>JARJLG010000096.1:0-351817 GCA_029448575.1 Mycena maculata | reverse complement strand
GCCCTGCTCCTGATATGCGGAGATCAGGCGGCCCCGGCGCTCCTCCCGTTCCTCGTAGAACCGCTGGGCGGCCTCTTCGCGCAGCTCCGTCGTGGTCGCTCGCGCCTTCCCCTTCCCGGTTTTCTTGCCGTTGCCGGCGTCGCTGCGGTAGTCGTCGCTCGACCCCTCGCGCCCACTGTCGTTGTTTCCGTGGCTCGACATCGATTTTTGGGGTTGGTGACCGGAGGTGGTGGTGGTACGAAAGAAAGAAACGTCTGAGTCAAAACCAACAGCACGTGACTTTTTGATCTTGTTTATTTTCCCACGCTTCTTCATTGTTCGACAAACCTCATTCCTTTTGGGTTCCTCATGGGAGAGGAACCTAAGAGGGGGATACTGTTATATCCATGCAACATCCCCAGTCTTCTCGTCGACCTTCCGGTAGCTCCGGTAGGTTCCGAGGCTCCGGTAGTATACCGGAGCCTCCGAACCGTTCCGGTACCATCGGGTTTTTACGCAATGAAGGATTACTGAGCGTTTCCCGTTTATCCGTCTTCCTTCCTTTTCACTTATTGTCATACGACTTCTCATCAGCACATCTGACTTGACTTATTGTTAAGAACCACTCTCCTTCCTTTTATGGAATACAATTAGATACTTAGTATAAATACGTCTTTAATATGTCCTGTACGTCAGATTGATAATTGACGTTGCTTGGCTCACTCCCCTTGCACTGAGTCGTCTCCGTTCTCTCCGGTTCCCTCCGGTACTCCGACTCGTCTTCCTCTATCGGGTACCTGCCGGTTAGGGTAGTCGCTCACCCTTGACCCCCTGTGGTGTTGTGATCCTCCTCCGTATACGTTCCGGACCCTCCGGCTCTCCGACGCTCCGACATACCGGAGCCTCCGGTCCTTCGGCCATTTACTCTTCGGGTCCAACCCGGCTCGGTATATAACACCTGCCCAGGACGCTTGTTGCAGTTGTCGGCGGTGTGACCCTTACCTCCACAGTACATGCAGAGGTTATTCTTCCGGCGTCGCTCGTGTTCGTCCTGCTTGATCTTTCCACTGGCGTCGAGCTTGTCGGCGTAGGCGTGAGCGGCAGGAGTGGCGTCAGACGACTTGGCCTTGCCTTTACCCTGGTTACTGGAGCGTCCGGCATTGTTACCAGAGGTTCCGGCAGTCGCAGCAGTAGAGGAGGGTGCGGGAGCATTGGAAGATTTGGAACTCTTGCCAGAGTTCCGATTACCGGGTTTCGGGTTGCCAGATTGACCTCCGGTAGCGTTACCGCCACTGGAACCAGAGGGTTTGTCGTGTTCACGCTCCCGGAGCTTCTCCGCCTCGCGTTTCCAGTACCGGCCATCGATGATACGAGCGACTAACTTTACTCCATCAAGGGTGTTGGCATAGTTGTGATGAACCATGTCGTCCTTGATCCGACGGGGAAATCCTTCATAAAACTGATACCGGAGGGCGTTATCGCTCCACCGGGTCAAGACCGAAAGGAAGTCGAACTCGATGATGTAAGTGGTGATCCAGTCGCCGGATTTCATCCGGCACGCGCGAATCTTGTCCTCGGCATCCCCAACCGGATCATGCGGCCCAAAGTTTAACGTAAGCTCCTGAATGAAGACGGTGAAGTTGCCGTCCCAGACCGGAATGATGGTCGGGTCGTAAAGGTTGGGGGAAAACCATTGCTGAGCACTGCCCCAGAGGTACGAAATGATGTAGAGGATACGATCATCGTCGTCCGGAAAGTCTTGCGGGCGCTCTGCGAAGTGCAAATAGCACTGGGTGAGGAAGGACGAGAGTTTAGCCGGGTCCGATCCATCGAAGGTGTCCGGATTACGGAGATTGGATCGGTTGGAACGAGGAGGAAGGTCTGCGGGACGAGCAGAGAACACGTTGATGGCATCCCGGAAGGTCCGGATGGTGTCCATAATTAAGGCCTCGTTGGCCTCAGGCGTCGGAACACGACGAGGGGCACGAGGTATACCGGGACCTCCGGGGCCACCGCCAGGGGGGCCTCCGGGTGGAC
The DNA here is from genome assembly GCA_029448575.1 of Mycena maculata. Classification (NCBI taxonomy): domain Eukaryota; kingdom Fungi; phylum Basidiomycota; class Agaricomycetes; order Agaricales; family Mycenaceae; genus Mycena; species Mycena maculata. Next base: position 349,801 of record JARJLG010000096.1, on the reverse strand, counting down.
CTCCTGGAACACCAGGACCACCGGGACCGCCGGGACCTCCGGGGCCACCTCCGGGTGGACCACCGGGAGGGCCGGGCGGTGGACCAGCACCACCACCTCCGCCACCACCACCATTACCGCCACCATCGCCTCCATCGCCGTTGTCACTGCCCCCGTCATGAATGGAAGGAGCAGGATCACGCTCGGGAAGCTCCTCCGATAAGTGGAGGCTTGCGGCGTGACCTCCGGAATGTACGGAGTCTTCGGAAGCCTCCTGGGGATCCTCCGGAACCTCGACGATACGAGGCCCAGCGATGGGAGATACGCTGCGAGAGATTGCTGCAGCGCGGCGTGGATGGGGTGAAGCCGGATACCTCACCGGATTCTCGGGAGTCCAGGGATTGAGGACTAACCCCGGAATTGTTGTCGGAGACGGCATAGGAGGCGCAGGTGAACTCCGAGTGAAATGCGGAGTGTATCGAAGGGTGAGTGATACCGGAATAGACAGGTACATCGACGGACCAAGAACTTGGACCGGAGTACTCATCGGAACGATCTGGCTGAACATACGGGATTCTCGACGAGGTTCCCGACCAGTCTGACCAGTGTTGGAACGTTCGATTTGTTCTGTGTTGGGTAGATTTGGATTAGGAAGGCGAGACATTGCCAGTCAGAGTAGCGAGATTGATAATACTGTTATATACCGAGCCGAAGTGGACCTAAAGAGTAAAGGCCGAAGGACCGGAGTCTCCGGTATGTCGGAGCGTCGGAGGGCCGGAGGGTCTGGAACGTATACGAAGGAGGATCACAACACGACAGGGGGTCAAGGGTGAGTGACTACCCTAACCGGCAGGTATCCAATAGAGGAAGACAAGTCGGACTACTGGAGGGAACCGGAGAGGACGGAGACGACTGACTCAGTGCAAGGAAAGTGAGCCAAGCAACGTCAATTATCAATCTGACGTACAGGACATATTAAAGACGTATTTATACTAAGTAGCTAATTGTTTTCCATATAAGGAAGGAGAGTGGTTCTTAACAATAAGACAAGTCAGATGGACTGATGAGAAGTCGTATGACAATAAGACGGATAGACAGAAAGGCGGATAAATGGGAAACGCTCAGTAATCCTTCATTGCGTAAAAACCCGATGATTCCAGATGCTTCGGAGGCTCCGGTAATATGCCGGAGCCTCGGAACCTACCGGAGCTACCGGAAGGTCGACGAGAGGACTGGGGATGTTGCATGGATATAACAGTGAGCCTCCTCACTCAAAATTGATTTACGGTATGCAGAAGGTATACATGATTAGGAACTCTGAAGGGCTTGACCCCAGAATGGATATATGTGCTGCAAAAAATGAATGATCCATTGATGGGTCATGATCCAAGGAGCGGCACTATACTGTAAAATAATTCGGGCCCACAGTGTCACACAGTTGAATTTATGAAGTGATTTAGAAGCGGCTCGGCAATGATCGGCATGTTTTAAACCTTTTCCCAAAATTGCCAACGATCGAAATTCGCTCTTTTCGATGACATCATCTCTCAACTCTTTTTCTGCATGCCGGAGCCTCGGACCGGTGGCTGTACCCCCCCCCCCCTCTCTGACAGCTGTCACCGACAAACCGAGGTTTGTCAGCGACTTTCATATCGCCCGCCTCTTGGTTTGAGCTGACATAGCGTCGGACAGCTATCCGATCTCTAGAGAATTCTACCACCGGAATCCCGCCCATCAATTCTACGCGGCGCATCAAAAAATTCTAGAGAATTGATCCCAGCGGACTACATGTTCTCAACGAATTAGAGGTTGCTGGGACCGATTAGACCGAATTGAGATAGCCTGACATTATTCCAATTACCAAGCTGTCCTTATGGCACGGAATATCTATTTTTTTCACTCGTTAGTCTAATTACTACATGTGTATTGGTTTGGCGAATGCTGCCATGCAAGCCTCTTTAAAGGCCTCGCTAAGTGTGGGCTGTGGGAAGAATATGTGTCGGTCGGCAGAGAAGATAGCTAAGAAAGAGACACCCACATGTGCGTGACTAGTCCGGGCGACATCCTCTGCGCTAGCCCCGTACTCCATTGCGAGCACACCCTCGGAAATCATCTCTCCCGCATTCGGCCCAATGATATGGACGCCCAGAATCTTGTCGGTCTCTTTCTCCGCCAGGATCTTGACGAAACCCTCCGTGTCAAGGTTGGTCTTGGCGCGCGAGTTGGCCGAAAAGTTGAACTTGCCGACCGAGAATTGGACACCAGCAGTCTTGAGTTCTTGCTCAGTCTTCCCGACCCACGCAACCTCCGGATGCGTGTATACTACGGAGGGAATTGCGTTGTAATTTACGTGCCCGTGCCCGGTCTTGAGGAATTCGGCGGCGGCGATACCTGGATAAAGCTTCAGAAAACGAAGGGGAAAAAATGCCAGAACGGACCCTCCTCCTCGGCCTTGTGCGCGAGCATGGGCCCAAAGGTAACGTCACCGATACACTTGATGTTCTTGACAGACGTGTTGAACTGGTCGTCGATGACGATACGGCCCTTGTTATCCATCTCCACGCCGATGGCTTCAAGGTTGAGGCCTTCTACGTACGGGCGGCGACCGACGGCGACGAGCACGACATCTGCGTCAAGAACCTCCTCCTTGCCGCCCGCGGCTGCCTCCATCTTGAGGGAGACTTTGCCATCGTCGGTCTTTTCTGCGGAAACGACCTTGGTGTTAAGCTTGAACTTGAGCCCCTGCTTGGTGAGAAGACGCTGGAACTGCTTTCTATGAATTGTATTGATTGATATTCAGCGACATAAAGTAAATGCACGTACGCGACCTCCCCGTCAATGCCTGCACCACCGATGGCACCAAGAAACTCGACGACGGTAACATCAGCACCGAGGCGGCTCCATACACTGCCCATCTCAAGCCCGATGATACCCCCGCCAATTACAACGAGCCTTTCTGGTACCTGCTGCAAGTCGAGCACACCCGTGGAGCTCACGATTTGCTTCTCATCGATGGGGATGTCGCCGCCAGGAAAAGGCGCGACTTCGGAGCCCGTGGCAATGATGACGCTCTTGGCATCAACCTCTGTTCCCCCCCCCTCGAGAAGCTGGACGGAGATGCGTGTGGGCGACACGAACGACGCGGCACCTTTGATGTAATCGACGCCATTTTGCTTGAACAGGAACTCGATTCCTTTAGTCAGGCCCGCGACAGCAGCGTCCTTGGCCTGGAGCATCACGGGAAGATTGAGGGACACGCCAGAGACTGATTCCGGGAGTTTGCATCGGTAAGCAAGCTGAAGGATCCAAAACGCACCATCGATGCCGCGGCGCTTCATGTCATGCTGGGCCTGGTGATACATGTGGGAGTTGTTGAGCATAGCCTTTGAGGGGATGCAGCCGACGTTGAGGCACGTCCCACCTAGGGAACCGCGCTTCTCGATGCAGGCTGTCTGTGTTGGTTTGAGCAATAGCCTCGAGTGATACATTCAGACTACCTTGAGACCAAGCTGGGCAGCCTTGATAGCGGCGACATATCCGCCGGGACCTATAAGATATAAGCGAGAGAATAGTGAAGAAAAAATGCGCGTACCGCCGCCGATGACCACAACCTCATATGGCTCTGACGGAGTTGCATAATTCCGGTGGGACGTCCAGCGTAACCGTTGCACCGAGCGCAGGGAATTCTGGTGGGGGGTTAATATTCGAGGGTTTTAGAAATGGAATTCATACTCTCTGCGTTATTCTCTGCAGCATGGTGGAGAGCGGAACTTTTCGGAGCTTGTGCTGGTTGGCTACACAGCCGAGGCCAAGCACAGCCAAATTCACCGCTCATGGTAATTTTATTCACAACGAAAAAAAAAATTACACAATTCTTGTGGGCAAAACACTACTTGATGATGTATCTAATATGAACGCCCAAACATGGTCCACCGCTTGGCATCCTTTCCACACGCCGGGCATTTTGTCTTGCCAGGGACGATCGGACTCCAACGTACTTGATCGAACGGAATGGCGAGCGACTTGGCACCCGCAGAAGGCGCGCGCTCATCCTGGGGCTCCGACCTACCAAACGCAATGTGGTCAGTATACATCATGCATGGATCAGATAAACCATACGTACGCCCGTCCACTGCGCTCCTTGATGTCATCTTCGCACTCCTCGACCTCACACCATGGCATCACGACGACGCACTTGTTGTCGAGAGTGGGGACAACATCGTCCCAGCGGGTGACCTCCTTGAGAGATGAATCATACGTTGCCTTTGCGCGGCTGTACATCTCGCTCTGAATTGTATCCAGCAATGCTGAGACAGTGGGCCCGATGTCAGCGAGGCCGACGGGATTCTTGACGCCTGTGTCTCGGCGCACCGTCAGGGTCTGCTGCTTGGCAATGTCATTGGGACCAATTTCGAGGCGGAGGGGAACACCCTAATGAGAATGAGCCATGGAGCTGATTGAAATTTAAATGAGGGGGTACCTTTTGTTCCCAGTCGTTGAATTTGTATCCCGGAGTGTATCCCTCTCGCAGGTCAGCTTTGGCACGAATGCCTGACTTCTTGAGGGTCTTGGCAAGCTCCTCACAAGCATCATTGATTTTGGCTCTACTCTCGTCCGTGGTCTTGGCCGTAATGCCGCACGGGACGATTACAACCTGTACGCTCGCGACCCGCGGGGGCAACACCAAACCCTGGTTGTCCCCGTGCACCATGACCATCACACCGATCGTCCGGGTGGAAAGCCCCCACGAGTTTTGCCAGACGTACGTCTTCCCTTGGCCAGTGGGATCGTTCGGGTCCTCAACGAAGATGTTGAACATCTCCGGCCTGGAGAAGTTCTGCCCAAGACAATGTGATGTAGCTCCCTGGATACCGCGGCCAGACGTGGGAATGAAACCTTCAACGGTCGTCGTATACAGACCACCGGCGAACTTTTCCTTTTCAGACTTAACGCCCGCGATGACGGGAACTGCGAGGAGTTCTTCGTATACACGTCGGTACAAGTCGAGGATTTGCCGGACCTCAGTGTCCGCTTCTGCCTGGGTGAGGAATGCGGTATGGCCTTCTTGCCACAAAAACTCGCGCGTGCGGAGGAATGGCTGAGGGTTCTTGAACTCCCATCGTACGACACTGTTCCATTGGTTCAGCTTGAGAGGAAGGTCGCGATGGCTCTTGATCCATTTCGCGTAGTCTGACTGATAGTGAGATGTGCGTTCAAGATAAAAACAAGGATCGCATACACGGATACATCGCAGTTTCCGAAGTTGGGCGGATCGCAATGGGTTCTTCGAGATCGGAGTTGCCGCTGAGAACCGATATGTATAAGCCAATATTTAGAGGGAGCGGGCCGAGTACTGACGCTCTTGTGACCCAAGCTACCTCGGGGGAGAAGCCCTCAATATGGTCCTTTTCACGTTCGAGGACCTTTTGTGACACAAACATCGGAAAGTACGAGTTTTGGACACCGAGTTCCTTGATCTCAGCGTTGAACCATTCTACCCGAGTTTTGAGAATCGATACAAGGCGAATGACAATCACATACGCGTTATCTCCTCCCAGATGCTATATGACCAGGGCTTGAGAATGTAGCAGCCGCTGACGCTGTAGTAGTCCAGCATATCCGCCTTGATGAGCACCTGTGCAAGGATGAGCATTCCCCGTGGCCAAGCAAGCATTCGAAACACACATTGGTGTACCACCCCGGGAAATCAACTTCCTTCTTCACTCCGATAGCGATCTGTACGGCACCCTCAATCTTGCCATCATCCTTCTCCTTTGCAGCAGGCTTGGACGCGGCGACAGGAGCGGCAGCGGAACCAGCCAAGTTGGCGAAATCCAGCTCTTGGATCTTGACACTATCAGTTTCCAGGTGGCGCAGATAAGCGACGATATCCTTCCCCGACAGGAACACGGTCGAGGCGGAGGATAAAGCGTGGACCGCGAAGAGGGAGGAAGAGGATGCGATAGACGAGTCGACCACTGTGACGACCTTGGGGAAGGTCGTCGCGTTGAGGGCGAGAGGAGATACTAGATAGATCGATTGAGGATGGGAGACTGCTAGAGACGCTCGAATGCACGTACACGAGTTTTTATCGAGCGAGAAAAACTCGGTCAAAAGATCCTCTGAAGCGAGGCGCATCTCTTTCAAGTTTAGTTTTTTCGCAATCGCGCCCGCGTTGGTCTCTGTATCATCGCGGGCAATTACGACGACGGGAACGGGGGTAACGGTTTTTGCGGTCTTGGGTTTGTAGACGAGGGTTTTGACTAGTTGAAACGTTGTGGAGGTGTTGACATGGAGAGCCTCGCGCCAGGTTGCAGGGGAGGTTGTATCCGGGTGGGATATATATGCGGCGGGGGCGATAGAGAGGGATGCGAGGGATTTTGTTACAGAGTCCATGGTGGATGAGGAAGAAGAAGAGTGTCTGGATTTGGCCAGTATCGATTTCTTGTATGACTCGACGCGACTCGGTCTCAATTGACTTGACAGACGTGATGATAGTCTGAGACTCGCCAGCATTTTACGCGTTTATTTCCTCAAAGGCCACAGCGGAGTTTAAGCGGTGTCAGGGCAACTAACGATAAGCCTGAGGCAGAGTATATATTCCCTACAAAACGTTTGCCAGATCATCACTGCTCAATCAACGACCACCACCATGTCTACCCTTGCGCCCCCTCGTTTGGGCTCCTTTTCTGCCTTCCCCAGTGCCCCGGGCACACCAGTCCATTCCATCCAATCCATGAGGAGGAAGGGTGCTGGCCACAGCGGACCCTTACCCAAAATCCTTGTCGCCAATCGCGGTGTACGTTCCTAACCTGTCCTCATCCCCCACAATCCGACCCTTTATCCCCCAGGAAATTGCCATCCGTGTCTTTAGATCCGCCCATGAGCTGGCAATGCACACCGTCGCCATTTATTCCTTCGAAGATAGGTTGTCCGCCCACAGGCAAAAGGTCTCATCCATCGCTTGATTCTCTACTGCCAATCTCATCTCCTGCCAGTCCGATGAAGCATACCAAGTTGGCAAAGGCTTGACGCCGGTCGGAGCCTATCTGGCCCAAGATGATATCATCAGGATCGCGCTCGAGCATGGAGTTGACATGATCCATCCTGGGTACGTCCCGGGTCCAGGCCCTCAACCCAACGCCAATCATTGCTTCCAGATATGGTTTCCTGTCAGAGAACGCCGAATTTGCGCGCAAGGTCGAGCAAGCTGGTCTTGCATTCATCGGTCCATCGCCTGAAGTCATCGATGGCTTGGGTGACAAGACCAAGGCGCGCACTCTTGGCATGTCACGTATTTCGTGCCGTCTGCACTCCTCATGTGTCTCTCGCCTTTAGCTATCAAGGTCGGCGTCCCCGTCGTCCCTGGTACCCCCGGCGCGGTAGAATCGTACACTGATGGCGACGCCTTTATCAAAGAATACGGATTCCCGGGTTCGCCGCCTCTCCCGTTCTACTACCTTCTATTTCTCACTATCACTTGCAGTGATTATCAAGGCAGCCATGGGTGGCGGTGGACGCGGAATGCGCGTCGTTCGCGAACAATCTGATTTCAAAGACGCGTTCGATCGCGCGACCAGCGAGGCCAAATCTGCCTTTGGCGACGGTACCGTCTTCATCGAACGGTTCCTTGAACGCCCGCGCCACATCGAGGTCCAGCTGCTCGCCGATGCGCAGGGAAACACGATCCATCTCTTCGAACGTGATTGTTCAGTGCAGAGACGGCATCAGAAGGTCGTCGAAGTCGCTCCGGCTACCCATCTACCCGAAGAGGTCCGGCAGGCGATCCTCGCTGACGCAATCAAGCTAGCCAAGAGCGTTGGGTATCGAAATGCCGGGACTGCAGAGTTTTTGGTGGACCAAATGGGGAGACATTACTTTATTGAAATTAATCCCCGTATTCAAGTCGAGCATACGATCACGGGTTCGTCCAGCTCGGCTTCGTTCTTTTGGACATGTCTGACCCTAATTTTCAGAGGAGATCACTGGGATTGACATTGTCGCCGCCCAAATCCAGATCGCCGCCGGGGCGACCTTGCCCCAGCTAGGCCTCACACAAGAGGCCATTACCAAACGCGGCTTCGCGATCCAATGCCGTATCACAACGGAGGACGCCTCGCAGGGATTCCAGCCCGACACCGGGAAGATTGAAGTCTACCGTAGCGCGGGAGGTAACGGTGTCCGCCTTGACGCGAGCTCTGGCTTTGCCGGCGCCCAGATTACGGTCTGCACGCTTCATGTGATGCCTATCGTCGAGACACTCAATCCTTTCTGTAGCCCCACTACGACAGCTTGCTGGTGAAATGCACCGTCAGCGGCACCACCTACGAGGTTGCGCGCCGCAAGATGCTGCGAGCCCTCGTAGAGTTCCGTATCCGTGGTGTCAAGGTTCGCTCGCACTTAACGGTTTGGAATGTGACACATTGACTTTTATCAAGACAAACATCCCATTCTTGTTCCGTCTTTTGACTCACGATGTCTTCATTGGCGGCAAGACATGGACCACGGTAATCATTGCGTTGATTACTTTCGTTCCGTTTTACTGAACTTCGTTAATGCAGTTCATTGATGATACTCCAGAACTCTTCAAATTGGTGCAGAGTCAGAACCGGGCCCAGAAATTGCTGGCGTACCTCGGTGACCTCGCTGTCAACGGCAGCTCTATTAAGGGTCAAGTCGGTGAACCCGGCCTCAAGGATGAAGTCGTCATCCCCACGTTCCAGAACCGGGAAGACCCTATCAATGGCCCTCCCTTGGACGCCTCGCTTCCCTGCGAAGTGGGTTGGCGTAACATCATCGTGGAGCACGGGCCCGAGGCCTTTGCCAAGGCCGTGCGCGAGTACCCCGGTACGCTCATCATGGACACGACCTGGCGTGACGCGCACCAGTCGCTCCTCGCAACGCGTCTGCGCACGATCGACATGGTCAACATCGCCAAAGAGACGAGCTATGCGCTGGCGAATGCGTACAGTTTGGAATGCTGGGGCGGAGCGACGTTCGATGTCGCAATGCGCTTCTTGTATGAGGACCCTTGGGAGCGTCTAGTATGTTCTACCTCACCCTCCTATTGTCGACGCTCACTTCCTTCAGCGAACTCTTCGTAAACTGGTGCCGAACATCCCCTTGCAGGCGCTGGTTCGCGGGGCAAATGGAGTCGGATACACGAGCTACCCGTACGTACTGACAAAAGAAAATATCTAAGCACACCGCTAACCCAGTTTCAGCGACAACGCCATCTACGAGTTCTCCAAGAAAGCTGTTGAGAATGGCCTGGATATCTTCCGAGTCTTCGACTCACTCAACTACTTTGGTGTGTTGTTTTACCGCTCACAAGCACCCAGCCACTGACCCTTACTTTAGAAAATGTGAGTGAACAAACTTTCAGCTTGGTACCACTTTGAACCAGGATCCAGATGAAACTCGGTATCGATGCTGCCAAGAAAGCGGGCGGTGTCTGCGAGGCCGTCGTTTGCTACAGCGGTGATGTTGCCAGCCCTAATGAAAAGAAGTACACGTTGCAGTACTACCTCGACTTTGTGGACCAACTCGTCAAGGAAGGAATCCACGTTCTTGGCGTTAAGGATATGGCGGGCCTGCTGAAACCCGAGGCTGCCAAAATGTTTGTCTTCCCGTCGCTTGATTTGAGTTGGCACGATATAACAAACGTTTAGCCTCATCGGCGCAATCCGCAAAGCGCACCCTGACCTTCCTATCCATGTCCATTCTCATGACACCGCGGGTATTGCTGCAGCCAGCATGATCGCTTGCGCTGCTGCCGGTGCGGACGTTGTCGATGTCGCCATCGACAGTCAGTGCTTTCCGGCTGTATTATTATCATTTCCACTGAAGTTTGCGCGTAGGTATGTCCGGTTTGACGTCTCAGCCGTCTATGGGAGCCGTTTGCATGGCCCTGGAGCAGACATCTCTTGGCACTGGGATCAGGTTCGAAGATATCCAAGCCCTCAATGTCTACTGGAGCCAAGTTCGCCTGCTTTACACTTGCTTCGAGGCCAACGTCAGAGCGTCGGATTCAAGTGTCTTCGATCATGAGATGCCTGGAGGCCAATACACCAACCTTATGGTATGTTTCACGATTCTGGTTACATTCGTCTCGTCACCTTTGTCTTCCTTCCTAGTTCCAGGCTGCTCAGCTGGGTCTTGGGACCCAATGGACCGGTAAGACATCCTTTATCTCCTAGTTGGTTCTATGTTGACAGAAAATCTCCGCAGTCATCAAGCAGAAATATATCGAAGCCAACGATCTCGTAAGTTACCTATAGTGGCCAGTGATCTAGTCTGATTTTCCTTCGTAGTGTGGAAATATTATCAAAGTGCCCATCACCTCATTGATCCTCACACATAGCTGATTGCACTTTAGGTCACACCCTCGTCTAAAGTTGTCGGCGATTTCGCCCAATGGATGACCTCCAATTCGCTTTCCAAGGAGCAGGTCATTGAGCGCGCTGAGCAGTTGGACTTTCCATCTTCAGTGGTGGAATTTTTCCAAGGTTATCTCGGACAGCCCGTGGGAGGTTTCCCAGAGCCTCTTCGCACTCGGATTATCCGGAATAAGCCCAGAATTGACGGCCGTCCTGGAGCCACTATGGCACCGTTGGATTTCAAGAAGATCAAAGCCGACTTGCGAAGCAACTTTGGGAAGCATATCACAGATGCAGATGTCATCTCGTCGGTGATGTACCCTAAGGTACGAGAACCTTCACGTCGATACCGTCGGTGCAATGACCAGTTGCCTAGGTCTTCGAAGAATATCAAGGATTCATCGAGAAGTATGGGGATCTGAGGTACGCTTATTACCGACGATGATGAGACAACGAAGTTAGACGAGTTTTTCAGCGTTATTCCCACACGCTACTTCTTGGGCCGTCCAGACATCGGCGAGGAGATGCACATCTCCATCGAAAAGGGCAAGACCCTGATCATCCGCCTCATGGCTGTTGGTCCGGTCGTTGAAGGACGTGCTCAACGCGATGTTTGGTTCGAGGTCAACGGAGAGGTGAGACCGTCTAATCTCCTTTGCTTCGTGCCTTAACCACTATCTTACCTTAGGTCCGCGCGGTATCTGTAGAGGACAAGAATTCTGCCGTCGAAACCGTCTCGCGGGAGAAGGCCACCAACGATCCTGGATCGGTTGGAGCTCCCATGTCAGGTGTGGTCGTCGAAGTTAGAGTCAAGGAGGGCCAGGAGATAAAGAAGGGTGATCCCCTTGCAGGTACGTACTCTTTCTTACACCCACGTATGTGCATCGAAGCTTATGTCGCCTTCCTCAGTTCTGAGCGCAATGAAGGCAAGTATCATTGACCCGAGCCTCGCAACCTGTATTAACGATCGTCGCACAGATGGAATCCGCTGTTACTGCACCAGTATCGGGGCATATCAAACGCGTTGTCGTGCAGGAAGGTGAGGAATAAATTCCCTAGTACCTGAATATAAACTCAACAGCTTGTATTAGGGGATTCTATCAACCAGGGCGACCTCACTGTCGAAATTGTTCATTGATGAATGGATGAAAAATAGAGATGTACTGTTTGTATTTGTACAGAATTAAGAACATATTTCGGCAACAGCAGCGAGGTGGTCAATGCAATCTTGATGCAGCTCTTCGACGATCGACTATGGTCATGTCAACACGAGTTCAAGGGAACGTGAAGAGCCTGTACCTTCGCCGTTTGGATCTGGTTCATTTGCCCCACACCTGTCCCTGCCCAAACAATTATGCGATCAGTATCTTGGTTTTTGAGACCCTCCCTGAATTTGCTCTTCAAGATTTCGATGTCTATGCCTTTCTCGAAGTCTTCAACGGTACCTGTTCGTTTTATTCAGGTAAAAAAAATGGAAACCGCTTGTTGAACAAGTCTTTTACTGTTTCGTAGACCACGTCCGTCAATGCCTGCGGGCCATCCTAAAGTCTCGCGAGCATGGTCCCATGCCTGCTCAAGGGTCAGCGGAGTCGCCCCAAAAAAGAAAACTGCGATGATACCATGCTTCAAACCGACAGGTCGGAGCTGGCCGCGACAAGGGCTCTGCGTTGTGCATGTGAGTATAAGCTTTCGTAGGCGAGGAGGAATCGGGTGCCCAGAACAGCGCCGGCCGCCCCGAGAGTCAGAACGGACGCAAGGTGTGCCCCATTCGCCAGCCCTCCGGCGGCCAGGATGGGCGGACCGTTTGGCGGCAAGGATGACAGGATGGAGGGAAGGAGGTTGAGAAGCGGTGAAGCGTAATTGGCCCCATGCCCTCCGCTCTCGACACCTACAAAGAAACCTGACATCAGAATAAAATAATGGCGGGGCGAGATGCCTTGACCTTGCGCTACGATGCAATCTACCTTCCATTCGTTGACCGCAACAAGAGCCTCTTTCACCGTGGAGATTTGCACAAAGATGATAGTTTTCTTGCCTCTGCGCGCATCGTTTTCACGGACGAGTTGAATCCAACGACCAAGATCTTCGCCGAAGGAAAACCAAACCGCTTGCACGTCATGCTCTAGAGCTACAGAGATGAGTTCGATCACAGGGGACTGTGGCGCTTCCAACTGCCAAGCAAGATAGCCGACACCAACAGGGAATGGGTAGCCCGACGGAGGCGTTTTCAAGGCAGCACGAGCGAGAGATAACTGCCGCTTGAACTCGTCCGGTGTAGCGCCGTACCCTTTAATCCGTCCCAAACGTCAGTTCAAAATTTACAAACCTATATTCTGGGCATGTGAACCTGCGGAAAGAAAGCCAAATCCTCCTGCTGACGAGACCTGACCAGCTAGTTCACCTGCAGTAAGGTACCTTCGTCAAAAAAAGTCCAGAGCGCTTGAATTTATTCACCCCCTGCTGCACCCGCCATCGGAGGTAAGACAAGTGGGGTCTTGATACCTTGAACCCCATTCCGATTAAATCATGTTCCAGGAGGAATATATAAGCCCGCATGCACCTAGCAACCGTGTCAATTTTGTATTCAAGAGCTTCAAACCTGGACGAGACATGGTGGCAAGAGGAAACTTGGGAAACAGTAAGGCGCGCCTCCGATTCACACGGTCGTCGGTCAAGTTCGGAGATACAAATTTACAATAGTCTCGTGCACTGCCTCTCATGACATCCCGTTCCGGGAACCCTGTCATGAGAGTCTGGGCCTAAACCGGCTAGTTACATAACCACCATTGCGCTATTATTTTTTGATGGCAATTCGCACGACTTCGCGTAGGGTGCTCTCTTCATATCTTCCTCCTACACACCGTCCCGAGGCATTTTCAAGCCAATAAAAAATGTCATAAATTGCTTTATCTGTAGTCTTTACAGAAATGAGCTGAAATTATCCAATCAGACCTAGTTATCCCGAGCTCAACGTGGATGACTTTGGAGCCTGATGATGCCAGCACCATTGACGTTACATCTACATATGTAGCACCCTGGATTCCCGACATTTATGTGCAGCCAGATGTTCCGTTTCTTGATCTAGGTTCAGATGATTTGCAAGACTGACTATGGCACAATACCCAGGGTTCCCGCACCACAGATACAGATTGTCACGATTAAGCAGGCTATCTAATCGGACAACGCCTTATCTCGTTATCTAAGCGCCAGGATAAGCGCTGGTCTATTTAAACATCGAGGCTATGCTTGAGTCATCAGTGATCGGACAGCCAGGGATCGGGTTCCCACAGGAACATGCCGATGAAGCACGACGGATTGGTGATCGGACAGCTGACAGGTGTCATGCTGCGGACATGTGGAGTATGCATGGGCATTACTCAGAACACATGGCTTCAGGACGTTTCTTACTCAGAACACATGGTTCTAGCATGTTTATTGCTCAGAACACATGGTTATGGTGCTTGTAGCACATGGACGCTCTATTGTATATATTATTAGCACTAGTTACATAGCCACAGTCAAACAGTATAAGTAAGTGTAGCTAGTCGCATGTATTCCTTAGTCTTTTATTCCATCATTCTTCGAGCCTCACTCTTACCTGCTACATCTGAGAACGCAACGTGCGACCTCTCAGACTAGTATTTGAGCCTTGAGCGTGACATAATAAAAGACTACCCTTCATACCTTCGTACCGCCCCCACCATACGACCTCCTTTCCTTTCCTCCCCTTCCTACCATCTATCCACTACTTGGATTCTCGTGCCGCTACTTGGTTTCTAGTATTTGCAGGCCCATTATCCATTACTCCCCACCCGCCGACTACCTACCTCGTCCACAGCGAGAATAAATAAGTGCAGCACCAGTCGTTTTCGGTTTACCGAGCAGACAGACGCTAGGCCACGGGAAACGTTGAGTCCGTCCCAAGCCACATAGCAGTCGCAGGAGTGCCAGCCGGACCTTCGGGGAAGACTGCCTCGCTATCGCCGGGGGTGTTGTAGAAGACCCGGGGTAGTTCTGTCGCAAGAGACCGTTGCGATTCCACCAACCGCTGAGTGCGGATTCATACCAACACAGTGACCTTCCGCGCCCCATCCACCTCCTCTTCGTCGGGAACCTCATCCCCGTCGACCTCCTTATACCGCTCCGCCGAACTTCCTACCTTCACCCCGTTCGACCGACTTTACGCCGCTCTCGCCCAACCACCTTACCAACCACCTCGCCCGTCGCTCATATCACCAATGGCCGACGAAGACCAGAACCAGGGCACCACCTCTCACATGCCCGCCATGGACCTTGACCCCGCCCCGAGAGAAACTAGGTCCTCTCGGATCACCCTCGCCCGCCTCCCCCCCACTTTCGACGGCTCTGACAAGAGCAAGTGGGAGACTTTCCTCGACGCCCTTCTTAATTACCTATGGGCGTACGACTCGGAGTTCGACTCCGAAAAGAAGAAGATCGCGTTCACCCTATCGTTATTGGGTCGGACCGATGGTGCCCCGTGTCCAGCTACCAATTGGGCACGTAATTGGCGAAAGCGCATGCTGCGCGAGGGGCTTGACAGCCTCTATCACTTCGATGATCTGATCTCGGATCTAGAAGCGACTTTCCAGGACAAGAACGTCAAGCAGACGGCGCACATGCGCCTTACGACAACTCGGCAGGGAAAGACTCCCCTGGCCGACTTCATCCAGGCGTTCGAGCTGAACGCCGAGGAAGCGGGGTACGCCCCGAACGACAAGGACACCCCCCACAACACCTTCCTAGTGGAAACACTAGAAGGCCTCGTCGAGGAGGCGGTGCGCACCCAGCTGTATGCGGGTGGAATTGAGGTCCCGGAGGATTACGCGGGACTCAAGAAGAGGCTGACGGCGATCAGCCGGGTCATGGAGCGGGGGAAACTCCGAGCGGCTCAACAGAGCCGGATGTTCTGGGTCCCGGCGCGCGCACAAGCGCCGGCTGCCAAGACATCACCGGGGTTCGGGCCGGCACCCAACCTCGCGAAGAAGATCGGGCCGGGGGAGACCGCCCCGATGGATGTGGATCGCACGCGGCAGACGCCGCGCGTTTTTAAATGTTACAACTGTGGCAAGGAGGGCCACATGAAGCGGGAGTGCCCGGAGCCTCCCAAGTCTAAATTCAATATCCGGTCCTTCAAGACCGATGACCACTCGCAGGAGGACCTGCAGGCTCTCGCAGCCGTCCTTCGCGAGAAGGGTTTTTAAAGGGGCCCCCGCTTGCGGCCAAAGCCGGGCGCCCTGCGGACACGGACAAAGTCGCTCCAACGACGAACATTATGCCTACCAACATTTTTACTTTACTGCCCGAACTTAATATTAGCAATGTAGTTACCAACCCGGCTGATGATATTTATACCCCAGAAAATACTAGTCTACGAAAGAGCATAAACGATTTCCTAGTAGCTAGTGTAGAAAACAAACAAAAAATACGTATCTTGGAGAATCAGAATCGGAAATGTAATTTAAAGAATCGCAGAATGGACGAAGTAAATAAGCGTTGGAGCGCATTCAAAAAGGCCCCTGGAACCCAAACCAGTGCGAAAAATAGTGAGACAAAAAAGGACGGCGATGCCGTGAGGGCTCAATCCCAGGATCGGGAGGAAGCGCCCAAACAAAAGAAAACACGCGTGACGCTGAGTCAAAAGAAGACACAGGCGGCGCAGAAGTCGGCACAGCCTGAGGATCGGCTTGCCAAGGAGATGAAGGAACTCCAGAAGCAGAGGCGGCATCACGAGATGCTAGTTCCCGTTACGCTGACTGCGTTGGACACCGGGAAGACGCGCGCTGTCAAGGCTCTTCTCGATAACGGTTGCACTACCACGTGCATCGATCGAGATTATGCCAAGGCAGAAGGCTTCGAGCTCCACGAGCTTGACGTGCACATTGTCGCCCGCAATGCAGACGGAACGGAGAACTCTCGGGGAAAGATCACTCACTACGTTGAGTTGATGCTTTCGGTCGGATCCCATGTTGAGCGCCAACGGTTCTTGGTCACAGGACTAGGCAAGGCTCGCGTGTTCATTGGATACGATTGGTTGTTCAAGCACAACCCCGAGGTAGATTGGCGATCACAAAAGATCATGTTCAGCCGCTGCCCGCCCGAGTGCAACATGCATGGCACGGAGTACCGGACAGGGATGTCCGCGGAGGAAGAGAAGTTGGAAGACGGCGAGTCGATCCTATTGGTCGACTTTGCAGAACAGATTGATCTGCGTGCGCACGGATCACAGGCGCAGCAGATGGCAGAGGAAGCAAATCGTGGGAAGGAGCGCATGGCCGAAGGAAAGGTCCCGGAGGAGTACCACGAGTTCGTAAAGGTGTTCGCGAAGGAATCATTTGATGCCATGCCCGAGAAAAGGCCGTGGGATCACGCAATCGAGCTTAAGCCAGGATCAAAGGCTGTAGACTGCAAGATCTATCCGCTCTCGGTCACGGAACAGGGGAAGTTGAATGAGTTCCTGGAGGAGAACTTGAAGAGTGGGAGGATCCGCCCGTCGAAATCACCGATGGCTTCAGCGTTCTTCTTCGTGAAGAAAAAAGATGGCAGCCTGAGACCAGTCCAGGATTATCGGAAGCTCAACGAAATGACGATTAAAAACCGTTATCCACTTCCGTTGATATCGGAGCTCGTAAATAAGCTCCGTGGCGCCAAATACTTCACGAAGTTGGATATCAGATGGGGATACAACAACGTGCGGATCAGGGAGGGAGATGAGTGGAAAGCGGCGTTCAGGACGAACCGAGGGCTGTTCGAGCCGCTCGTGATGTTTTTCGGCCTGACGAATTCCCCGGCGACGTTCCAGACGATGATGAACGACATCCTTCGAGAGCTCATAAATGAGGGAAAGGTCATAGTCTACCTGGACGATATCCTTATCTTCACCGACAACTTGGAGGAGCACAGAGCACTGACGAAGCGGGTACTTAAAATCCTGCAAGACAACAAGCTCTTTCTCAAACCAGAGAAATGCGACTTTGAAAAAACGGAGATCGAGTATCTAGGAGTCATCATTTCCTACAACTCGATGAAGATGGACCCGGTGAAGATTAAGGGCGTGACGGAGTGGCCGGAACCAAAGAACCTTAAGCAGACACAGGCGTTCTTGGGTTTCACGAACTTCTACCGCCGCTTCATCCGAGGATATGCGGAGATAGCGAAGCCGATGACAAGGCTGACCGGGAAGGAAGGCTGGAGTTGGGGAGAGGAGCAGAGGAAGGCGTTCCAAAGGCTCAAGGATCGCATCGCTGAAGACGCCGTACTGGCGCTTCCCACGGATCACGGGAAGTTCCGAGTCGAGGCTGACGCGTCGGATGGAGCTATAGGAGCGGAGCTCGCACAGGAGCAGGAGGGCGAATGGCGCCCTGTTGCTTTCATGTCTCATGGACTCAATGAGACTGAGCGGAACTACGAGATCTACGACAAAGAGATGCTCGCGATCATGACCGCGCTGGACGAGTGGCGGGAGTTGTTGATGGGCGCAAGCCAAACATTCGAGATCTTTACTGATCATCAAAATCTCGAATATTTCAAGAAGCCTCAGAAGGTTAATCGCAGACAGGCCCGGTGGATTCAGGAACTGGCGGAGTTCGATTTCACATTGCACCACCGGCCTGGAGCGTTGAACAAGAAGGCAGATCTCTTATCTCGGAGATCGGATCACGACCAAGGGAAAGACGACAACGACAATGTTGTTCTGCTGAAGCCAGAGTATTTCCGAGCACAGGACATAGTGCTGGAAGGGCCGGAGGCAGGGATCTTGGAAGAGATAATTAAGGAGAAGAAGATCGATAAGAGCGTTAAGCTGGCGCTCGAGAAAAAGCTACCAGCCTGGGAAAAGAAGGACAATATTATATATTACAACGGACTTATATATGTACCCCGGAATCAGGAGTTGCGCGATAAGATTATCGGACTCCATCACGACCTGCCCATGCTCGGCCATCCCGGAGAGAACCGCACGCAGGAAATGGTGGAACGTAATTATTGGTGGCCGAGACTGGGAAACCAGGTCGCCAAATATATAAAGGCCTGCGAGGCTTGCCAAAGGACTCGAGTGCGCCGGTACAAGCAGGGAAAGCTTAACCCGCACAAGATCGCTGAGGGACCTTGGCAGATTATATCTATGGATCTTATCGGTCCGCTGCCGGTCAGCAATGGCTTTAACGCCATCCAAGTCTGGGTCGACACTTACACGAAGATGCTCCATTGCGAGGCAACGAACATGGAGCTGACAAGTGAAGGTGTCGCCCGACTTACCCGGGACCGCGTGATTAGATATCACGGCATTCCCCGTAAAATTATATCGGATCGGGACACTCGATATTTATCCGGGTTCATGCGAGAGCTTAACCGGCTTCTCGGCATAGAAATGAACCCGAGCACGGCATATCATCCGGCAACAGATGGCCAGACGGAGCGAATGAATCAAGAGATTGAGAAATATCTCCGAATCTTCGTCAACCACCGGCAGTCGGACTGGGCTGAGTGGCTCGCCCTGGCCGAGTTCACTCACAATGACAAGACAAGCTCGTCGACGAGCATGTCGCCTTTTTATACGAACACGGGATACCACCCCTGGAAGGGGATAGAAAACTCAGTCGAGTCGCGCAATGAGGCCGCGAACGACTTCGCACAGAAAATGAAGAGGATCCGCGATGAAGCGTCGGTCGCTCTTGAGAAAACCCAGAAAAAGATGAAGAAGTATTATGACGCGCATAGGCGCGAGGCGCCTGTATTTAAAGTCGGTGACATGGTCTGGGTGGAAGGAGAGAACATAGAGACAGATCGACCGACAAAGAAGATAGATGATCTCAGGCTGGGCCCTTACGAGATCCTAGAGAAGGCCGGGGCTTCGGCGTGGAAGCTGAGATTGCCGGAGACGGACCAGACATATCCGGTCTTCAACGAGGCACTTCTCACGCCTTACGTGGAGCCGCCCGAGGGACGGAAAGAGAAGCGGCCGGGACCGCAGATCGTGCAGGGACAGAAGGAGTACGAAGTGGAGGAGATCCTTAACCACAGGAAACGTGGGCGAGGATACCAGTATTTAATCAAGTGGAAGGGATACCCTATTGGGGAACGGAACTGGGAGCCAACCCGGAACCTTAAGAATGCACCGGACATTCTCAACAAGTACAATGCAGAGCATGACTTGCGCCGATGGGCGGAGGACCTGATTGCCGGAAGGTCGAAGGAGAGCAATGACGCGCTGGCGGCAGAGCTCAGGAAATTAGGCTTGATGCCACCAAAGGAAGCGCTAGGCGCTAAGTCCCCAGGAGATGCCCAGGAACAGCCGCAGACCGAGGGGATTCCGGTCTTGCCGCTGGGGCATTGGGATTATCTTATCAAGCGGTATAAGCCGAAGCAGGAGTCGGCTGATTATCCAACTCGCTATCTATACGACCCAATCACAAGACGAAGGATGATCGTGGAGAAATTCCCTAACGAAGGATGCTCGCACGGTACCTCAGTCGAGGTGTGACGGATTCTCACGGTCGTCGGGACGCCGACCCTAAGAGGGGGGTAATGTCACGATTAAGCAGGCTATCTAATCGGACAACGCCTTATCTCGTTATCTAAGCGCCAGGATAAGCGCTGGTCTATTTAAACATCGAGGCTATGCTTGAGTCATCAGTGATCGGACAGCCAGGGATCGGGTTCCCACAGGAACATGCCGATGAAGCACGACGGATTGGTGATCGGACAGCTGACAGGTGTCATGCTGCGGACATGTGGAGTATGCATGGGCATTACTCAGAACACATGGCTTCAGGACGTTTCTTACTCAGAACACATGGTTCTAGCATGTTTATTGCTCAGAACACATGGTTATGGTGCTTGTAGCACATGGACGCTCTATTGTATATATTATTAGCACTAGTTACATAGCCACAGTCAAACAGTATAAGTAAGTGTAGCTAGTCGCATGTATTCCTTAGTCTTTTATTCCATCATTCTTCGAGCCTCACTCTTACCTGCTACATCTGAGAACGCAACGTGCGACCTCTCAGACTAGTATTTGAGCCTTGAGCGTGACACAGATAGAGCTCTCGCTATCCTTGAATTCATGAAACAGAATTTTCCCAGATTCTCTCAAATCCTTTATTCAAAAACTGTTTACCTCCGTGGATCCCTCAATCAAAAATGTTACAAACTCATACCTTCCAGGCTCTTGATCAAAGTCATCCGAGTTGAGCTCGGGATAACGAGGTCTGATTGGATAATTTCGGCTCATTTGTGTGGAGACTATAGATAAAGAAATTTATGATTTTTTATTGGCCTGAAAATGCCTCAGGACGGTGCGTAGGAGGGAGATATGAAGAGAGTACACTACGCGAAGGTGTGCGAATTGCCATTAAAAAATGATAGCGCAATGGTGCGGTTAACTAGCCAGTTTAGGCCCAGACTCTCATGACAGGGTTCCCGGAACGGGATGTCATGAGAGGCAGTGCACGAGACTAGCAGCACAAGAGCGCCCCGGTAGTACTTCGCTGGAGCCACCAGAAAGGAGCCGTCGGATACGCCTGGGCAGAGTTCAAAGGCTCGGACACGCTTAATTTTGAAAGAAGTAGAATAGAATACGCTAGTACATTATCTATTCCATCTAATAAAAATGAAGGCAAGGGGCGAAATTCACTCGCGCTTGGTGGCAGAACATCCACCAGGGCAATATATATCGGCACAGTCGGGATGACACTCTGCGTCCACGGCCCTCTCGCCCGATGCATGCTTCACCACGCCTCGATCTACCCCCAAGGGCGAAGTCAAGTCGATGATGACTGGTGACCGCAAAAGTGGATTCCCATGATTTGTCTGCTTGAATGCGGGAAGAAGCTGCTTCACGGTGGATGGCGGAGCAGCACGGTGCCCTGCCATCGAGACCGACACCTTTGGCTGGACGCGCCCATTCACAACCACTTTCTTCTTCTTGTTTTTCTTCTTCTTCACCCGCGGGGCGAGCTCGTTCGGTGCGCTCTCCGACCACCCCTTCAACCCAAACTTGGCGCCCAGCGCGGCGGAGAAGTTCTTGAAATCGTCCTGTGCGGGACGGGCTATACTCTTCGCGATTGCAACTGCAGGGGCTCCCGCGTAATAATGGTAGACGGGGTTTGGTCCACGATCGACGTGTCTCGGCACCTTGACCGGGGAAATGAGAGCGGCCAGGTTTGCGGGCGGGGGATCCAATCGGGACGGGTCAAAGACCGGAAGATCGAAGACGTCTGGCTTCCGTGTAGGGGTGGCAGCCGTATTGCGTACATCGGAGAACGGAACGCGACTCTCCGTATCTGCCATGCTATCGACGTCGGGTTCTACAGTTTTACCACGGGCGGCAGGTTCCGAGCCCTCCTTTGAATCAGCAGAAGGCCGTTTCTCCGGGGACAGTGTGAGTGGGGTAGCAAAATAGACCTGTGGTATGAGAGGGGAGCCGAAGGGAGACGCCGAAGGAGTGATTGCCAACGAATGTCTCTTCTTGTTAGTCTTCTTAGCGGCCCCGGATGGCTCAGGGACCTCGAGCACAGTGGAAAGCGGAGTCGCGACGAATGAAGAAAACGAGGGACAGCGCCGGACAGGAGGAGGATGCGGAGGCGACTCTGATGGCACATAGACGAACATGTCGTTTGGAGTTGGGGCCGGAGCAGGAGGTAAAGCTAGGATTTCTGGACACATTGTGAAAGATTCTTCGGACAGGATAGTTTGGGATTGAGGATGAGTCGGCACTGGACTAGAGAAAGGTAGCGTGATAGGGAGTACGGGTTCCATACTTGTCGAGTCTGCAACTTGCTCTTGCCTCCAAGGCGAGGCGAGGAGCCCAGGAAATCCCACGGTCGGCGAGGCTGCTCTCGCCAAGGGCGAGCGAGGAGGGCCCGCAATAAACGAGGGGGAATGAAGAGGAGACGCGGGGCGGGGCGACTTGTCGACGTTGATGGAGTTGAAGCGTTTTCTGTGCTGCGCGAGATCGAGAGCCGGCGAGTGCAGCGGGGTGACGGGAGCAGGCGAAACGGGGGTAGTGGGGAGTGATGTGGGCACCGGGTATTGATACGGGAGTCTGTGGTGTGCATTCTGACGCTGTCGCGGGGATAGAATTTGTTGCTTGCGGATATTCATGGCGGGGCTGCGAGGTGGGGAGCACCTGAGCCAGACGAATGGGCGAGTATTGAAGGCAGCGAGTTCGGCGGGTCCTGGAGCGGGAAAATGCGGGAGACGCTCATCGAGAGGAATTCTACGGTGTTTGGCGAGATCAACGTCGAGAATCGGCCGACGAACGAACTGACGGGGAGGAACGCCGCGGCGTAAAAGATCTCTGAGCACGCAACATATAATGAAAAAGAGTATGCCCACGAAGTCGCCGATGCTGTTCATGGTCGTCAAGTAAGACTTGGTAAACAAACACCTACAAGCGCGATTTGTCGCTTGGGCCGACATCCGAAATCCGACCGAACGAAATCTATAACTCTATAGCAGCTATTATCACAGACATAACACAACGATAGAATCGAGACCAAATCTAAATCAACTCCACCCAATCTAACACGCAGGAACTGTAAGTGGAATCTTCACCGAGGTCTGGGCAAATCATTTTGAGATCAGCAGCAAGAAAAGGAAAGAGTGGAGCTCACAGCGAGGCCCTAGATCGTGGATGCGCCATGAGAACCACACCGGTTGTGTACATGAATGATAGGAAGAGGGCACTTACCGACAGCGACGTCTCCTTATATTTAACCTAAATGGATACATGCGTGTGAGTGGGAAGAGATCGTACACGGAGGTGCGAACGCACGCTCATATCCGCCGCGGTAACGCGCATGGCCTCGATGGCCTCGTCGAGCGTGACGCTGTAAACACCGTCGCTCGCGAGGGATAGTTGGGCTGCCGTGACCGCCTTTACAGCTATCTGCGCATCAGCGCGGGCGTCCGTAGCACAAAATGTACACACCTCCGAGACTGTTTCGCTCGATACACGGCACCTGCACCAGCCCATCAATGGGGTCTATAGTGCCGTCAACACGCCATTAGTGCTTCCCCGAACAGAAAAAAATAGGAACGCACCGCAAGTGAGACCCAGGTTGTGTTCTGCAACGGTCCAGCTACTCTGAACATGGGGTATAAAAAAGAAAGCCCACCGATCCCAATCTCGGCCGCCTGCAACACGGTCTCCGGAGAGGCTGAACACCACGTCAGGAAATTCACCAAACGGAGACGTGCCACGACGTACCGCCCATACACGCGGCAAATCCCGCGCTCGCCATCGAGCACGCCACTAAAACCAACATTCATCCATAAATTAATTACCCCCCATCCGGGGAAAACAAACACGATCGAGGGCACAGACAACGTACCTCCAACCTCCGCTTGGCACCCACCCTCGGCAGCGGAGATGGTGCTCCCGCGCTTGAATAGCATGCCGACCGCCTAGCCCGCCATGTTAGTTACACATTCCGTGGCGCTCGTGTGCCACGGCCACCCACCGATGCCGTTAGTAGAAACGTAAGGACGCTCTTCTCTGGATCGTCGCTCACAAACTGGCACTCGTGTCAGTTTGCTTTAGAGATATATTCCTGGGCCCACCTCAATAATGTACTTGAGCACAGCGGGTATCACTCCTGCCGCGCCGTTCGTGGGAGACGTGACGATACGCCCGCCGCCGGCATTCACCTCGTTTACAGCAATCGCGTAACACGAAAGAAAATCCATGGCGGGGATCACGGTCTTCCTCTGTTATGAACATGAATTTCATTCGAAGCGGAAAAGAGAGAAAAAGACGCACGGGCGGCATGGGCAGGACCGAGTGGTCAAAGGAGCCGACGACGCGTGCGGCGCGCGAGGCCGCTGGGCGGAGGCGTGTGGGCGCGTCCGGATCGATCACGGCATCCGTACGCGACGGTAGCCCCGCTTTGGCTTTCGCCGCCGCCTCCGGCGCGTCAATCGCGCTGTCAGGGCGCCATCCTGCCGACCCCGCCGTAATGACAGGGTTCGTCATCGGCGACGCGATCCCGGGATAAAAGCTGCCTGCACAGTAAGTCGCCGCATAACAATAAAATACAGATTTACGTACCCGCGCATGAGTCTTCGATATAGCATCGGCGCGCGGCGGCGCAATCTCAGGCGGCCGGGGAGAGTCGTTTCCGTAGACGATACACCCATGCGGATACAATCCTGCGACACTATCAGTTTGGCGCAGCCCAGCGGCGAGCGGCGAAAATGCACCCACATCCATCACACCCCATATCTTCATGACCTATGCATTCGGTCAGTGTCGGCGTCGCCTACTGGAAATGCGTACTTGCCTTGGTATGGATCTCGTCGTCCGAATACCCAAACGCCTTTTCGTTGTCCCACACGATCTGTGCGATGGTCATCTGTCCTTGATACGGTGAGGGAATGGTCAGTTAGTCTAGTGGATGCGCACGTTATGCTTCTTCGTGAGCTCGAGGAGACTGTTCCCGGACGCAAACGGATATGGCGGGCCCGTCTCCTGCATTGGTTCCGCTTCCTTGTCCTTTTCCTTCTGTCCCTCTCCCTCCTCCTGTTCAACCACCGCGCCCCCCGGACCCAGATCTGCGGCCCCGCCCGCCACCGCAGCCGGCGCCCCCTCCTCGTGCGCATGCACCTGATTTAACCTCGCCCCGTGCACCGCCCGCTTATCCACGCCTTTGTAAAATAGATTTTCGTCCACCTTGGTCTTGTCATTGACCACAAACCCGCCCCCCACGCTGAAATACTCGTTCGTCGCGAGCAGCCCGCCGTCCTCACCAAAAACACTAAAACGCATGCCATTGGGGTGCGTCTTGAGGACGGCGTCCCAGCGCCAGAGCATGTCTTTGTCCATGTCATATTGGATGCGATGGTAGCCCGCGAGGAGGAGGCTCTTGCGCTGGAGAATGGTGTCATAGCGCGAGGGGATGGTGCCCGTGTCAATTGTTTCGGGGTCGCTGCCCTCGAGTCCGAGGAGGATGGCCTGCGGCGTGTGGTGGCTGCGAGACACGTTTGGGCGCGTAAAGACGCGTCGTTTAAAAAAAAAACTCACCCTTTCCCTACATCGCCAACCCCTCGTCAGTCACCTCGGCACTACTCTCTCAAATCGACACCCACCTGTCGCAGCGAGCGAGCCATATCTACACCCTCTCATTAGCAATCTCATCTTTTTTAAATTCTAGCTATTTCCCGACGCACAGCGTAATCTTAACCGTCCGGACCTACCCATGCCACTCATCAGCCCCGCCCCCTCCTATCTCGTGTAACGCGCGCACCTTGTCGAGCAAGTCCAGCTCCTTTAGATCTACATACGCATCAAGTCAGTCACGATGGTGCCATCCCATGCGAAGGTGGGCCACCTGCGCAAAAGATCTTGCCCGCGCGCATGGGCCCTACCGTGTGGCTGGAACTGGGGCCCACTGTGCATCACAGGGATTCGAATTCATCCCAACGTCGGTTCGTCGACAGCGAAGTGTTTAGGGAAAGGCGTTTAGCATGAATTCGAAGATCAGAAACAAATCAAAAAAGTCAGCGTGCCAGCGTTGTGATGCATATGGGAACGCACCGCCGATGCTGAAGAGATCGAAGGTGGAGATAACCGCATGCTCGGCGGGGGCGGAGAATGCCCGCCGGCCTGGGCCAGTGAGCAGAGCGCGGGTGCGCGAGAGCATGAAGGGAGATGAGAACCCAATTTATTTTATTTTTCCAATATTTTTATTCAAGACGACCTGACGACGGAATAGGAAATGTTATTTGGTCGTATTTGTTAGTTTGTCTAGCATTGTCCTCGATGTCGTCCTCGACGCCGAGCCGTAATCATGCATTTCCAGCAGCGTCTAGTTCATCCCCCGCATTTCCCCAGCACCCACATCTCCACCAACGAACCCTCACTTCTTCCTCCGCCTCGTCCGCCAACTTTCCCCCAAATGCGACTGCTCCCCCGCAAGCCCCTGCGGCAGCCATGTCTGTCGACGCGCTCCTCCAGGCCCATGCGGCTACCCCAGACCCGAAACTCGCCGCACTCGAGCAGGCTGCCGCAGAACGCAACGTTCTCAGCTCCCAGAACGGTCAGCTATGGAAACTGATCGAGAAGCAGCGCGCGGGATACAACCAAATTCTCAAAGAGCTCGAGCGCGTGCGCTCTGAACGTGATGGGTACAAGGCAAAGCTCACTGCCCTTGTACAAGGCTCCCCCGACCGCCGCCCGCGCAGGGAACCGGACAAGGAAGCAGAGTCGCCACGGTCAACCCCGAGACAACCTGCAGACGATGACCGTGCGTCCATTAACCCTGCTACAGCATTACTTTGGTATTCATTCTACACTCCAGGCAAGGGCGCAGAATCGCCACGGCCGTCCCAGCGACCACCCGCAGACGACATCCGTGCGTCTGTTTCACTTTCGTTCCATTCCGCACTTGGTATTCATCCGAACATTCCATTACAGACACCCCGCGGTCAGCGCAACCACCTCGACAGGACATTGCCACCTTTCCCTCCTTCCAGTCAAATTCGACCGCGACTCCCCCGCGCCAAAAATCGTCCCTCGCCCCGCTACTTGTCCCTCCGCGCGCAGAAAGTCTCCCTGTCCCCTCCAGTGCAGTTTCTGCTACCCCCGAAAATGCCCCGTACAACCATCCTTCGAGGCTGGTCGTCCGGAACGACACCGCCCCGGCGTCCACCGCCCAAAGCTCGACACCCCAGACCCCGCCCCAGCCTCTAGTCGTGTCAACCCCGCAAACGGCCATCTACACCCCACAGACGGCTCCTGGAAACTATACGCAGGGCTCCAGTCGGTCCCAGCCGCAACAAGTATCACCTCAAATCACGACGTCGCCCGGCACACCTGTCGACACTCCCTCGCCCGTCCAGCCTCCCGCAAACGGCATCATGCTGTCCGCCATGAGCGAGTTGCGCGCCCACCCGCTCTCGCGCGAGTCCCGCATCTCCCTCCCGGATGAGGCAAAACAGTATATCGCCAACATGGGCGAGACGCCTGTCCCTAGCCCCCAGGTCGACGCCTTCGCCCCACGCGTCCTGCCAACTGCACCGGGCCCCGCTGCGGACAGCAGCAGCCAATTTCTCGACCTCGAGGAGGAGGGGGACGACGAGGACGACGACGAGGGAGACGACGAGCGGCCAGAAGAGGACGAGGAGGATGACGCAGACTACGCTGAGGATGACTCGGAAGACGTCCCGGAGCCCACGGCAGTCCCGCAAACACAGCCGCTGTACGCGCCGCGCCGCACGCAGGCCGCGGCGTCCGACTTTCCCTTGCCGCCGCCAAATGTGGGCCCGTCGGCGGCCGAGGCCCAGGCGATGGCAAATACACAGGCCCAGGCACTGGCGTATCAGCAGGCGCAGGACCGAGCCCAAACGAACGCGGTCGCACAGGAGCGTGCGCAGCAGCAGCAGCAGCAGCAGCAACAAATGCAGCAACAGCTGCAGCAACAACAACAGCAATATGCACCCTCGACTGAATCCCTCCAGATGCCTTTGCAACCCCTGCGGCACTCCCCCGTCGCCTCCACCGTCCCCGCGTCCTTCCGCGCCTTACCGCTCCTCTCGACGGACCTCCCGCGTACGACCGTGACCGTGAGCCACTCGTTCGTGCGCCCAAACGACCGCGGCAAAGAGGTGCTCTCCTTTGTCGTGTTCGTCGACCCGGGCGGCAACAAGGAGGGTTGGAAAGTCGAGAAGATGTACTCTGACGTTCTCGCGCTCGACCAGCGCGTGCGGAACAGCGTAGGCAAGGGCGTGGGCAAGAAGATGGTGAGCCTGCCCGAGGGCAAGCTGTGGAAGGACCACGCGCCGGCCAAGGTCGACCAGCGCAAAGCGATCCTCGAGACGTACCTGCAGGCGCTCGTGAACCTGCCGGTCAAGAACAACGACGAGGTGATCGCGTTCTTCACGTCGGACATTGTGCGCGAGTACAAGCAGCCTGTAATGCAGGCCGGGCACAAGGAAGGCTATCTCACAAAGCGCGGCAAGAACTTTGGCGGGTGGAAGACGCGATTCTTTGTTTTACAAGGGCCCGTGCTCGAGTACTACGACTGCGTGCGTCCGTTGTAATTTACTCCTTCATCCGTAGCTAATTTTTTTTCCAGCGCGGCGGCGCGCACCTCGGCTCCATCACCGTCACGGGCGCGCAGATCGGGCGGCAACAACGCAGCGAGCGACCCGCGACGGATGAGGAGAAGGAGTACCGGCACGCGTTCCTCATTGTCGAGGCAAAAAAGGGCCCGGGCGGGAACCACCCGCGGCACGTGCTGTGCGCGGAGAGTGACGCGGACCGCGACAGCTGGGTCGAGATGCTCGTGCGCTACTTTTCCGGCGTGTACAGCGAGGAGCCCGTCTCGTACGGCCAGTCGTCATTTTCCAATAGCGGCAACGGCGGGCCCCCGAACGGCGCGCGCCCGAGCACGGATACCCAGCCGCCACTGTACGGCGGGCGCCCAGCGAGCCCTGCGCGCTCGATTGACTACTCGCCCGTCGACCGCAAGATTGAGTTACAGCAGCAGCAGCGTGCGCAGCCGTCGAGCCTGCCCGACTCGTCGCCGCTGTCGAACGTACCCGCGGACGTGCTGTACCAGCGTGCCAACTCGGAGCAAGGGCACTACCCCGACCTGTTACAGACTCCGAACGGTGCATCGCGCTCGGGCGGACGGCGGACGCACTCGCCCGAGCAGCACCGCACGCGGGAAGGCACGGCGAAAGGGTTCCAGCCGACGTTGAGCGCAGTGGTATCGTCGCCGATCACGCCGGTGCCGCCACCGCAACAGCAGCAGCCTACGGCGCCGCCGACTGACAGGGTTCCCTCGCCCGAGAAGCTTGAGGCGAAGGTTAAGATCTCGCGACCGTTGAATGGGGCGCCTATACCCGCCGGGTACAAATTCGGAGGGAAGGACGCAACCCCCCCTGACGCCACTGCTGCAGCGGCAGCCAACGAACGGCGTGAGAAGGCCAAGTCGCGATCGTTCTGGGGTTTTGGGCGACCTGGTGGTGGTACATGCCTCGCTTCGCGTTCGAATATCGTTCATTTACACTTTTTTTTTTTTTTTTCCTTTTTTCAGCTGGAACAGACAAGGCGGCGCCGGCGGCTACCTTCATTCCCAGGGCGGTATTTGGCGTTACGCTAGAAGAGTCGCTCGACGTGGCGCAGATTGGCAGCCTACCGGCGATCGTGTTCCGCTGCATCCAGTATCTGGAAGCCAAGAAGGCCGACCAGGAGGAAGGCATCTACCGGCTCTCTGGGAGCTCTGCCGTGATCAAGAATCTCAAGGACCGCTTCAATATGGGTAAGCGCCGAGGTTGCTTGCGCTGCACTGAATTTCACCGTTTAATGTGTACGTAGAGGGGGACATTGATCTAGTAGGCTCCGACGAGTACTGGGACCCGCACGCGATCGCGGGGCTTCTCAAGAGCTTCCTGCGCGAGCTGCCGGCCAGCATCCTGACGCATAACCTCCACCTGCGGTTCCTCGCCGTCATCGGTATGTGATACACGTCTGGCTTCGCATCTAACAAAAGTGACGAAACCGCGGCACAGACTTTGTGGACCCGCAGGAGCGGATCCGCGAGCTTTCACAGCTGATCGCGGCGCTGCCGATAGCCAACTACAGTCTGTTGCGCGCGCTGACGGCGCATCTGATTCTGATTGTGCAGAACTCTGCGGTGAACAAGATGACGATGCGGAACGTGGGGATTGTGTTCAGCCCGACGCTGGGGATCCCCGCGGGTGTGTTCAGCCTGATGCTCGGCGAGTTCAACCGTGTGTTCAACGTCGACGCGGAGGGGGAGGACGCGGAGGGGGGTGAGGAGCGACCAGATGGGCCGGAGGGCGGCGCGGAGGCGGCGGAGCAGCTAGGCAATTCGGACCGGTCGGAAGAGACACACCGACGGCGGAACAGCCACCAGTACTCGAGCGGCGCCGCCGATCAGCTGCTCGGGCTGTCGGGACGGTCGTTGACTTGTGAGTTGTCGCCGGGCGGATCTTGTGCGCTGAATCTGGATTGACTTTTTTTTTTTTTCAGCGGCGGAAGAGGGGCCGTCAGACGACGATTCGATAGTGTACGAGAGCGAGACGGAGACGACGGAGGACAATGCAACGGCCGAGTCGTCTACGAACTCGAGTCCGGGGCCTAGCTCGGAGGGGCCGGTACCAAAGGCGACGACGACCAAGGCGGCGACGATAGCGACGTCCAAGGGGCTGAACGTGTCGGTGACCCAGTCGTCGCGGGGGAACCGATACTCGACGATGATGGGGGTACCGGGGGGGCTGCCAGCGTCGCCGCGGCCACCCATGTCGCCACGCACCGCCGAGGCGCCATAGGGGATATGTGTATGTACTATTTTTTATTATTTTACGTGTTGGCCTGTACTATATACCCTCGCTATTTTGATATTATTTTACATCAGCGCATCATGCCCATCAATCGTCTGTATTTTCTGCTGTTCACCACCACCATGGGCTTCCGCTCCGCCGCCGTCCTAGGCCCTGTGTGCTTCTTCCTCGGGGTGCTCTTTATCTGCTTCAATGTGGACCACCGGGTGCTCTGGGGTGGTCTCAGCGATGATGTAGTGGAGGACGGGTTCCAGTTCTATGGGACGTTCTTTATGGCGCCGCCCGCTATCAAGGTGTGTATTTTTGACGAGAAGAGAGGCGGACAGTAATGGAGTGGCAGGGTATGCTGCATGGCCTTGTCGGCGTCGCCATCATCGGGCTGATCGCCAAGCTGCACGCCTGGGACGACAGTGCCATGTTCTTTGACGGGTCGTCGCTTGGTCGGTTTGCTTCCGTCCCATGTCAAACTGGTGCTGATTTGGGTTGTATGCTTCTTTTCACGGGTAGCGGCCATGATTTTTGCCCTGGCCGTCTATCTCACCGTCGTCGTGCCCACACTACGGACGATCGCGACGCCCCTCGCCGAGGACACGCGCGCGGATCGCATCGAGGCGCTGACGATATTGAGTGCGGGGAATGTGATTATAGGGGGGTGCATGGGGTTGGTGCTGGTGCTGCAGGTGGGTATTGGAGTACCGCAGAGATGAGATGACTGACAGGTCTTCACAGGCTGGACAAGAATACGCGCGACGTAGCGACGCACGCGAGCAAGCGCGCCTTGTTGCGGAAGGGACGTCGGCGGAGGACAAGGGGAAGACGAAGAAGGAGAGCAAAAAAAAGCAGTAAACTGTGTTAGGCGAAAGAAAAGACATAAGGCCTCGGCGATATGATGCAACAAAGAAGCTGGACTGGGCGAGACGTCGCAACAAAGAAGAAGGAATATTCGTTGTGGAAGAGTGCTGGAAGAGGGCAGGGACCATTTGGGGCCTAGCCGGCGGTAGCTGTGACTCTATTTTCTTTGCTCTAGATCTGAGATGTGACAAGTTTGTGGATCTGAGATGTAGGTCTGACAGCTCTGTTTTAAAAGGGCAGTGACTTGTGCTGTCCCTACATTCATTCACAAATGTCTTCTTGGTGCCTCGACAGTTGTCTCGAGTGCGGCCGTGTAGTCGAGGGACAAGACTACTGCTCCCCCGAGTGTGCTTCCCCGCCACAGCAAGACTCGGACGACGAGTACGACGAGGACGAGTCCCCTTCCTACGCTTCATGGGACCGTGTCAGTCGTTGGGCACAGAATGTATCTCCCACTCCACCACTCCTTCCCCGCGTCTTTACCTCCCCTTCGAAACGCATCCTCACCCCGCAGTACCCCACTGCGTGTATCACTTCCGACCCACCAGTCCTCATATCCCTCAAACCACCCTCGACTCCGCGCGCTGCTCGTGCAACCCCCACCGCAGCCCAGTCTCTCGCCGCTTCAGCGTGCACCTCTGCGAGCAGTCGTCCCGCCCTCCGCCTCACCACCGCTTTTCCAAAGGGAAAGTTAACCGACAGCGAGAGCGAGCCATCCCCAGTCTGGTGGATAACCCAGGAAAAGGGTCCCGACAGCAGCAGCACGTCCCCGGCCCAGACTGCTCCCCGCTTCTTCCTCACCCGCCGCCCACCACCGCCAGTCCGCGGGCGTAAACCCGTGCCTCTCCGCGCATCCCTCCTTTGAATAGATGCCGCTCACTCTTCACGAACGCGCATAAAAGGCCGCCATGACCCTATCTATATGCATGACTTTGATCCAATACACTTTCCGGCCCCACCCTCACTGCCCATTGTTTTCCCTTGCATACACCCCCTAGACGTCTGTACTGTACAACTCAAATGTACGCATGTATTCCATTGGATTTGAATCCTAGACGCTTCATTCTTATCCCTCCAATCACCGAGCTCTCGACCGCGAGCCGAGCCCCGCCCGGGGTTTGCCCGTCTCCTCTTCCTCCTGACGTCAACGCAACCTGCGCGTCCGAGTTCGCAAAGCCCGAAGCTGTTTTTGGCCCCCTGCCTCTTTAGGAGATTTTGTGATTTGCATCTCCCGCGACACGACGCAGAGTAGTGTATACGCGATGGCGGGCCCACGAAATCAGCGGTACCCACAAAATCGTAATCTGACAGATAAAATTCGACCCCGTGCACGATGAATTACATTCCACCCGCACAAGATCGGTACGGGCCCGACACCGGCGCCGAGGGCAGCGCACCCGCCCACACCCCACAAATCCGCGACAATGCAGAGTGAATAAAACACCATACCTCCTGCCATACCCCCCGTTATAATTAGTTGCGGGATCGTCACTTCGAGAATAGAACAGGGCGCACCGTACGTGAGCCAAAGAAAGGCAAGGTGCGTAACGTACGGTTGATTTACGGCGGCGCGTTGGCTAGCGACCTAATGCAATTTATTCCAGTTTTACGTTGGCATTTGTCGCACGAAGCCGCCACAAACAAATTTGAACCAGTATTCTCAACCCAGCATGGCCCCTCTCTGTCTGTCATCATCAGACCGATTTATTCGGACGCACAAGTCTCTCAACTCACCACTAGTTGTCGCGTTCCTGCGCTCCCATCACCGGTGACTGGGGCCTGCCACACATCAGTCCTAATTCAAGTTGGCATCAGCAGTGGCGCGCCCACCCAACCGTCGCCGTCTCCCATGCATTCCACTGATGCGGTCCGTTCCGTTCCCCGACGCGCGAGTGGCGCATTGTAAGTTCCGTCCTTTGACAGAAAATTCTTGGTGCTAGTGCAGGATCCGCCCCGTCTTGTCTTCCAGGTGTCCGGCGCCTTCGTTTCGTGATGCCGTACCGACCACCGTACATCCCGCC
Source organism: Mycena maculata (assembly GCA_029448575.1). NCBI lineage: Eukaryota > Fungi > Basidiomycota > Agaricomycetes > Agaricales > Mycenaceae > Mycena > Mycena maculata. The sequence goes on along the minus strand of JARJLG010000096.1, from coordinate 316,239 downwards.
GCCCTACCCCCACCTCCCTCTCAACTCTATCGAAATCATGATCAGCTACGAGCATCTCGTATACGCGTGTGAACCTACCTGGGATGCCATGACTGGCCTGGGAACGCCGTCGTGAGTCGCACGATCGAGGATGACTTGCTGGCCGATCCTGATCGACTACGCGAAAGAGTCAGTCATCAAAAAAATTGAGCGTGTAAAATACCGCGATGTCGCCGCCCTCGACTCGGCCGTTTTGATTTTCTAGATGCAATGGACTGGCTCGTCGATCGAGCAGCCGAGCGTGTAATTTTTGGGCTGGGCGGCGCGTGTGATGCATGTGTCTTCCTCTCTTCTTGATTGAATCTTGCATACAATTTTCAACGTCTCCAGTCGCCGATCGCGATCCATGCCGTCCGAGCGTGTACTTTTTCCTGTAAAAAAATCCCTCCAAACGTGTAACCCGGCGTCGCTCTCGGCTACTCGATCGCGGAATTTGCCTAGAGTAGCGAACCATCACCGTTCCTACGGATTTACCCAGAGGAGAAGTGCATGCACCTGATAAATTCATGTATACAGAACGTCGGGATTTGCCTTGGCTAGAAGTCTGCACTCATAGACGCATCACCCGCCAGAACAGATTCAGAAGCAATTGAGGGGAGACGACGATGAATATTATACATAGAGTTCGGCGTTTCGCGGGGAAATTCGCAGCGACCCAATGGTGATGAATACAGTATTGTCGAGGATATGCTCGCGGGATTTGCCGTGTTGCCAGGGTCCTGCCCTCGCGGGATATGCCGAGAGGAAACCCATTGTGGAAGCCGATAGAAATAGAAACGCGACGTCTCGAACCTTGACCGGCGGGCGATTCTCTGCTCTGTTCATTCGATTCGGTCCCCTAACGATTTGTGAAATTCGTCGGTCCGAAAGAAAATCATCTGCGCTTCCAGTCAGAGCCTCGACAGAACCGGCTGCAAGAAGCCCAAAAATAAACCTGCATGTCCGTACGAAATGTTTCTATCAAGGAGCCGCGCCCAATTTTCGGGCAACTCCAGAGGTCTAACTGGAGCTGAGTGAGCAAGAAAAATGTGTAAGACACGAGTAAGCGAAAATTACAACAAGGCTTTACACGCTGCCATTTTCCTTGAACTATGAGCTCTGGTAGCACCGCCCCACCGACATTCATCCTTCAAACGTCAACCGTCCGCCGTCGGCCACGACAACACAAGATCCGACGAGGCAAACGCAGCGAACGCCGCGATGGCGTGTGTTGTATCGGGTGTCGCGTCGCTAGACGAGGGCAAACGCAACATCACAAGGCCAAGCTGCGGTGTACAGTTTCGATTGGACGTCGGCAGCAGGGGGAAGGGATAGGGTTAAGCCGGGAACGGTCACTGTCACTGGAACGGGACGTCCCGGCGGTGTTCATTTCTATTGATCTCATGGAGGGATACAGACATGCGTTGAGAAGTTTTGTTCGCAGTTAAGATGCGATGGTCTTGCGATGGAACTTTGAGCGGCGGGCCATTCGTGACCGGATGCTTGATCAGTTGCAAGCCAACAACACCTACATATCCCCAAACCAAAAGTGTTTTACGCATGTGGGAGGCAGATTCGTGGTCGAGTCGACTCCACAGGCCCGAGATCTAGGGCGTCCAACTTACGGAAAAGTATAATTCCCAGCTACCCCGAACTCACGATGCTGCGGGAGAAGTTTCTTCAGCCAAGACGAAAGAGGGCACGGCAACGCTCACCCTGTATGCTCCAAGTCCCAGAGGCTACTTACAACAAACAAATGTGGGAAAGACGTCCCATCCTTCGGATTCAGAATGCCACAGAGTAAAACGCGAACGAAGGAGCAGCCAAGGTACAAAACGCGCACACGATCAGTCTTTCATTCAACAGCAAGTTACAAGATGGCAAACTAAAAAGAGACTCTACTGCGGGGGTTGGAACCTGTACTTTGTCAGCCCACGAACGACACTTGAACGACCACACTCACCCTGGTGGGGGCCCTGCAAAGCCAGGGGGCGGGGGGAACGGCATACCGGGCGGGAAACCGGGCGGGCGGAAACCGGGCGGGGGTCCTGGCATGCCTGGGGGAGGGAACGGCATCGGGGGACGCGCCATTCCGGGCATGCCCACTGCAAAAAATTACTTGTTAATACATTGTGAGTAAACGAGATACGGGAACGTACTGGGAGGCATCATGCCCATGCCGCGCCCTGCAGGCATTCCGCGGCCAGGGCCGACGGGGAGCTGGAAAGGAAGGATAGTCGTGGGTGAGGAAAGTTCGTCAGGAAACGGTGCGCGTGCATACCACGTTCTTTTTGTCATCGTCCACGACCGGCGGAGGCCCCTCGACGCTCAGACTCACCACCGTCTCGCCACGCAAGATGACCAACCCCAGCGCACGCTTCATCTCCTGCTCCGGCGCGGGCTCCTCTCCGGGCTTTTTCTTGGGCCGCACGCGTCTGAATTCCTCGCAGTCGGCCAGCACAAGGTTCATGTGCCGGTCAAAGGCGAGCATCTGGCCCGTCAACGCGCGTCCGTCGTTGATCGTCACTTTCAGCCGCCAGTTGATGAGGCCGAGCATTTTCCCACCTTTTGATTTCGGAGGAGGCTAGAGGACATGAGTACATCGAAGACACAAAGCAGAGGGAAATTACCATGGTGAGCAACGAAGAAAGTCAACGGCGTTAAGAATACACAAAGCACAATAGTGTCGCCAGATGGGTTATGGTTAGGGACAACGGAACTCAACGAAGCCAAGTTCGTTGCGTTGGATATATTATTGTAATAGTTTCCACGCCCCTTGGACCTCCGCCCACTCGAGCTCCTCATCCTCCGTATCCTCTTCACCCTCAGATATTGGCCGAATGGTGACTGTACTGTCTTCCCTCCACCCCAGCACGCGGCCATAGCGTTTGCCCATCTCAGGCGTGAAGCTTTTCATATTAATAATCAAGCCCTGCACCCTTACTGAATACAGGTAAAATCCGCGAAAAAAGACCACGTACCATATATCCAATGATACACCCCTCGGAGAGCTGGGCATACGATGTGATGGCCGGCGCCGCATCGAAATCTAGCAGGGCGATCGCATGTTCCGCCTGTGGTTCGGCAGGCACCTCGCCGTAATCGAGCATGATGCTGTCGACCGTCTCGTCCTGTAACCAGCTATCAGTTTCCTCTACTCTACGCTTTTTCTTTTTCGACTTTTTCAGGCCCTCCTCGACGTCCACACAGGTGATGAAGACGTTGGCCGGGATGAGGTGAGCGGGCAGCAAGGACGGAGGTATTAGTGCGGGGCGCCGTCGTGGCGCATTCTCACCCTCATTATCGTCAAAGGAACTCTGCGCAAGCGGTGGCGGCGGTGTCCCAAACACAATCTTCCTGCTCCGGGGATCGACCTCTTCCCCGCCCCTGCGGCTCTTGTTCTTGTTCTTCGACTTGGGGAACATCGACAGCATCTGGACGTTCAGCGCCTCCTCCGCCTCGCTCGGGGGATAGAGTGGAGTGTGCAGCGTCGACGAAGAGACCGACTCTGCATCCAGATCACCGGGGTCGAGCCGCCCCACGCGTTCGTTGCCCCCAAACGCGTTGTTCAGTGCGGATGCGACGTCCGGGGCTGGCCCGCGGATCCTGCCCTGTCGGGCCTTTGCCCGCCGCTCGGCTTCAACGTCGGGCTCAGCCACATCGGGCCGCGCCGCTCGGGTCGCGTTAGTCTCGGAAACAAAACCCGGAATAATCGTCGCAGTAGACACGGTGGCCATTTTCTTCGCTCTCCGGCGCATGTTGCGGGAGTGCGTAGAAGGTTTTCCCTTTCCCGGCGGGACCGTCTTCGTTGGTTGAGCGGTGTTTCCTGTGGTTGACGGCGGGCCAGAAGTTCTGTGGGCTGTCTGTGTTTGTGGGACAGAAGCGCGTTTGCAAGACGCGGAGGTTGGCGGAGTGCTGGACGATCCAGACGATTCAAAAGACGACGAGTCACTGCTCTCAGAGGCGCTACCATCGGAAGAGTCCGCGCTGGTACTACTCGTCGTTGAACTGAAAAAGAACATGGGGTCAATGAAGAGTTCAAGTATTACAGAAGGATACGTACCCAGAAGATGAGGACAGAGATGAAGGTGTAGAACTGACAATCGGGAGAGATCGCATAGCCTTTTGACCGCGATGTACGGGACTGGCGCTGCGCTTTCGTTTCTTGCCGACCTCTAAGGATAGTTGAGACAAAGGAACAACAAAGAAAAACGCGTACCAAATGATTTCTTTGAGTTGTCACCGGCCTTTACCACGACCAAGTCGCCGTCGCGCAATACATCCAGCAGCGGACTGGCGTTGAGAAGATCGAATCCATCGAGGGAAAGGTCAAGATTTGTTTCCTTCGTGATTTTTGAAGCAAACACGTCCCTGGCCAACGCATCCTTGAGACTTGCCACGGTAAAACATCGCTCGTCGGGGGTGAACCACACCTTGACCACAGGTAAAGGTGGTAGCGCCTGGATTTTCAGCCGCATTATCGTGCGTGCGAAGGGAGCACACCGAAACTCGGTGCGAGAGTTGATGCAGTGATCTCGGCTTTATCGGCTTTTGTTGTGGGCGATCCTTTCCCCTTCCAGCCCGTCCCTCACGGCCGTTCCAAGACTTTCTTCCTCCTTCCATGGCCGTTTCGAAGCAGCTCGAGGACCTCTACGACGATACTACAGTCGACCCCGTTTACTATGCGAAGGCTCACGTCTTGAACACTGCGATTCAGAAGATTGGAATGGGCCGTTATCAGGTGTGAATCGCCGCTTTTTCTTTTTGGCACCGGTGCTCAAAATCTCTCAGTACTATCTCTTCGTTTGCGCTGGTTTTGGCTGGTTCGCGTATGTCATTTAAAATCATCTCGGCCCATGGTTTTAACAATTTTTTCAGTGATAGCGTCTGGCCGCTTATCAACGCCCTCATTCTCACTCCCGTTATCGCCGAGTTTGACTTTAACGGACCGTTCCTGTCGCTTGCTGCGAACATTGGATTACTCGTCGGCGCCATCGTTTGGGGCCTTGGTTCTGACGTTTGGGGCAGAAGATGGTCTTTCAATCTCACCCTGCTAATCGCTGGTGTATTCGGGCTGTCTGCCGGAGGTTCGCCTAATCTCTTGACGCTTGCCTCTCTCCTGGCTGTCGTTGGCGTTGGCGTCGGAGGTATGGATATCTTTTTTTTTTCTGGTCGAGTCCCTCCAGTCAACTCGGTACAACAGGAAACATGCCTGTAGATTCAGCCGTCTTTCTAGGTTTGTTATTCCATCTCGATTATTTTTGTTCTTCGTTCCTAATATCTTGTTACTAGATTTCGTTCCGGCGTCTCACCAGTACCTCCTCACCGTCATGTCCGTGTGGTGGAGTCTCGGCCAGCTCCTCATCAGTTTGGTATGCACCATCTTACCGTTTCGCCATCCCTTCATAAAACATATTCAGCTCGCCTGGCCTCTGATCGCCAACTTCTCCTGCTCGACCTCCGCTTCGACTTGCAGCAAATCCGAAAACATGGGCTGGCGCTATCTCCTCTTCACCCTCGGCGCCCTAACTTTGGTGCTGTCGATGATACGCTTCTTCGCCTTCAACCTTTTAGAGAGCCCCCGGTTCCTCGTAGGAATTGGTCGGGACCAAAGCGCGGTGAATGTAATCCACCAGATCGCTGCGTACAATTCTACCACGACCAATTTGAGCCTTGAGGATTTGACGAGCGTTGACGAGAAACATGTCAACCAAGATGGAGTGGCCCTGCGGCCGGTGCTCAGCGAGACCTCTATTTTTACGACCACGCATATCAAGGCTCTCTTCGCCACACGTAAAATGGCCATATCAACATCGCTCCTGATCACATTATGGGGTACGTCGACTTTTTTTCGTGTCTTTAGACATAGTACCAATCGGATGCAGGCATTATTGGGCTTGCATCAACTCTTTACAACAGTTTCCTCCCATATCTGTATGTCGTCATGTTCCCCCAGGTGGTTCTTAACTGAACAAACTGTACCAGACTCACCAGTCGAGGCGCCCAGTTCGATGACGGTAACTTGTATATCACCTACCGAAACGTAAGTGTTCCTTGAAACAACTCTTCTTCCTCGTCTGAGCGCCCTCCAGCAAGTAATCCTCAGTGTTATCGGCGTTCCCGGCGCGTTCCTTGCTGGCTGGGCGGTCGAACTACCATACATCGGACGGAAAGGAACCTTGACCATTTCCTCGGGCAAGTAGTCTGTTACTTCTTGGAGGTTACATTATTCAACGACCCCTCGCGAAACTTAGGGCTAACTGGAGCCTTTCTTTTCGCGAGCACAACCGCCCGGAGCTCCAACCAGCTTCTCGGGTGGAACTGTGCCTATGTGTTCTTTTCTAACGTGTGTTCTTTCTGTATATCACTGCCAGGTTGTATAACCTAGTTGTGCGATAGATCATGTACGGGGTCCTTTATGCCATCTCGCCAGAGATCTTTCCAGCCAAGGATCGTGGTACTGGCAATGCCTTGGTGTCCACTGCCACTCGGGTGTTTGGAGTAATTGTAAGTTTCCTGTGGCCTTTCTGTTCCCTTGCCTGAGCCGTCATAGGCCCCGGTAATTGCTCTATATGCCAATCTGTCTACAGCAGTTCCTGTGTACATCTCTGGAGCCTTGATTATCTTTGCAGGCTTCTTGGCACTCTTCCTCCCCTTTGAGCCCAGAGGAAAGGCCTCGATGTAAATACCTGTATGTGGTAGTACACAGTGATGATTTTTCACGACTCTCGGTGACTGGCACTCGGAACCGAGCTCGTCATGACTCTTTGTTGTGAAAACATGTGACCGTGACGACCGATTATTTAATTGACTTCTCTCCTAACCTCCACCACCGTCGACGACTTTCCGAGTTCTCGTTCGTTTCGGCGCGCCTCGACCCTTAGCACTCGTAGAGTGTGTCCAGCATGCGCAGTACGAGTTCCCGGCACAACGAAACTCTCCGTGCACTCCCCGCGAAATATTTTTCTCACTTCGGCATCAGACTCGTTCCCAAACAGCTCCCAAATGAATTATACAGACCCTCCCTGAACATCCCCGTCCTTGTGGATTTAATCCAAGTACCCATTTCCAACGCGTTTCATGCCCTTATTCCAGAGGGGAAGGGCAAAAAACGCGCGACATCCCACGACTCCCCCGTGAACGGAAAGACGCAAAAGCGCGCCAAGACGTCCCAATCTGCCGCAAATGGAACTATTAGGAGAGGAAATGAGCAGGGCGACAAGATATTTGTGTGGGCGCCGATGCACTACCCTGAACTCGAGGCGGATTGCAGCCCCGCGCCCGCAAAGAGCATCCCCGTCTTCACACACACGTTTGAAATCGACTACAACAATTCCATCCCATCGGGCTCCATGCCTGGATACTTTGCGACGGAAGACTCGGGCCTGAATTGGACTCGGGACGAGCAGAATTTGGAAGATTCACTTGGGCTCCTCGGTGGGCCTTTCGATGAGCCGCACGAGTTCGATCTAGGCGCGGTTGGGTTCGCGATCCACGCTGGCCGCATTGTGGTAGTCTCGGACGTACTCCGGAAGCGCAACAATACCGTGGAGTGGCTGCTACTTCTCCCAAAGCTACAAGATGAGCTGGATTTTGAGTCACTGAATGTGATCCCCGGGTTCTTCGACAACCCTCCCGATCACGACATCTTCTCGGCATGCGCGGAAATGCAGCGCGAGGGACGCGTTTCGATCAACGGAGATTTAAAACTCGTTATGTTCAATGCAGCAGATGCGGGAGATTTCCCATTCCGCCTCCGCGTACAAATCACTGTGTCTCTGATCACACCTGTGATATATGACCCGATCGGATTCACCAGAACAATCAATCCGACTCCCCTGGAGAATGCTCAACGACGACTACTTCAATTCACGTATCCAGATGCGACCCTCATGCCTAATTCAGACATTGTCACTAATATCCCCTTCTTCTACTCCATTCTCGGCTCTGCGCCCCATCTCCACCCCGCTGCAGACTGCGCGATGCAGCCCGATGCCCTGGTCCCCACTCTGCTTCCATTCCAGCGTCGTAGCGTTGCGTGGCTGCTTGAGCGCGAGGGCAAGATTGTCACCCCCGACGGCCAAATCATTCAGAAGCCGGCCGGTGCCACTGAATTTTCCTTCTGGGAGCGGATCGAAGAAGGGGAGCGAGTGTTCTACCTGAACCGTTTAACTGGGAATGTAGCCAGCGCTATACCTAACGAGCCCCCTGCGCTCGGGGCCATCTTGGCCGAGGAGCCTGGGCTTGGAAAGACCCTGGAGATCATCGCCCTGATCCTTTTGAACCCTGCTTCGCCCGACAGACACCCTGGAGTTACGCGGTGGGATCCGGAGGCCGAGGTTGAAGTCAAGACTGTCAAGGTAATTTGTTTTCGGTCTTGAAACTCTCCTTTGTGACTAAAAACGCGGGCTTCCCAGACGACCCTCATCGTCACGCCGTCCGCTCTGGCGACTCAGTGGATCGACGAGTTGAAGTTACACGCGCCGTCGCTCAAGGTGCTGGTGTACGATGGGTGGACGAAGGTCCCCGTTCCGATCACCGCCAGCGATATTGAAAATGAGCGGGTTAAGCGGCTTCACAGGGGCAAAGGGAAAGGGAAGGCCAGGGCCAAGGCCAATAGCCGTGGGAAGCCCAAACCCACCAAGAAGAAAGGCAAAGCCAAGAAGAAATACAGTGATTCTGACGACAAAAGCGAAAACGAATCCCTCGACGACGACGAGGCTGGGGAGGATGTCGGAGAGATCCTCGACTGGTGCTCTTATGTTCAGGGTTTCGACGTCGTCATCACCACGTACCAAACCTTGAAGACGGACGTCAATGTGGCCCGTGCTGCGCCCAAGCGCCCAAGACGCGAAGATGTAGTGTACTCGAACGTCGAACGTCCTCGTAGCCCCTTGATTCTCGTCGAATGGAACAGGGTCGTCATGGACGAGGTTCAGATGGCGGGCGGTGGACACGTCGAGTACGCTTTCAGTTTTATTCGCATTTCCCTCGTTGATCGCGCTCTTTCGCAGAGATATGGTGTCAATGAGTATGTGTTTATCTTGGGTTATACATATACTGTTCACACCCGTTGTAGTTCCACGTCTGGCATCCTTTGCAGTATCTGGGACCCCCGCTCGAACCCAGATCGAGGATTTGAAACACGTGTTAAAGTATGGTTAGATTCAGGCGTAAGAGACACAATATTGAAATGGAGAGCAGGTTCCTTCGAATAGAGCATATCATTGGCTCCCCTCGCCATTGGACCAGACTTGGTCTTTCTGGATATTCACAATATTTCAGCGCCTTTTTCCAGAGCATTGCGATTCGGTACGCTAGTGTCCCTCGATCGACACCAATCTGACGTGGATTCTAGAACAACCAAAGCTAGTGTTAAATCCGAGCTAACAATCCCGCAGCAGACTCGGTTCCTTGTCCGTATCGCCATGGGACCCGTAGAGCGTGCTGTACGTGGTTTAAAAACTTACTTGACATTCAGACCTAATCGCACATATCTTAGGTGTACGATCAGAATCTCGAATCGATCCTGCTGGAGCTCGGCCTGGATGCCCGTGGTGTGGATGTCCGGGGCGAGAACAAAGAACCTGATGGGACTCTCCTACGAACCCTGCTTCGAAAGCTCCGAGCCATTTGCACCCACCCCCAGGTTTATTCCCCCCCCCCACAAAGATGATCCACCTACTCACCGTCTATATCAGGTCGGTCAACTGGGTAACAAGTTGTTTAAACCGGGCGTTCTAAAGAGCATGGAGCAAGTCCTCCAGGTCCGTACGAAACCAGCCGTTTGTCTTTGCGGTATGACGATGTTTCCAGGGCATGTGTGATGATAATTGGGGTTCTGTGGTTGATGATTGCAAGAGCAAGGCAGGTTGCGCGCGTCCGTGACTGCCTTCCATCTTCACATACATTCTAGATCCAAGGGCTCGTCCGCATGGCTCAACTCCAACAGCATGGACAGGACAAAAACCGATACCAGCATTGTCTAGAGACTCTTCTACTCGCCGAGAAGGAGACCACTAAGCTTGTCGAGGAGATCGAGTCGACGATTGCCACTCACGAAGCCAATCGAAGTTTTCTCCTCAAACAGGAGCAGGAAACCGAACAGGAACCACGAAACACAAGTACCCCAAACGATAAGGGGAAGGGAAAGGAACGGGAGCGCTCCTTGTCCCCTTTGTCGGACCTAGAGTCTGATGACGACGCGGACGATACTTCTGATAATTCTGCGGCCAAAGCACATCGCGCAAAACGGAATGGGCTCAAACACCGACTGCGGGAATCTCAACTTGTCATGCATCGAGTCAAGTTCTTGCAAGGAGATGTTTATCACATGCTGGGAGAAACACAGTCGGAAGCTGAAGCTGCAGCGTATGGTGCAGCAGAAACGATCCGCCGCAGTCTATTGAAGAGTAAGGCTTCTTCATCCTGATGGAGTCGTGGCTAAATTGATTGTGCGGATAGCAACGGAGAAGGCGGCGAACGACGCTATGGAAATTTTGGCTTGCGACACCACTTCCAAAGGCTTGACCAAAGAAGCGTTACAAATCGAAACCCCCTTCTTGGAGTATGATTTCAAGAACGCGGCATCTACGAAAGATACATCTAAAGATACGTCCGCCTGGGAACTTGTGAGTTCTAAATCCGGCTTCTCGTGCTATGACTGAGTTATCGATAGCAAGAGGAAGTCAACGAAATTATCGAGATTGTTCTCAACGAACAATCCTCTCTGTTGTGGGAGTGGAGAACGCGGATGACGGAACTGCTAACACAAAAACTGACTCCTGGGGATGAAGACGCAGATGGCCAAGAGTACCAACGCACCCTCGATGACCAAGGAGAAGCCGAAACATACCTCATCAACTACACTTCTCTGGTTGCCGATCGCCGCGAAGCTCTTTTGCAAGAGCGGACGTTATTGGCTGCACACGATGCGGTATGATTTCCTGCCTGATTCATCGGAATATGGTCTCATCCATACACAGAGAGAAAAGAAACTTCGACATACCAAGGCAGCCATCAAGGCCTCCGCGGCCTTGGATATGCCTGGTGAAATTCTGGACGGTATTGAATTGCACCCGGAGCACGAGGTTCTTCAAAAGGAGCTCTCCGCGAAGCGCAAGGCCCTCCTTGAAGATCTACAAGGCAGAGCCGTCAAGAGTGTACGTTATCTTTCAACAATGTCTTCGTTACATTCAAGCAAAGGTCCCTGCAGGTTGTTGTCGAGATGGCCAACAAAGCGGCGCGTAATCACAAAGACACCGATCCAGAGAAGATCATGTTGAAGGACGCAGTCACTGATCTCCGGAGCCTCATCGCCGACCAAGGCATATTTCCGACATTTTCTTCAGTCGTCACAACCTTACTCATGCCACGTAGGAACCCTTATCGACAAATTGGAAGCGGATCTCGCTCTCTATCGAAAGGCATTCAACCAGCGGATCCTATATTTCCGGCAATTGCAGGAAATCTCCGACTCTGTGTCCGATGCTGTCTTTGAAAATACCCTCGCCCAGGCGCTCCAAGAGTGCGCGACTGAACAACAGGAACTGGCTGGCAAAGTAGGAATGCACTTTATGTCCCTACCGAGCTTTCTAATCGCAGAGTAGATCAATACCAACCGAGCGAGGCAAAGATACCTCGACCATCTGTCAAAAAACAAGGTCAATGACGCTGAGGCGGATGAGGATGAGCAAGCGTGCATTCTCTGCAAGTGCGATTTCATCCGTGGTAAGCCCTCACGTAAATTTTAGTAGCACCACTGAATTACCATCCAGGATTCATCACACACTGGTACAAGAACAGTTCGTATCTTTTTGACCACCCTGCTAACTTGACTGTGCTTCTAGTGCGCATGTTTTCTGCGAGGTCGGTCTTTTGTTCATTCGTTGGAGCATACACTATACATCAGCGTGCAGGACTGCATGAAAGCATGGGTAAGCAAGAAAGAGGGCAAGACTTGTCCCGTTTGTCGGTCTGTCAAAAGAGCAGTTTGGCCGTGGATTCGACTGTCTAACCCATTACAGAGTCCCGATTAATCCCGACAAACTGGAGCGGTTTGTTGTGGCTGGGAAGCCCGCCGAGCCGCCGGAAGTTGCCCCAAAGTCCGAAGACGGTGTGCCAAGATCCCGGCGTGAGATCACGTACAATATGATCAGTATATCTGTCCCATTCGTACCATCGCGAGAGGTCTAATCTCCATGTACAGACCCAGAGACTTTCCACCAAATCCAAGCAACACCATCTTTCGGCGATCATGGCAATAAGATCCAGACTCTTGTTCGTTTTTCGGTTTCGAAAACGGGCGCTCGTTCAGATTCTGTTTTTAGGTCCGCCACTTATTGTACCTGCGGACCGTCGACGCAGGCGCCAAGAGCATTGTCTTTTCGGCTTGGCAGGACTCGCTGTTCAGTAAGTGCCTAGGTTTGCGCTACATGTTCCTTTTAATCGCATCTATATCAGTCGTGGAACAAGCCTTGCGAGAAAATGGTCCGCACATATCCCTGATATTATTTCATTCCTCACTTTTCCACCAGGCATTACTTGTCTGAGAATTGACCAGAACCGCAAGGGAATGCCTGCCGTGAAGAAATTCTCTTCGTCAGACGACATTGATGTCCTCCTCCTCCATGGGTATAGCATTCGTGCCTTTGCTGAAAACTAATTAACCTTCGGCTGCAGCGAAAGAGAAAATGCGGGACTGAACATTACTTGCGCCTCGCGTGTGTTTTTATTGGAGAGTGTTGTACATCATGGCTTCGAAATACAAGGTATGATCTGGGTGTCTCGGAAATATCAACTCACCTGAAATGCCTGCAGCGATCGCCCGCATAGATCGCATGGGACAGACGCGGCCGACAGAAGGTGAGTGTTGTTTGTGCTATCCAGGGTGCCTTGTGACAGTCCATAGTGTTCTGTTACTACGCCGAAGGTAACGTTCATTTGGATGGTGGCATGTATACGTCGACTGATACTCGATTCCGTAGACACCGTCGAGAAGAATATTTTGGATCTGGCGGCGCGCCAGGTATGAGGAAACAATATGTGACTGAGGTGGAAATTGATTTTCCGTAGGGAACCTCCCTCTACACGAAAAACAACTCTGTAGGCTCAATCTTGAATATGGCCTCTCTCGCTGGCGACGGAGAGAAGAAGGTCGTAGACGCTCCAGCCAAGAAGGTCCAGAAAGGCGATTTCATATTCAGGCATGCTTTCCCGACGATTGGATTCATTTCAACTGACTGTGTGCAGAATTGATGACATGATGGCTATTCTTTTCCCGCATTTATTCGAAGATCTGGAGTATCTCCTGCCGGCAGAAGAGGATGTTGCAATGACGGATGTCGAACCGAATCCTCCTGCCAATGCCGTTGCAGGACCTTCGAGACTGAGATAGAACACAGTTAGAGTAGACCCCTATGTCCGGACCGGTTGTCCCGGTATCTTGTGCGCCCCGAGCCTATTTTTAACCCTACACCTCATCCATCATGGCCGCCAGCACTACCTTAGACCCCACAAATTTGACTGTGCCAACTACGCTCCAGAAGGGCACCCTACTCACGAAAGTCAGCGAGAAATCGAAGAAGGAAGTCGTGTTTCGCATCGATCCAGATGAAGGTCAAATTCAATATCCCTCGCGGATGAACGGCACTGGTATGTTCGCCTTCATTCCCACACTCTCACAGTCACCGACCACTCGTACTAGTCCCTATCGAGAGCATCAAAGAGATTCGCACAGGATCCGATGCTGCGTACCACTGCACTCAATTTGGATTTTCTGAAAATGCCTTGGATCGAGTGAGACTAGTACACCTTTGCCATGTTCTGTATCTCAACTTATTTCAGTGGATTACGATCATATATGTGCTTAATTCCACATACAAGACTCTTCATATACTTTCACCCACCAAAGATATCGCCAACTTGTGGCAGTCGACGCTCCGGAAACTGTACGCAATCCGAGTGGGACTGATGCACAGTCTCGATAACGCAGAGATGAGAGAAACTGTCTGGGAAAGACAATATTGGAAAGGCGCAGACAAGAGAGGAGACAAAACCTTGAACCTAGACGAGGTCAAATTAGTCTTTCAAGGTCCGATTTCACAGAATTTACTTTCGGTCCTCGAGTATCTAGGTCAAATCTATGTGCGCTCGGTTGAACGTCAATTTTTCCAAGGGTGAATTAGAACAAATGTTCAACGTAAGTCTTGGTTCGCAGAATACTACATACGAATCAGGTTGATTCTGCACTAGGAAGTCGACACGACACATAGAAAATCTCTCGACTTTCCGGAGTTTCGACGTTTTGTGAAGCTTTTGAAAAGGAGGCCAGAGCTCGAGGCTTTGTATAAAAAACTGTGCGGAGACCAGGCTTTTGACTTTGCCGTGTTCGAGAAATTTATGATTGGTACACAAAAGGTTTGTAGTTTACTACCTTATTTTGACGAGATCCACTGACGGGGTTTCTGCAGTCCACCCTTACTTCCGCGGAACTGAAGACCATGTTTGGGCAATATGCTACCGCCCAAACTATACCTCTTTTGGTCCCTTCGAAATCTTCAGTGACTGCCGTCCCCCCGGCTCCTCCGTCAAGTCGAACTGTTCCTTCGGTCCCATCCCCGCCATCTGCGAGTCTGGCCGCCGCTGTCCCAGCCGCGGGTACTTCTTCTACCGCCCTATCAGCTGCCGCGCCATCTCCTCGTGTTATGAGCTTGGAGAACTTTTCTTTATTCCTTGTGTCCCAAGACAATGCTCCAACAAAGCCCGAGTCGAATGATATGACCCACCCAATATCGGATTATTTCATCTCCACGTCGCATAATACTTACCTCGTCGGCAACCAACTCATGGGAGTCAGCACAATAGAAGGGTCTGTTCCAATTGCACAAGGTTTCCTTCCGCGCTCTGATTGATTGCAGATATATCCGTGCCCTACTGTGCGCCTGTCGAAGTGTCGAATGTGCGTTTCCCATTCGCTTACATCGAGATTGAGTCATTCAATGGAGTGCTCAAGTGGATATCTACGATGGCGTTCACGAGCCAATGGTATACCATGGCAAAACCCTAACCACGCAGGTATCAGTTAGGGAAATCTGCCGAGCGATCGCGAAATACGCCTTTGTTTCTTCACCCTACCCCATTCTGCTCTCCTGTGAAGTGCACTGCGGACTAGTGCAACAAGACATGCTTGTGGATATTCTCACGAACGTCTTCGGATCCGCTTTGGTCAGCGCCCCACTCGAAAATCACCTCAAGATCGTGGTTTTGCCGAGTCCGGAAGAGTTGAAAGGTCGGATTATGGTCAAGGCAAGTTTTTCCCTCCATGTGAGTCATTGTGAGATAATTAATGACGTGATAGACAAAAAATCTGTACGTGGCGGCGGAACTAGCTTCTATCAAGGCACACAAGAAGGTGGCGGAGGCGGCCGCAGCCAAGGCGGCTCATCTCGAGGCAGAAACCCCTTCCTCGGAATCTGAAGAATCCGAGTCCGAAGCCGCAGTGGTGGTGGAGGAGATCGGAGAGGAGATCCATGAGCTAAAATCGAAATGGCACAAGTTGCGCGGTAAAGTTTCTCTTACGAAGACGGAACCTAAGGCCAAAATCCCAATGTCGATGGCACTCGCTTCCCTCCTAGTGTATACCGTCGGCGTCAAGTGCCGGGGGGTCGACAAATCCGAAGAATATGCCCCAGAGCAGATATTTTCTCTCTCCGAGAGCGGGGCAATCAAGCTCATTAAGCGAGGAGTAGAAGATTTCATCCGGCATACGCAGACCCACCTTGTCAGGATATACCCCAAGGTGCTTCAGTGTCTCGTAAACAGACTCTACAGTGATTCTGACTCGTCGTAATCAGGGCATACGAGTCGACTCGACGAACTATGAGCCTCTTCAATATTGGGCCGCTGGATGTCAGCTGGTCGCGTTGAATATCCAG
Organism: Mycena maculata; assembly: GCA_029448575.1. Classification (NCBI taxonomy): domain Eukaryota; kingdom Fungi; phylum Basidiomycota; class Agaricomycetes; order Agaricales; family Mycenaceae; genus Mycena; species Mycena maculata. The sequence continues at coordinate 300,286 of JARJLG010000096.1, read as the reverse complement.
ACAATGGACATGGGCTACAGAATCAATCAGGCAATGTTCTTGCGGTGCGGCCGCCAAGGGTATGTTCTGAAGCCGCCTGCATTGAGGGATCCCCAGTTCCAAAAACTTGGAAAGCACACCAACCACTTCTTCGATGTCACCGTGAGTCTTCTCTCCTCTTCCCCGATGCTGCAATCTCACCAGTGGGCAGATTATATCAGCGCAGCAGTTACCACGACCAAAGGACAGCACCGGGAAAGAGATCCTCGAGAAGCCAATAGTCGATCCCTACATCGAGGTGGCGCTGCACATCCCTGCCTGGTCGACTGCGCCGTTCTTGCCCGATAACAAGGGATACAAGCATGTTCCACCTGCGGAGGCCAGCGGGACTGCCGGCACCTCTGCACGCACGATATCCTACAGCACCGGTCCCGTGAAGAACAACGGGTTCAATCCGATGTGGCAGGAGGAGCTCTGCTTGCCATTCGATTGCATCGGAGGGATGAAAGAGCTAATTTTTGTAGAGTTCACCGTAAAGCAGGATAAGAGGCCGGAACATGAACCCCTGGCTAGGTATATTGCCCCGCTCTCAAGTCTGGAACATGGTGCGCAACGTGTTAGTATAGTGATTATGCATTGACATTCGTCGCAGGCTTCCGACAACTACCGTTACATGACGCGCAGCTTTGCCAATACCTGTTCTCCACGCTCTTTGTTTATATTAATATCCGGGATGTCGCCTGAGTGGAAGCCAAGGTAGAGGTGGGGCGTAGTCTAGATCGGCGCCGTGTAGATTACATCTGATTACATACGATCTTATCCACACAGCCACATCGGAACGTCTTCCTTCGCCACATTGCGTCCTCAGAGGGAAAACTCTCCATCCTCTTCCCCTTCGTCCCTGCTCCTCTTTTTTGAGCCCACCCTTCCACTGTCCCTTCTGCTTTTTCACGCTTGGGTGGCTTCGGGTCTCGTTCGTCTGACCCGTCGTGGCCCTTGTGTACGGGATTGGCCGTGCCCGTGCGTTCTGACTCCGATCCGCCCTTCCCCGCTGCCTCTGCGCGCTCCGGGAAGTCCCGATCGGCCGGGACGGCCTTTCCCTCCACACACACCACACAGCATCATCTTCCACTTCGTCACACGCGCCGTAGGCGCGATTCACGTAGTACTCGTCCGTCAGGATAGAAAGCACTCTACGTGCTTCCTCCTCCTGTGCGCAGATCCCCCCACACGCGAGCCTCTAGTCAACTTGTATATGTAGTGGCTTAGATTTGACGCCAGTGGTGGCAGTGTTTCTGGATCAGATCGATCATGTCGATTCATATCCTGTTCCGGTGCTAAGATGAGATCCCAGTCGACGTTGACCGGAGCGCTTTAGTCTTGGCTTGAGCTCAGGGAGCTCTCGTCGTTCTCCACCATGCCTGTCCATGTCCTCGACTCGTATTATCTCGGCCTTACTCTTCTTGTAACAACCGGTTACCAGCTGCTTGGCTTTGCCATTGCCTACACTTTCCAGTTCGACAAAATAACAGATTTAACAGGAGTGAGTATCCAGTTACCCAACGTTTCCCATATGCCTAAAGGCTTTTAGGGATCCAACTTCTTCATTTTGGGTAAGTCTCAATGCGTATACTGTTCTATTCAACTAATAACCAGAAACTATCGATATCTACAGCCTTGTTAACTCTGCTTGCCGGAGGTACCTTCCACGCACGTAATGTGGTTACAAGCGTGTCCGTTTGAATACTCTATGCTGCATCGCATCTCTCTTACCTTTTGCCTAGTCTGGTTATGATATGGGCAGTCCGGATTGCAGGTGTGTTTCAGTTTCACCACTGCAGGTCTCCGTTCTTGAACACCGATTGTAGGCTTCCTATTTTTCCGAGTCTTGATGACAGGACATGATGGACGCTTCGAAGAGATACGAAAACACTTCTTTAAATTCCTAGGTTGGTTCTCTGCATGCTGTTTTTTTATGTACAAAAGATTTACCCCCCTTATACACAGCTTTCTGGATAGGTTAGATTGGTTCTGTCCCTCTTCTCTCCCGTACTGACCAACTGTTCTGCATCAGCCCAAATTCTCTGGGTAATGTGGTGTTTCTTATGCGTCCATCCAAACTTATCTGCATCAAGGTTTGGATCGTCTCCCTTCCTGTGGTCATCCTAAATTCCCCTGCCATCTCGGATGTCCAGCATGGTGGATCTAATCCTCCCTTTGGTACATCCAGGGACATTGCAGGAATAGTCCTATGGGCGCTGGGCCTTTTTGTTGAAGCTACAGCGGATATGCAAAAAGTGTGTACGCATCGTTACTGCCACAGCTTATTTAAGCGAATTCTAGTACCGATATAAATCTTCGAAGACAACGCCGAAGGACAAACCAATCACCGTTTGTTTTTTAGTAAATGATCTTTGTTCCCGCTAACATCATGTCCAGGCTGGTCTCTGGGCGTGGTCGCGGCATCCGCCGTATTTCGGAGAGTGTGTCTGTTCTGATTGAATTAGGTTAGCTTCGGCTCACACAGTTCTACAGGATGATGTGCTGGTGGGGAATCTGGATTCTCTGTCTGTCGCCAACCACGAATGAATCCCCACCCCCATCTGCACGATCTGCCCAATACGCCGCCATTGTGTCGCCCATCTTCACGGTTATGTGCGTCACATTTACACTATATATCCAATACTCGTAACTTAAAACCAACATCAGTGTGCTAATGTTCGGGTCTGGCGTGCCAACTTCGGCAAAACCCCAAGCAAAGAAGTTCTACCTGAAGGCTTACGGTCCTGACGCTCGCGAGGACGACCCTGTTATCTGGGAACAGTACAAGGCGTACCTCCGCCGTACCTCCATCTTGATTCCCATCCCTCCGGCTCTGTACAGGCCCTTGCCTGCCATTATCAAGAAGACGCTGCTCCTAGATTTTCCCATCTACAAGTTCGATGAGCAAAAGGAAGGTCCCTTGGCCATAGAGGAAGCGACAAAGAGTTCAATGCATTGAGCTTGTACTTTACTTGTAGTCTGTGTTCGACCATGCCCTAATCGTACCTCGCGCTCGCGATCATGTTGCAACGAGGAACTGGATTTGAGCCGATTTTATGGACGCGTATAGTCACATTTGGTCACCGTGACAGATGTTGATGTCGCTCGGCCAAGTTGAAGTCGGCCCATGTCTCTCTGCGGCGCGCGCGCCCCAGTTGAAGGGACTTGAACGCTAAAGAAACCCGATTCTAAAAGGATCTTGCGCGTACCCACCGTGAGTACTACTTTGACCTCATCCGATCTGGCATCTGCCTCGTGGTTCGACGTGGTAAACCAACGAGTCGAGATTAGCAGGAAATGGGATTGAAACCTTCAAAACCACATCGTCCATACCCTCTGGTTACCCCGGGAATCAACATTCAATACGGGCAGAATCCCCTCTACCTGCCACCTCAGCTGCAGAGCCAGAACTCGTCGTCAACCAAGAAAAAACGCAAGTCCAGGAGAAATGGATCAGTGTCAGAGGAAGAGAAACTTGCCCAGGCCTATGTTCAAGGCTGGCATGCTGGGCAGACTGGGATGGGTCCCCAGCCAGCTCTTCGTGCGTCTATTGTTGTGCGCGCGAATAAATTTGTGGCCTGATCAGCAAATGCCAGAACCCGTAAACCAACGGCAGCCTTTAGCAGATAATAATCGCCCAGTAGTTCCTCCCCCACCCGTTCGCCCTACTCCTCTTTTCACACCCCGCGGAGGTGCGCAACTCACATCCTTTGCCTCTCCCCAGGTTCCTCCCACCGCCGCCCAGACAACTCAACGCTCCCAGACTCCCTTTACCGGAGGTACATTGGGGATCCCACAACAACAGGAACCTGTGGTACCACAGCAACCATTTATGCCGCAGGGGCAGCAGCAGCAGCAGGACCCTCAAGTGTCACAACAGCAATTTGGGCAGCCCCAGGCGCCTGACCGCGCCAACCCTGACATTGCTCGCGTCCTGCAACCCCTTCCACCTCCAAACCCTGTCGTATATGGGCCACCGCCTTTACAGCAGCCCATGCCGCGCCTTGCAAACCCTCTCCCCACCCCTCCACGCGATTTGTACGAACTATCGCCGTACAACACGCTCTTGAACCTCCCGCAGACCACAGCGCTCCTCACTGCCGCATACACGCAACAGGGTGGTCTTCCCCCGCCGAATTATGGAAGCAGAGGTCGCAGGTCTGGGGGATTGCTTAGGGCGCTGACCGGCCGAGGGAGGAAGGAGGAAGATGTGCGTTTTGTACCCGTATTTATCAACGGGCAGCCCCAACCACAACACTCGTCTTCCAATTCTACCCAGCAGCAATCTGGGGCGGGCCCGGGTGTTCCCGAGCCTCCAACAGGCCCAGCTGCTTTTGCTGGCGGCCAACAACCTCCCGTGGTATTGCAGGACCCATCGCAGCCGCAGTTCTACACTCCAGAACCGACGTTCGGAAACGAGCCTTTTGGCGCGGCGCCCGTAGGAGGGCCTGTCCGCTTTTCTGCCTCCTCCTTCCCCGGCTTCCTCAACTACTCTCCCCATCGCATCCTGTACAACGAGCAGTACTATCCGTCCGTGATGCATTTGTACGAAGCGATGAAGTACCTCCCCGACAACCCTGTGCTCGCAGAGCGCATCCGCCTCTGCCCCGATGTCGGCGGCGTGCATCCGCTCAGCGAGCAACTCTTGCGCGAGGCCCCCGCACGCCACGACTGGGCGAGGGTCCATCTAGACTACGTGCGTTTTGCGTCTCTTCGCCTCTCTGAAATGCCACATCTGACGTGTTTGTTCGAAATTCCAGATGACCGAGGCGATCCTGCATAAATTCAGGCAGCACCCGGATCTGCGCGCGATGCTCCTGGGGACGGGCAACGCGCCGCTGATCTACGCGGACGAGCAAGACACGTTCTGGGGCGAGGGCCCCGGGCAGAGTGGGGAGAACCATCTGGGGCGCATCCTTGAGACAGTCCGTGAAGAATTGCGAAGAGAGGGTGGGCTTCTGTGACGCCCCCGTATTTATTCTTCGTCCCTCTTGCTCTGTCGTTGCTTTGTGTGGGGTGCTTTCTACACTAGTTTCTCGTGGATGGAAGATGTCACTTGTATTTTATGTACGAGCCATTAATGTGGCATGTTTGTTGCTCGACCTTGTCCCTTTCTCCCATGTTCGGCGAACGATGTCGAGCCCAACCGTACAGTCCTCCGAGTCCATCTTTGTCGAGAATCCTTATATAAACCACCCCAATCTCTCGCCCATCGAGGCCGAAGTCCTCTGGGAATACGCCAAACTCGCGCAGAATCTCAAGCAGGTGCGTTCTAATTCTACACGCGTCGGACGCGATTCTACTCAACACCGAACTTTCCAGCTCAAACAAAGAACGCACACCCTGACTGAGCAGCCTGATATCACGCTGCTCGCGCGCCTGCGCGTCCTGGAAAACAAGATGGGACTGATCCTGACGCTGGTGAGCACAAGCATTGCACACGGCGCTTTTGTATTGATTCCCTCCCTCCAGTTCAAAGCGTCCGTGTGGGGCGTTATCAACGAGCAGAACGTCGCCGAGCCGTCTGCAGACATTACGACCGATACTCTTAGATGATGGTTCCTCGATTATCTGTTACAGTTGTATATCCTAAACCCGCATCCCCCCCAACCTTCCCGCCGTCGCACTCACACTCTCCGCATCCCAAATCACCAAATTGCCATCAACACCGCTGGTGCTGACCTTGACTACACGACCCCCTGAACCGTACTCATAAGGCCTAACGCTCGTGATCGTGTTCTGGTGCACCGTGAGGAGCTTCGTGTCTGCCGGTGCGCTCGCGCCCGAGTGCGATTGCCCGCGCGTGTCCGCATCCCTGAACGTCGAGAACGCCGCCGAGTTCAGACGGCCCACGCCAGCACGGGGGGCAGCGGCCTTGGCGGACGTGCTGTCATCGAGGCTTCCGACGCCCTGCCACCCGCCCTCCGACCCGGCGAACACGACTGGCTGGCAGTCGTGCCCAGCGGCGACGATGCTATCCTCGCTGGTCCAAGTGAGGGTGACGAACGGGAGGGACGAGATACGGATGTTATAGATGGTGGGGCCGTTCGGGTAGACGATACTGATGGAGCTGTCGTGACCTGTGTGCGATTATCAGTTGGAGATACGAGCAATGTCGAGTTGCTTACTCGCAAACGCAAGAACATCCCCCGAGGGCGAGAAGGCGACGGCATGGACCCACCCGCCAGCTGGACTGGCGTATTCGCCGCAGATTGTGTTGAAAGGCAGCTTAGACCCCCACACGGAGGCGGCAGGTCTGAAAAATCTATTAGCTTGAAAGATCCAAGGAATAATAGCACGCATACTTGTCGTCGACCTCCTTGATGTACGCGGAGAACACGCGGGCCTTCATGTCCGCGCTCCCAGCGGCGAGGAGCACGTTGTTCGGGTGCCAGTCCACGGACAAGACCGTCGAGCGGATCGGTTTCTTGAGCAGCTTCGAGACCCACCAGTTGTTCTCGGGGTCGAACGAGCAGATGGCGATGGCCCTGTTCCCTCCTTTCAGGTATTATTCCAGAGGAAGGACATGAAGCACAGCGCACCTCGCACCGCTGGCCACGGCAAACTTATCCTCCTTGGGGCTCCACCTAACGTGGGTCGCCGCCCTGTTGATCCGCAGCAAGACCAAGGTCGGCTTCCAGACGAGTTTGCCTGTCTCAGGATCGGGGGTCTGCTGCCAGACGTAGGCATTCCTGTCCTGGGAGGCGGTCACAATACGGTTCGAGTTGGGTGCCCAATCGATAGAGGTGATCAGCTTGTCGTGCTGTTTGCGAACGGTCAGAAGATATCTAGTGGCTGTTGGATAAATGAAGCGTGCCTCTGCAAGCGTCTCGGTGGGAGTCCAGGCAGTCCCCTGACGGGTGAAGATCTGGGCATCGTTGGAGTTGAGGCTCACTGCGACTTCTGTGGTTTTCAAAGTGGTTAGGATAGATCAGTCAGTCGCCTTTGTGGTTCAAACGGACGTTTGCGGTCTGCACTAAAGGCGTGGCAGGTAATCGGCGTTTGCGCAAAATTAAACACTTCGGGTGCCATCGTGAAAAGTTGCTTTGCAGTAGGACGATAGCAGTCTACTACCGCGTGCAGAGTAAAGAATATTCGTGTTTGCCGCCAGCACTTATGCCAAATAACTCGAATTCGGCTCTCTCCGACTGATTTTTTGTTGATAAGTTCGAGTGTTTATTTTTTATTCTTCTCCGATACGAATAATACCGTGCATATATGCGCCGAAACCTTTCTTGATTTTTGGCTTTCTTCTCCGAGTTTCCGGATACATGAGGACTGGCCCATTATATTGGAATCTTGGATCGCCGCTGCGATTCACCAGACTTGCGGGTACGGAATTCGTGACACGTTCCGTCCATCTCCCGTCGCCGTACTTACTATCTTGCCACGATGGCTCATGCTCACGCACCTGCTTAATTTTCGGCACCCCACATGCTCGTGATCGTGCTGTTTGTTGATGTTGACAAGTTCTTCATTTCAACCCTACCTCCTGCTATCATGTCAGTCTTCTCCGGGACCCTGGCCCCCAAGAAAAAATCCGAGCTCCAACAGATAGCAATTGCTCTAGATATCGACTCTGCTGGCACCAAAGATGATCTTTCATCTCGCATTAAAAAGCACCTCGATAACAACCAGTCTTCGCTCGAAGATGACCCTGTCTTTGCGGGTCTGTTCGGCCGCAGGAAACGGAGTGTCCAGCCCCAGGCTCTACCGTATGCAATGTAAACTGGTCCCATACTGCCCCCTCATTCCCCACAGATCCCGGGTCGAATCTAGGCGGGCTATCGTAATGAACCCAGTCCGCGAATCAACGCCGGTGGACAACCGCGATGTCTCAGCGTACCTCAAGTCGAACCCGTTCTCCCCGGGGACACCTAGCAGCCTCCCCCCTCTCCCTCAGAGCGCGGACACCAGCATGGAGGTTGTCCACGCCGACAGGAGCATTATAGACCACCTCCCCCTCTCCCGTCCAGATGTCAGCCAGGTGGTCCAGCGCTTCAAGGTGAGCGAGGAGAGCGCCCGGCGCTCCGCCAACGAGGGATTCATTGCATTTAGAGGGGTGCGTTCCTCTGTCTCCTCTCCCATGGCAACGTTGGGACTGAATTACCCGCCAGTTCCTCTCAAATTCTCGTAATATCTGGTCGCTGACCGCCGTATTCGAGCTATTGTTTATTCTTTGCACCATAATACCGTGGCAGACGTGTAATGTGCGTATATGTATCGGCCCTTGGCGCATACACTCGTTTATCTCGTACCCCACAGTTCACCCTCGTCGGCACCGCTTTCGCGATTCCCTATCCCCCCTCATATACCCTCCGCTACCCCGGCTTCATCCCTACACTTACCCACTGGTTCGTCCCGACATTGCTCCTCCCCGCTCTCGTTGGCACCGTTATCTCCTTCTCCCCCGCCCTGCCCACGTCCACGCCGACACGCGCTGTACCCTTCGATCCCCTCACGGCGTCTATCGTCCGCCTCGCGCTCCAGTTCGCATACAACCCCGCGACCGCACCCACTCCGGGCACTGGGATTGGTCCCGTCTACGCGCAAGACGTGCTCGGTGTGCGTCTGCGCGTGCTCAACGCTTCTGTCGGCCTTGCCTTTGCGTTTGCCGAAGCTATCAAAGGCGCACCCGCCGTATGGGTGAAGGAGCTCCTCCGCAAGGAGGATGACACAAGCGAAGCCGGCCCGATGCGCCGTGCTCTGACCACAGAGGAGACGGTTGTCGATCTCGAGTGATGTCCGTCGACCTCGATTGGGCTGCCTTTGTGCTCACGACACCCGGAGCATGCCTTATACTTATGTTCCATCTTTCCCTCGTCGTGTTGCTTTCGTATCTTGTTTTGACCTTGCGGCTTACTTATTCTCTTTTTTATGACTCTTCATGTCCTGTTATATCCGTCCACCCATTGTTGTAATAACACGGTTGTACACATGTTATGCTAATGTTGCTTGCTGGAAAACATTTGCACTGTGTTGGACATCAAGTTGTCAAGGCAGCATCGACCCTTACATAAGCATTCGCCTCTTTCTTTCTACTCTCATCTCTTCCTCTGGCAGGGCCTTTGCACTCTTTTTCAGTACCATGTTTTCCAAGGTCATCTCCGCTGCACTCCTCGTTGCTCTCGCTGGCCGAGGTATGCTGCGTCCCGCTTTCGCGACCCCCGTTGCTCATCCTCAATAGCCCTGGCGGTCGAACCGTTCCTGTTCAACTTCACTGTCGGGACGGACCTCTTCTTCGCCAATGAGACCCTCGTCTTCGACTACACCACGTCCGTCATCTCGGGCGTGCGTCTGTTTAGATTCCTTTCTTGCTCCGAATCTCACCCTCCTTGTAGTGCGAACAACAGTGCCAGAACACCCAAACCTCCATCAACGCCTGCGCCCAAGATGACTTCGAGTGCCTCTGCCAGTCCAACCTCACGGGCGCGCTCAACACCTGCGAAAACTGCATCTTCACCGCCCTCATTGACGCCAACAAGCCGCTGCCCAACCCCCTCGCCGGGGAGAACCAAGTCATGGCCGGTTTGCATCACCCCTTACTTAATTTCGTTCGTTGCTCACTTCGACTGCAGGATGGACCGCTAACTGCGTCCTTGCCAATATCCCCATCACGTCGACCTTCGCTCTCGTCCTTCCCGCGTCGTGGGACGGCCCCTTTGTCGCCGTGTTCCCCGTACCCGTCGCCTGGGTCATCGCGGTTACGGGCGGCCTCCTCGGGTCGTCCTTAATCTACATGATCTGCAATATGTAATGCGTTTCAAGGGCGGCTGTCTGATGGATGTCTCTGTGTGGATCAGGATTGGTGCTGACCCGCTGCTCTGGATACCTTGTTGTACTGTAGAATGCCGCTACGAGGTGATGCGACACTTGATTCCATGATTGAAACGGGCGTGTGTCAAGATCCACGTCCATAGTGCCAAGCTCCTCTCGAGTCTTCAGAACCCTGACCTTGAAAAAATGCTGGTTGTTAATGATCATGATCGCTTCTATGTTACTATATTATCACTTTTGCCGTCGACGTCCTCGGAGAGGCCCAGATTGTGTCCAGGCTGTTTTTTACTGCTGTCCTATCTCGCACTGACTGAAAGCAGTGCACATCTCGACATGGCCAGCTGGGCTCCCGTTGGTCGTCTGCCCAACGCCGACGTCTGCCCCCAAAAATATTTGCCGCTACCACCAGAGCCCGGAGGAAACCCTGCTGTACGTCCCGCCTTCCGATGATATAGCCGCCAGTCGGATCCGATTTGCACGGTATCGGAATGACCACAAGTCGAAGTTGACTGCGAGAGCACCGCTGCCGTTGTAGTTTCGCACTTTCAGTCCGCTTTGAGTTGCTGTCTTCGTCTCAAGATATTCCTCGATCGGAGCACGGTGTTGCACTGTCTCCCGGCTGAACCCGTTTGTAGCCTCGCTTCTTTGCGCCACCGCTCATCTTACACCGCCAATGGCCTCATTTCCAGGGCAAGTAAGAAAGTATGCTTGCCTTCCATATACATTTATTCCAACGTCCCACAATGCTAGCAAATGTCGTACGGTATCACGGGGGATTCAAACTTCTCGCCGCTCATCCCAATCGCCCCGCTTTTGTCACTGAACGCGGCCCAGGCTGGACCTTGCTGAGGAAGAGGAACGCCGGTGTACCCACTTTCCGGCACGATCCCTCGATTTATTTCTCGTCTTGCCAGGATGCAGAGCATAAATGGTGTTATAGTAATCAGTATCCCCCAAGATGCATCCCAAACCGTTGTCATACAATCGGAGACGGATTAGTGCCTGTTAGTGCCCTTCGCGGCCTTGCCAGCATTGCGGAGATGGCCGGGCGGAGTTTAAAGACACGCAATTTTTAAAAGAAAAGAGATGGGTAAGTTGCAAGATTTGCGAGTCAATGGTAGGTGATCAAGCCTTCAAGCCGCGGAACTCGAGTCATCATCAGACTTTCGCTCCCGTCATATTATAATAAAAGGTCCCCAAAATTGGTAGTCTCTCTAAGACAGACACTATAACTGGACGCTCGTTCCTCGCTAGTTATAGTCTGTTAGTTACCGCGCCCCGATGACAGGTGATCTGCGTTATCACGGAATGATGGCGATGCACAACCAAACAACTCATTTATATTCACGCGTTTTGCGCCATTCGACGCGTTTGTTGAGGCCGTAGCTATTGTGCAAGGCTTCATATCGCTCACTGAACATTGTTGGATCCTTTCCGATATTTTTTGCCATTGAGACAAAGGATTTCGGCAATTTCGGCATTTGTTCGGCCGTAACCCAAGGAATTTATTCAGTCTGGTGAATTCTCCTCCAGTCTTCACTCAAAAGGACACCCAGGAAATAGGATTCACCTTTTCCACTGCCTGAATCCCAATGAATGGACTTCGAACGCGTCAAGTCGCGTCGTTGCACTATGCACGTGCTTTCCCAAAACGGACGCTTATATAATAACGCAGGACGCCTCTTGTGATGGCGTGGTAACTAATAGACTACAAAATTGGCGCTGAAGTCTCTGCACAATCCCATGGACTCCCTGACCACGCTCCCAGCCGACTTGTTGCACAGAATCGGTTTGAATGTGCCAAGCACCCGCGACCTCTTCTCTCTGTCCATTGTCAATCAGTCCTCTAGAAATTCTTTGACCGTTCCCATTCTGTTCAAATGGCGTCTCGAGGAGAATGGGTGGGATACAGAGTTGTGGGAGAGGAACTATCCCATGGAAAACTCGTACGACAGTAAAATGGAAGGCAATCAGTGGTTCCATATTGACCACATACATTTCCGGCTGGAAGAGCTCTTCGAGTACGCCATCACTGCGGATTCGCCCATAACTCGTGACACGAGCGAGGAATCGGTCGCCCCCTCTATCGAGACCCATCAATGGCTTGCGGATCTTTGTGGCAGTCTTCCCGCCGTTGTTTTGCATCATGGTATGTGATTTGTTCCACGTCGAGACAAGTCGGATTTGAAGGATGCTTGATTCCATAGTTTCTCGAAATCTTCCCCGTCTGACTCAACTCAAATTTTCGCCTGTCTGGATCATCCTGCTCAACCAGGTGCAGCGCATATGCTTACAACCCGATATGGCTACACAGTTCACCCGTGAAAGGCTAGAACTGCTCGCACTGGGCCTCTCAACGGCATGCCACAGTGTGCATGGTACCCACGTTTTCGAAATGCATGACATCAACGTCTGGCGGCGGCTCCTCGCCAGAGCCAGGACGTTCGAAGCCGTTCCGGCCGACGGAAAAGCACTTGCAATCTCATCGATTCTTGTTGGATCGTCACTTGCACGGGTCAAACTGTTGATAGAACGCAGAAGTCGTCCCGATATCTATACCCTCCCGCCGCCTTTCCCGCCGATTTCCCCAGATATTGGCTGCTTTCGGTGGGCTGATGTCATGGATCCTAAAAAATGGGAGACGAACCTCGTTCTGGGTTCTCGATTTTCTTATTGACGAAGAGACCCCTTGGTGTGGTTACTATTCACAGGGCCCTTTCAGTCCGCCTATGCGCATGACTCTCAGGCGCGGGCCTGATGCAGGAACGACCAATGTCGCATTTGAAGGCTCGGGCTCAGATGGTGTGGGGCCCTTCAATCTACAGGGCTACGTAGACCTGGAAAGTGGGTCCCTGGAGGCTGAGAAAAAGTATGTGAATTTCCAGTGGAAGTGGTCTGGTTCAATCACTGCTTTTGGCCTCCTTGGCCGGTGGCGATCTGATTCAGTGCGTATTTCAAGATGGGGAGGTTGGTGGTGGATATGGCCAGCCCAGTGGAACTCCATAGAGTAGCTTCCAGCACTAGCAGGATTTTATTTATATACCCACGACATATCGGTTCGTATATGCATCCGGCCTGAATAGAGCATATTTGCACCCCCAAAACTTCTAAGCGGGCCTTTTGATCCCAAAAGTGATGAGTGATCGCTTATAAGTGGTGACACCCAAACGGGCAAAAATTTGAAAAAACGCGCCTCCTCACTTGGAAACGGTGCCAAGGTCACATCAGTCACTGGCGTCGCTTAAAAGTTTCGAGTGATCGCAGAAATCTGGGCATCGATTTTGGGGGCTGCAAATATGCTCTAATACACCGCCTTCTCTCTTCACGATTATTAGGTCCCTTGTTCCGAATTTTAAAGAGCATATCCGCAACCCCCAGAACGATGATTTGAGCTCAAAAATGATGGCTGATCGCTCAGAAATGATGAGACCAAAATAGACACCGTGACTGCCAACGGAGACTTGGCTCGGTGTACACGGCCAAACAGTTTTTTGATGAAAACGCATGGTGAGGAGAATGCCGAAGTTCTTGAGAGTGGTCTTAGAGAGAACATAAAATGAAATGAGAATTTATTCAAGCCAGCCACATGCGTGAAATCTGTACGGTGGCTCTGATAGATTTCCAAGATCCCAAATTTCTTAAGAATTGGAACCCATCGGAACGCGTCGGGAGGAGAAAAAAATGATCAGTCCATTTCAAAGCCCGACACACGTGCCGGATTGCGTGTGATGTTGGTTGATCGTCTCTTCTCTTTTCCCCCCCATCTCACTCCCCTTTCCCGTCCCGTTTTTCACTCATCCCTGTCCCAGGACACCACAGCATCGTGTATCAAGCATGTCAAGGGCACCAATCTCTCTGCCCGCCTTCTGGACCTCTCTCGGCACTATACCCGTGATAATCAGAGTCAATTCGAATCTCGGAGTGCGCAAAACCTCAACGCCGCAAGACTACAAGCTTCAACACTGCGGCTACCTCCCACTATTTCCCTCTTTGACAATGCTGCAAATCTCTTGAGCTTCTTCCTTCCCCTTCTTCAAGTGGTGCTACAAGCATTCAAGTCTTCATCAAGGTGATATCGTGCCGGTGCGGACCACAAATGCCGTCAAGCAGTGTCAACTCCCAGATCATCTGAGTCAGGACAATATCAAGCCCGCCCCTTCTCCGTGGTTCATCAGCCAGACACACCAGTGAGGGTTTCCTTTCCCCCCATTTACCTTTGTTCCCTCATTTCTTTGTGGAGGTGATACGGCCATGATATATTTCCAATACCGAGCTTCAACAGCTCGTCAACGATGGTGGCCGCAATGCGGGCACCCATCTTTCATTGTCTACTATATTATCTGTCATGTTTGCCAATATATGTCCTGTTTCGTGTGTTCTTTCCTGTTCTTTCGTGGTATCAGCAAAGGGTGGTCCTGTACACACACCAACAAAAGTGAATGTTCGGCTTGGCTGAACATGTTGCCGAAAATGATGATTTAGGCTTCAAAAAAAACTGGTTGGAAAATGAACTTGAAAAGCACAAATTCAGCAAAGCTGAGTAAGTGACCCAAATGAAGAGGTTCAGCAGTACTTTCTATTGTGTGGAATGTATGCATTTTAGCAACACATTTTGAATTGTTGAAAGTGAGGCCTGAATCAATGCATCCGGCAGAAAATTCAGCCTGACCAAAAGTAACAATTTGGGTGTTGCTGAAGCTGTAGTGGAAAGAAGTGGTTTGGGCAACACTTTCAGCTATGCCGAAAGAATGTGATACAACGTAGCCGAAACTGTGGCCAAAAACACTTGTTTCAGATCCAGCCGAAATAACAGCTGAAAGTTGTTGTTTAGGCAGGAGCCAAAAGTGCAGCTGAAAGTGACACTTTCGGGGCAGCTGAAAATAAGTGGCCGCTGGCGGCAGTTGGCAGCCGCCAACTGTGGCAGTGCAGCAGCCGCTGAGCAGCAATGCAACATACCAATATCTATACTATAAAAAGTATAATTTTATGGCACCTATCATTGAGTGGGAGATTTGAGATGTATGAGTGCATAGATATAAGTTGGAAACACTCATTTCATTGCAGGGGCAGCTAAGAGAGTGGATAATTATTAGTATGTTGCATTGCTGCTCAGCGGCCGCTGCACTGCCACAGTTGGCGGCTGCCAACTGCCGCCAGCGGCCACTTATTTTCAGCTGCCCCGAAAGTGTCACATTCAGCTGCACTTTTGGCTCCTGCCTAAACAACAACTTTCAGTTGTTATTTCGGCTGGACCCGAAACAAGTGTTTTTGGCCACAGTTTTGGCCACGTTGTATCACATTCTTTCGGCATAGCTGAAAGTGTTGCCCAAACCACTTCTTTCCACTACAGCTTCAGCAGCACCCAAATTGTTACTTTCGGTCAGGCTGAATTTTCTGCCGGATGCATTGATTCAGGCCTCACTTTCAACAATCCAAAATGTGTTGCTGAAATGCATACATTCCACACAGCAGAAAGTACTGCTGAATCTCTTCATTTGGGTCACTTACTCAGCTTTGCTGAATTTGTGCTTTTCAAGTTCATTTTCCAACCAGTTTTTTTTGAAGCCTAAATCCTCATTTTCAGCAACATGTTCAGCTGAGCCGAACATTCACTTTTGTCCGTGTGACAGGGAAATGCGCCCGGGAGCAGGCCATCACTCATATGAATTTTCTGAGAATGGTATAAGAATGTTGTATGACTCGCAGCACTAAGAGCCTCATCAAAGTCTTCTCGTCATAATTATTAAAATATTCGCATCGCATTCACATCTTCACAAATTCTAGAAGAATCATAAAAAAGTTGCGTGGCCGTGTAGTATGCGCTGGAGGTAACACGCGGTCACATCAAGAATCACATCTGTCAAAATTTCCGCTTGAATATGATGGGTGATCGCAGAAATATGAGCTTCAAAAATGGGCGTTGCAGATATGCTCTAATTTGTACTTCTTGGACACTTTAACTCGAATCCCGCATTCTAGTCCATCGTTATGGCATCAACGACATTCGACCATTCCCCAGTCCCCAAAGAACTTGTTCGTAGGACCGAGCACCATAGGTAGGTCGACTCACAGGATTTTTTCGCAACGCAACAAGAAATTTATGTCCCAGTCCCAGCATGCTCCACTCTACTGGACAGACCACCTTGCCATGTTTGCCCTTATGATTCCACTTCGTACGTGGTCGATCCTCGTAAACGCACTGACTGATCCATGTTCTTCCAGCTGCTGTAATGGAGGGCGCTCTCGACCTCATACGCGTCTTTCAATCGTGAACGCAGCCTCCCCCGCATTCTTGGCGACTCCACGCTCCGACACTGTATGGCTCACCTGTCTGCAACGCAGCTTCAGATCTATCTGGAACCACGCTCAGTACATACACTAAATGGACGAAGCAGTCCAAGCTTCCAATGGCCATAGACGAGCTTGGAGAGGATGCACGGCTCTGATGGATTGGCCCCAAGCAAGTTGGACCGCGTCATCCTACTTGTCCATGGTGCGTACGGAGTCTATTTTGCTGCATGATGACCGATCCGGTTGTAGGTATCGGTTTCATACTCCCTGTGCTGGATTTTAGCCTTTCATTCTGAAAATACGTTTAGACAGAATTAGCTAAACATGAAATCCATGGAGTTGCGGTGCTCCACTATTGCGAGTTGTGTCTTCGTTGGAGTTGTACGGGACTCCTGGTCGTCACAGCGCTCACGCCGCCAGCAAAATTCCCGACACCCCTCAACCAGACGTGCTTAGCCCTTGAATTCCTACTTGCAGCTGGTGTGCAGCCCCTTTATCTCCAGATCGCTGGGGACTCCGCCGGCGAGAATCTCATCCTGCATCTTATCTCCCAAACGCTTCACCCGCGAGCGGCGGTACAAGAAATACGACTGTCTGCTCCACTAGAGGCGTTTGCTTCATCTCGCCTTGAGTCGCGCTGACCCCCGGGAGCAGACCAGAATTCTGGGAAGGACTATCTTTCAGTAAAGAAACTGGCATGGTACAAGGAAAATCTATCGCAATTCACCGAGGGCGCTCGTGCGTTCGCGGAGGCCTTGAAGACGCCTGGCGGGTGGTTCGACGGCGCGGAGCGGGTATTCGAGCGCATGTTGATCACAGCGGGCGCGGCGGAGTGCTTGAGGGACGACATCATCGGCTTTGGAGAAGGATTAAAGAACGGGATGCGGCATCGAGTCTGTAGTATAGAACGGCGGGATCCACGATGGCATGTTTCTTGACTTCTTTGTGAAAGAGAGGACTCTGACACCCTTGATCGTGGACCGGGATTTTACATAGACACCTTTATGGTGTCAAGGTTAACTTTGTTTGGCTGTGCCAGTGATTACAAACTCGACGCGTATTTTCGCGAACCATTATTTCCTTCCTCCACCATGTCGCAAGCGCCAATCTTCGTGATGAGTATGACCGGTTCAGTTTTAAGGAATGACCTTCTTGTAATGACCTTCTTCCCGAATAGACACGGCCCCTGCCCGGCAGTCGGGGAGAAAGGCGCAGATGTCAAATATCACCGCTGCTAAAGTACACCTCGATATCTGCCGCTTTATCCATCTCATTCTTCGTCTAGACCGTCGCGGATGTCATCCGGACATGTCTTGGCCCCAAAGCCATGCTCAAGATGATTTTGGATCCAATGGGTGGAATATTGCATGTGTCCAATATCCGATCCTTAGTGGTTGCTCACTAACGATCTTAGACTCACTAACGATGGCAATGCTATCCTGCGAGAAATCGATGTTGCCCACCCGGCCGCCAAAAATATGATCGAGCTAAGCCGGACACAGGACGAAGAATGCGGCGACGGCACGACGAGTGTCATTATCCTTGCTGGTGAAATTCTGGCACAGTCCCTTTCCCAGCTCGAACGCGATATCCACCCTGTCGTCATCATTTCCGCGTACAACAAAGCCCTCAAAGACGCGCTTGAAATCGTCAAACGCATATCTGTCCCAATCGACACGACCAACGACAAAGAGATGCTTGCTCTCATCAAGACGTCCATTGGCACTAAATTCGTGATGCGCTGGTCGGACCTGATGTGCAAACTCGCCCTCGATGCCGTCCGAACAGTCGCACAGGACGACGATGGTATGAAGACGGTCGACATCAAACGTTATGCGCGCGTGGAGAAGGTTCCCGGCGGCGAAATCGAACAAAGCACAGTGCTGAGCGGTGTGATGCTCAACAAGGACATCACTCACCCTCAGATGCGCCGCCGTATCGCGAAACCTAGGATTATCCTCCTTGATTGCCCCCTCGAGTACAAGAAGGGCGAAAGTCAGACGAACATGGAGTTCTCCAAGGAGGGCGACTGGGGTCGGGCACAAGATATCGAGGAAGAGCAGGTGAAGGCGCTCGTAACCCGGATACTGGAGTTCAAGCCAGACTTGGTCATCACGGAGAAGGGAATTTCAGGTGTGTCTTGGTTTTGCCTGCACGGATGACGCAGGTTCTGACAGAAGCAGACACGGCGCAACACCTATTGGTGAAGCACAATGTCTCGGCGCTACGGCGTGTGCGCAAGTCGGACAACAATCGTATCGCTCTTGCCGTTGGCGCCACCATTGTGAACCGCGTCGAGGACCTTCGCGAATCCGACGTCGGTACCCAGTGTGGTCTCTTCAACATCGATAAAATTGGAGACGAGCAAGTCCTCCATTGCTCGATCTTTTCTTGATTTTTCTAACGGTCGTCTAGATACTTTTCGTTCCTTACGGAATGCAACACACCGAAAGCCTGCACCATCCTGCTGCGCGGCCCATCCAAAGATATCCTAAACGAGATTGACAGGAATTTGGCCGATGCCATGAGCGTGGCGCGGAACGTCGTGTTCAACCCGATGCTTGCGCCGGGCGGTGGTGCCACGGAGATGGCAATAAGTGTCGGTCTCCAAGCGAAGGCGCGCAGCATCGTCGGCGTCGAGGGCTGGCCGTATCGTGCCGTAGCAGACGCGATGGAGGTCATTCCCCGGACTTTGGTTCAGAACAGCGGGGGGAATGTCATCCGGGTACTGACAGAACTGAGAGTGCGTCATTCCCCCCTCCAAAATTCTACTTGATAGTGATCCCGGGTAGGCAAAACACGCGAATGGTGAAAACTCGTGGGGGGTTAACGGAGAGACGGGTGAGATCGTGGACATGAAAGTCTATGGGTTGTACGAGTCTGCGAGCGTCAAGGTATATTGGGTCGCTGTTGCAATATCCATCGTTCTCAAATGACTTGCTAGATTCAAACTTTCAAAACTGCCGTTGAAGTACAGGTTTTTCCGCACACCACTTATGCTTTGCTGACTGTTCTTTTAGGCTGCACGGATGCTACTCCGAGTAGACGATGTCGTGCAGGCTGTCCGGAAAGACAGGGAACAGGGCGGCGGTGGCCCGCCGCCAGAGGAGATGATGGAGGCGCAGTAGCTTATAGACATGTATCGATAATCGGTAGACCCCGACGTGTGGCGGCTAAAAAATCAATTAAGTTTGGATAATTAGATATTTTTTTAGTGTTCCCCGATTTTATACTCGCTCTATGTAGTGTTCAAAGTTTGAATCCTAGACTGCGCATGCAGGCCAGATGATTCTCCACCAACTCCCTGCATTTGTCATCGGCTTCCGACGTAGAGTTGTTCAGGAAGCAGTCGTCGCGAGCGGATTTGGTTTGCGGGCAAGCGCAGCATCTGGAAGGCGCGGTCTTCAGTGTATGCGTGGCCACTGCCCAAGAATGGAGCATCGCACGGTTTCAAACCCTGGGGATTCAACGGATTGACCTTGGGGTTCGTGGGGTCGTATGGGGCCGCAGGAGTCGCGGGAGCCGGCGACCAGAGTGATGCTATCTACTCAAATGTCAGCGAGTCGTGGACAAAGGCGACCATAAGTTCACACTTTTTCGAACATGGGAGACCTCGGAGAGCGAACAAAGGCAAAGGCGTTGGATCCAAACATTCCTACATACCAAAGAACGCGATCCAGATATTCACTCCGCGAGTCCAACTGGTGCGAGATAATTAATACAGTTATAGATTAGTACTGGTATAGAGAATTCTATTGTGGCTCCGTGAAAAATGTATCCCTCCAATGCAACTCCTTCGACAACCCTCTTAACCTTAAGGAAAACTGGATACATACTTATAGCTGGCAGGGAGAAACGATGTTTCAACTTCGAGACACGAAGCAACAATAGAAGGAGAACGCACCTCAATTTGGCAGCAGGAACATGGCCAGTCCAAAGACGAGTCCCACAGGACCGACGGTCATCCTCCAAAGCAGTTTCTCGGCCTGCGCGAAGGGAGGCCGGAAGCCCAAGCTGCCTAACGCGAAGGACGGGACGCCGATCAAGACTGCTTGCAGTATGCTGAACGGTGCCGGGAACGTATACGGGGATGAATACGCGACAACCGTCCGCACGAAAGCTACGCGGGCGTCCCGGCCCACTCTAGGAGAGTAGACATCCCATCCAGATACGTTGGCGTACAATCCGTTTCCCTGCACCACGAAGATGAAAAGGGAGCAGAAAACGGCAAAGCAGACGCCGAAGAACATCATAAGGACGGTGGTGCGGGTCTCTATGGGGGTCGGAGCAAAAGATGTCAAGGTAATGAGTGAAGGTGGGGCAAAAAACGTGTCCGCCAATGCCATGGACAACCAGAAGGTGGCTAAAAATCCTATCGGGATAAAGAAGAGTACGATAGGGAAGACGATGTGGGAAAATCCATGGGCCAAGAAGCCGGCAAAAGGTAAGGTGTGTTGCACCTTGAAAAGGAAAAGGGGACTCGGTGCGTGTGGATAATGAAATTCGAAGGCGTGGAAAGCAAAGCAGAAAAGTAAGACATAGAAAGACAGAGATCCAGCAAAAGGGACAGCGGGAAGGCTGAATAAAAACAACAAAAGAGTGACGGCGAAAGGGATATTGAATAACGTCCGAGGGCGGATGAGAATTGAGGCCGAGAAGACCATGAGTAGAATCTCCCTCGGACCAATGAAGTCGAGGCCCTTGCCAGAGATCGTAGGCTGGGATGGGGGGTGCAACACATAGCTGACAAGGAGCGAGAAGTATGTCAGATGCGCAGCCAGGTCCACGGCATGCAAGACCCTGTTGAGCGGTGTGAGGGACGGTAAGTTGATCGAAATGAAAGGCATCGACCTAGGCGTGCAAATCGCGTCATAACGCAGGCCAACTCCAGACGTAGAATTCGTTCGCGCAGACAATGCCCGAGATGGCGCATGGTGCCACAAGTCAGCAAGACTAAGGATAACGACTTGGTGGCAGATGAGCGGGCTCGGATGGTCGTCGTTCAATAAATCAACCACTGTACTTTGATGAGACAGGACCGCAAGATTCGAGAAAAGAATGTACCGCGGACTAGACGAGCCGCTGTGTCATCGACGGCAAATGACGCCCAAAGAACTTGCTCAATTTCTGCCGTGGTTCGGTACTCGTCGAGGAACAACTCCCAAGTCTTGATAACCTGTTCATCCAATAGACTCTTCTCGACTTCGTTTGGTGCCAACTGCGCGGAATGACTCCAGACGTCTCGATCCGAGGGTGGCCTTTGTCGAAGTTTTCTCGCTCTTAGCTCGAGGAGAACAACAAGCCGGAAGGCTGTTTCCTTGCAGATGTCCCCAACATCTCGGAGGCAGATGTCCTCGATGGAAACACGATCAACACGGCCGCCGAGACGCAAGAGAGCGTTGTCGATGCTCGGAAACGGGGAGCGGGGTTCACGGCTCAGTAAGGGGCTAGTTTCCGACGCGGGCATGGCGAGGTAGGGAACCAGGAATTATCGAAAGGGTTAACAGTGAATAGAGAAGGCAAACGTTCGTGTCGAACGTGGACCAGCGAAAAAGGCACATGAGCGTGTACTGGTTTTAGTGTTTGCTCTTATTGCGCTATAGCTTCAACTGAACGCGACCCGACTTGGCTGCTGCGATGAGCGTACCACTACTAGACGGCCAAATCGAACCAGACGAGGCCGTAGGAAACATAAGCTCAGCTGCCCCGGCTTCAAACAATGCTCCCCCGGTTGTTCTCACTCCAACAAATCGTGCCACGCAACAAATGGCCACCACTGACGGTGATGCAGAGGCTGGTGAATGCGACGGGATACGGTTGTATTATCCAGGTGGCTCACTCCAGCACCCTCTCCAGGCATAGCAGGAATATTTCGTCAAGTAAGAATTCGGTCATTCCAACACGCCGTGTACAGCTGACCGCTACAAGTCTTCACATCCATTGGCTCTCTTCTTCCTCTTTTTGTTCCGGACGGGAGCCATCACTGTGTATCTACTTTCCGGATTCTTCACAGGTCTCTCGGATCTCTCTGGTGAAAACTCTAACTGACCATTCACCCCAAGATAACTATGTCTTGTCGACCGTAGTAGTGGTGGTTCTACTTGCGATGGATTTTTGGAATTGCCGAGTTCGTGTTGTCTCCATGACTCTTTTTGTTGCCTTACCACCTTTCATCAGAATGTTGCTGGTAGAACATTGGTGGGCCTACGATTTTGGAATCAGGTATTATTTATTTATTTTTGTCTTGCTGCCGTCGATATCCATCCTTATTCCAAGGTCGATGAAGATGGGGAGAGCTATTGGGTCTTTGAGAGTCGAGACGTACGCCAATTTATGTATCTTCAAGCCTCGGTTTCTAATCGCCTACTCTAGCCTTCACGCCCGGCAAATCCAGTCGACTCTAGGCAAGTAATTTCTTGCCATCTACTGCTTGTGTTGACATGATGTCCCCGGTTCAGAATGTTTTGGGTACGTGGGCGCTTGAGATTGGAATTCATTGTCTCGATGCTAACGCACAGCTGTAGATCGCCATTTACGTGTTCCCACTTCTTTGGGTTGCTCTCTTCATTGTATCTTTACTACGATTCAAGCTTTCGTCAGTTTTCCCTTCTGCTTTTGCGGATCCCATTCACCTGCCAAACCATAGTTTTATACCCATTGTTGTCCTCGCACTTGTCTTCAACGTGACGAACGCGATCGGCTTCACATACGCGTGCGTATCTGCGTCTTCCGAGTCTACCATCGCGCTCATCGTATCCAGGGATCGAGACGCGAAACAACGCTGGGCAAACAGCGTTGTTGGCTCAGGATGGAGCTTGGGACTGGGAGGGATTGGTGGACAGCTCCTCACTGGAGCCGTACAAAAAAGCGTGGGCCGCGTGTTCGGTGGCTGAGGTCTGAGGATTCGACTGAGGATTCTGTATTTATACTTGAGCGTAATGTTGTGTTAGTTACAATCGGTCTAATTCTTTTCTCCCCAGGAATCCAGAATGCGGTCAGTATCTTTGCTATCACAGCCGTTTGCATAATACCGTGAAAACACCAAAAAAAGTTTCGCGACTTCAAAGGCGTTTGCTGAGTTTCCGGAACGGCGGAACCCCTTAATTTGACGGCGAAAAGCCTGAAGATGTAGATATGAACTTTACATGGAACTGGAACCAATTGGATGCAATTCGAGCCCTGGCACCGGCAGGTTCCGTAATGAAGCTTTTTTAGTCGTTTTCTGTATGCAAACGGCGCTGCGGACCCTCATTCAGAATTTATTGAGAGAAGATTACTAATACACGAGGGAAGGAAACAAGGATCTAGTTCCTATTTACCAGCGGTATTATAGTATCACTCTGCGCCCGTATCTCCGCCTTTTTCTGATTATTCTTCGCAACTGCATACAACAGCCCAGCGAAGAAGCCTACGCTAATCGCTGAAACTGACCCAAATGTTACAGCATCTCCAAAGAACATCATCCCGGATGCTGCAACTGGTAGTTTATTCAGGGCTCCAACCATGCTGAAGCACAAGGGGTTAATTGGGGCTCGGGACATTGTCAGTAAAGTTACCTGTAGGTCGTGCTGCTCGTCGTGCGTATGCACCAAGCCGTGCAGAACGAAATTCCAACGGCCGCCCCCCCAGAAAAGAAAATGGCGGAAAGCAAGATGTGCCGGGTTTCTGGGGGGCTGGGAAGATTTTTAGCGTTTCGTGTTATGTAATGTATCCGATGTACTCTTACAAATTGCGGGCCAAATTTTCTGAACCCCAGTCTTCCACAATAATGGAAAAAACCGCAAGGACGGGAATTGATCTGTTATCAAGAAGATTGGTCCCGGTCGACAGAAGGTTCACGGCGGGGGACTTACAATAGATTGTTGTAAAACATGGAATCCCAGTCCGAGAAGCCGGTCACCTTTATTCTCTTGCGCATCGAAAGGACCTGATGCAGGCATTCAGAAGATGGAGTGGCCAGGATAGAGGTGTACTCACATAGGCCGCGCTTATAAGACAGTTGACCAACATCCAGAAGTATCCGATGTTCATGTTATTGACGACGCTTTTCACCACCTGGAGGGATGTTGTGCTGATTCCAGTGCTTCCTGCCGGCATTGAATCCACCAGTGCACCGCTCACATCTGCCCATGCCGCAATCACAGACGAAATAACCTGCACAATTCAGTTAGCTTTGGAAATAGTACATGGCGGGATGCTACCATGAAAATAAACGAGATGAAGGTCAGGCCGGTCACTCTACCGCCAAACCAAATTACTTCGCCGTATGCCTGTCACAGAGTCAGAAAGGTCAATGGCACACCCGTCTGTGGGGCTTACGATTAATATAATTGTCAGATTTTTGAAAATAGTGTAGACGGGTATGCTCAGAAATTGCTGTGAGATATGTTAGTAAATATTTTCGGCGAACAAACGAGACACACCAGACTCTTTGAACCCGTGTAGATCACACCTACCAGCATGAAACTGACAGGGAACCAAGCCTTCGCGTCTTGTATGTCAAAGGCTCTAAAAGAGATGATTCCCGTCTTCTTGGCGAGTGCCACGCAACTGACGCATACTATGCTCTGCATGCAAAGGAGGAGGAAATTCATGGAAAAGTTTGCGCCGGAAACGACAAACTGGTGGATATATATAAGCACACGCCAAATTATGGGTGGTTCCACACCATACCTTGTTGATTATAGTCATCAGAATAGATGCCAAGCAATAGCATGCTATAGGCGGGACTGGACAACTTTCATGAAAATCCGTGGTGAGATTCGGGACACGAGCTCACCAGCGGAGAGGGGGGGCTCCTGGACCGCGCCCGTAGCAATGGCCTTTTTCATCTCCGCGTCATCTTTCGAGGGGTTTGCCATCTTGGCCAAGTGCTGCGGTAGCAGTGGACTATTCAGTTCCGAGTTCAATACGATGCCGTTCGTTCACGTGCCACGCAATTTCTCGCACACAACACTAGACACTACTAGACATCCCGCTGAAACACGCAAGACTTACCAAACACTCTTCGACGGAATGGCATCCTGGATTTCCACCGTTGCTTCGATAGGCATGGCTGTCGGGCCTCCGCTGGTAATTCCCTTATGCAAGCCTTGGTTCTTATGCCTACCCTCCTTCACCAGGTATACGCAGATCAGGCATACTCGATTGTCCGTAAAAAGCGTGTCTTTTCCTCCATTGCTTCCGGTACTGTACTCAACTTACTATCATCCAGGGATGCTACCGGGTTTTCGAGGGACGTTTGTGCTATACTGTAGAACCACCCCGCTGTTTTGGATATCCCCTTGACTGACGTGACCCTCCAGCCTCATAGCCAACATCACAAGATGTTTCTTTTGGCTCGGGTTCGTCCTCGGTTCAACTTGATTTGTAATTCTAACCTAATTCTCATAAAGCGACCATTTCGAACTTGCGCTCCTCTTCCAATCAATATTTATGATATTGGCGCAGGTAGGTTCGCGTCCTGTCCACCTTTTCTCGTCAGGCCATCTCATGCACGGGAACACTCAGCTTGCACTTTTATATATCTGTATATTGTACCGGCCGCATATCAGCCCGGAAAATCTGGGAGGGTCCTCTAGACCTTTTTCCTTCTGGCAATGGTCAACCTACGTCCAATACATCGAATTCTTGGCAGGTTTGATGTGAATAGGTTTATTTGCGTCTAGTGTCGCGCTCACGCTCTATATCCAGCCTTTTCCAAGCTATACTCTTCCTGGTCTCGAGTCGCTTTGAATTCTACATCGCGATAATGGGCTTTGTCGCGTTAGGGCTAGAGAGCACGCTACCAATTCCCCAACTGATCAAGTTCGTTGCGCTATGATTCCGACAACTTGTCTTCTGACTTCCCTCAGCAATTATAAGCAACGCTCTTTGTATGGTTTCAGGATGTCGACATTGATTGGATGGGCTGGAGGGGATGCTTTCAAGTTGGTCCATGTTCGTTAACCGTATTCCTTCTACTTGATCATTTTGGACAGGACTGCCTACTTCTTCTGGCAAGGCTCACCTATTCAATTCAAAGCCTGTGCTGTTTTCCAGCTTTCGATCGATCTAGGTTCGTCCGTTCATGGATTTCCCGACCAGAGTTTTCATTGCGCTTTCAACCAGCCATCGTCATACAACGGTTGGTTTACGGCAACGCTCCGCCGCTGAGCGTGCTTATAGACGACGAGGACCTAGAGCAAGCTC
The DNA here is from genome assembly GCA_029448575.1 of Mycena maculata. Taxonomy (NCBI): domain Eukaryota; kingdom Fungi; phylum Basidiomycota; class Agaricomycetes; order Agaricales; family Mycenaceae; genus Mycena; species Mycena maculata. The sequence goes on along the minus strand of JARJLG010000096.1, from coordinate 274,006 downwards.
TTGCGCTGGAAGATGAGTAGACGTCCCAAGCGGTAGACATTGTATCATCATTGGATCCCGGATTAAATATTTTTGTTCAAATTGTTGTGATCGGCGAGGCGTGTATGCAGCATGTATTGGCACCACGTCTTTTTACTTCCCCCCGCGTCCACGCTCCATTCTCTGTGAAATGGTGAGTGAAAACGAACCGCTCGAGAACGCATACGCTATAGAAATTAAATAAATAGAATCGAAATAATCGTGTTACCCACGGACGGTTGAACCAAGTACGGCCAAATAGCAGTACAAACACGTCTTCTCGGGCATTCACATTTCTTCGACCTGCGACGCCAATTTTGTTTCCAGGTTATTCAAACGCTGCATTCTCTTCTACACAACTGAATAGCCCCTACAGCCATGGAACCTCCCAAACCCATCGCGTTTTGCGAGCACCTTCAATTAACGAGCGTGGGGGTTCAGCCAGCTTCCATATCATTTCAGGTTCGTCTTTCCAGGCGCCCGTGCTCCCCGCCCACTTTATTCATCAACTCTTTCCCCTTGACGCGTTTCTCCAGACCTTAACCCTCGAGTCGGACCACTTTATCTGTGTTCGGGAAAAGGTCAATGAGCAAAACCAGGTCGTCATTATCGACTTGGCAGACGCCAACAATGTCCTACGCCGACCCATATCCGCCGAGTCCGCCATTATGCACCCAACCCAGAAAATTCTGGCTCTGAAAGGTATTCCGTCGGCTGTGTCTCCTGCCCAGTCAGTGCTGACGTTGCCTCCGCTGCGCAGCTGGACGGACTCTACAAATATTTAACATTGACACGAAGCAAAAGGTCAAGTCTCATGTTAACGATTCCGATGTTGTTTTCTGGAAGTGGGTCTCCGACACCACCATCGGAATGGCCACCGAATCTTCTGTTTTCCACTGGTCAATAAGCGACCAGACTTCCCCGCCCCAGAAAATATTCGACCGACACCCGACCCTCGCTGGTGCCCAGATCATCAACTACCGTATCACCCCCGACGAGAAATGGCTCGTCCTCGTTGGCATCTCCGGCAATACAACAAATCCTTCCGCGTTCAAAGTCAAGGGCTCCATGCAGCTCTACAGCAGGGAGCGAGCCGTCAGCCAGCCTATAGAAGGCCATGCTGCCGCATTCGCAGAGATAAAGCAGGATGGTCACCAGAACCCGACCAAGTTGTTCACTTTCGCTGTCCGGACTGCAACTGGTGCCAAGGTTCGTCTATTCAACCTCGGCCCTTCCGCATCAACTAACCCAAGCCAACCAGCTCCACGTCGTCGAAATTGACCACACCGCTCCTGACCCTCCCTTCCTCAAAAAGGCCGTTGACGTGTACTTCCCCCCCGAGGCCACAAACGACTTCCCTGTTGCAATGCAGGTCTCCAAGAAGCACGGGATCATTTACCTCGTCACGAAATATGGTTTCATCCATCTATACGACTTGGAATCTGGGGCCTGCGTATACATGAACCGGATATCCGGGGAGACCATCTTTGTCACCGCAGAGCACGAGGCCACCAATGGTATCATTGGTGTCAACAAGAAGGGCCAAGTCCTTAGCGTGAACGTCGACGAGCAGACCATTATTCCATATATTTTGACCGTGCTAAACAACACCGAGCTTGCGTTCAAATTGGCTAGCCGCGCCAACTTGCCTGGGGCGGACGATCTATACGTCCAGCAGTACAATCAGCTTTTCCAGAGTGGCCAGTACGGAGAAGCTGCCAAGATCGCTGCGAATTCGCCCAGAGTATGTTATTTACGTGACCGCGTTATGATGCGACGGCTCATCGCCCGCCTTAGGGTATTCTGCGCACTGTTCAAGTGATCGAGGCTTTCAAGGCCGCCCCTGCACCACCCGGCGGACTCTCACCCATATTGCAATACTTCGGGATATTGCTCGAGAAGGGCGAACTCAATCACCTCGAATCGTTGGAGCTTGCACGGCCTGTCCTCCAACAGGGTCGCAAGCAATTACTTGAGAAATGGCTCAAAGAGAATAAGGTTTGTTCCTTCGCCTTTTCCACGGAATTCTTCTGATATCGCCACAGCTCACCTGCAGCGAGGAACTCGGAGATATCGTTCGCCTTCACGACATGACCCTTGCCTTGAGCGTGTATCTGAGAGCAAATGTTCCCAACAAGGTCATCGCTTGCTTTGCAGAGACCGGCCAGACGGACAAGATCGTGTTGTATTCCAAGAAGGTTGGATATAGCCCCGACTACTTTGCCTTGTTGCAGCACGTTATGCGGACGAATCCTGAAAAGGGGGCCGAATTCGCGGCTCAACTTGTCAATGACGAAACGGGACCGCTTGTTGACGTCGAAAGAGTAAGCCTCTTGGGCCCATCCCGATCCAAAATGCTCACCTACTTTATTCAGGTTGTCGACGTTTTCATGTCCCAGAACATGATCCAGCCTGCAACGTCGTTCCTGCTTGATGCCTTGAAGGAGAACCGGCCCGAGCAAGGCCCTCTCCAGACCCGCCTCCTGGAAATGAACTTGGTCCATGCTCCGCAGGTCGCGGATGCGATCCTTGGGAACGAGATGTTCACTCACTACGATCGTCCTCGGATCGCCAACCTGTGCGAAAAGGCTGGCTTATTGCAGAGGGTGTGGTTTTATTATATTTTGTTTTTGTACTTGATTTTCACCTCCGTAATAGGCTCTCGAGCACTACGAAGATCTCGCCGACATCAAGCGAGCGATCGTCCACACAGCGGCCCTCCAGCCCGAGGTTTGCTCCACTCTTTTTTTTTTCATTCACTAATGGTCCACCAGTGGCTTGTTAACTATTTCAGCAATCTTACGACCGAGCAGTCCATGGCCTGCTTACAAGAGATGTTAAAAGTCAATATTCGCCAGAACTTGCAGGTCGTCATTCAGATCGCGACCAAGTACTCGGATATTCTTGGACCCGTCAAGCTCATCGAGATGTTTGAAAGTTTTAAGAGCTTCGAAGGTCAGCTTTTTCTGTGTTCCGGAGGGCATGCTTCTCAACGAGGTTGCGCCAGGTCTCTACTACTATCTCGGGTCGGTGGTAAACCTTAGCGAGGACCCCGAGGTCCACTTCAAGTACATCCAAGCCGCCACCCGTACCGGCCAAATTCGGGAGGTTGAACGTATCTGCCGCGAGAGCAACCACTACAACCCTGAGAAAGTCAAGAACTTCCTCAAGGAGGCCAAACTCTCCGACCAGCTCCCTTTGATCATTGTTTGCGACCGTTTCGATTTCGTCCACGATCTGGTGCTCTACTTGTATCAGAATGGCCTCATCAACTTCATCGAGGTCTACGTGCAGCGAGTCAATTCTGTTCGTACGCCTCAGGTAGTCGGTGGGCTACTGGACGTCGATTGCGACGAAGGGACGATCAAGAGCTTGCTCGCATCGGTGACTGGGAATTTCCCCATCGACGAGCTCGTTCATGAAGTGGAGGAACGCAACAGACTGAAACTGATTCTCCCTTGGCTCGAGGCCCGGGTTCAAGCTGGGAGCCAGGACACTGCGGTGTTTAACGCTATCGCGAAGATCTACATCGACAGTAACAACAACCCCGAGTCCTTCTTGAAAGACAACAACGTACGCAACTTTACTTTCTTCTGACTTGTGCTAACCGTTGGGTGCAGTTGTACGACCCTATGGTGGTCGGGAAGTTCTGCGAGAAGCGTGACCCGTACCTTGCATATATTGCCTATGCTAAAGGGTTCTGTGACGATGAGCTTATTGCTATCACCAACGAAAACTCGATGTTCAAACAGCAGGCTCGTTATCTCGTCAAGAGGCGCCAGCCGGATCTTTGGGCACAAGTTCTTGCTGGGGACAATCTCCATCGGCGACAGCTTATTGATCAGGTAGGAGGCGATTTTTTTTATTGTCAACATGATCTCAATGTAGTGGACTAGATCGTCGCCACCGCACTTCCTGAATGCACGGATCCGGATGATGTTTCCATCACGGTCAAGGCCTTCATTCAGGCTGATCTCCCGATCGAGCTGATCGAGCTGCTGGAGAAAATCATCATCGAGCCATCCCCCTTCAGCGACAACCGTAATTTGCAGAACCTCTTGTTGCTCACCGCTATCCGCGCGGACAAGGGCAAGGTCGTCGGCTACATCAACAAACTCCAGAACTACGACTCGAACGAGATTGCCAAGATTGCCACAGAGCATGGCCTTTACGAAGAGGCACTCACAATCTACAAGAAGTACGAGCAACATGGTCTGGCCATCAACGTTCTCGTGGAGCACATCGTATCCATTGATCGTGGTTTGGACTTTGCCAACAAAGTCAACAAGCCTGAGGTGTGGAGTAGACTCGCGAAGGCTCAGCTCGATGGTCTGCGTATCAAAGACTCCATTGGTGCGTCGATTCTGCAAATGTTCGTGTTCATTATTACAATTCTTGCCATCCAGACTCGTACATCAAAGCCGAGGACGCCACGAACTTCATGGAAGTTATCGAGATTTCGACTCGTGCCGGCAAGCAAGATGACCTCGTTCGATTCCTTCAAATGGCGCGCAAGTCGCTGCGGGAGCCCAAGATTGACACGGAGCTTGCATACGCGTATGCCAAGACCGACCGGCTGCACGACATGGAGGACTTCTTGGGCATGACTAATGTCGCCGACATCCTCGAGGTCGGCGAGAAGTGCTTCAACGACGAGTTATATGAAGCCGCGAAGCTGTTGTTCGCCAGCATCTCGAACTGGGCTCGGCTCGCCACAACTCTCATCTACTTGGGTGAAAACCAGGCCGCCGTAGACAGTGCCCGCAAAGCTGGCAACACCCAGTAAGCCATGTGTGCTTGGATACGTCTCATTTATTCACCACGGCTTGCAGGGTATGGAAGCAAGTTCACGCAGCCTGCATAGAGAAGTCCGAATTCACACTCGTAAGCAGAATTAGCGATCTCTGACATTTCCTGACCCCGTTCGCCAGGCGGAAATTTGTGGTCTTAACATTATTGTCCACGCTGAGGAGTTGTCCGCACTCGTGCAGCTGTATGAGCGCCGTGGTCACTTCGAGGAAGTTATCGCTCTTTTGAAGGCCGGCTTGGGTCTTGAGCGGGCTCACATGGGCATCTTCACTGAGATGGCGATCTTGTTAAGCAAATACCAGCCCGCCAAACGTATGTGGTGAAGTCCGGTACTTGGATACTCAATGACTGGCTTGTAGTTATGGAGCACCTGAAGGTGTACGTCTCTCGGATTAACATCCCCAAGGCAAGTCTTCGCTTTGATTAGTTCCCTGTAGTTGACTTTTCACCCAGGTCCTGAAAGCTGCGGAGAAGGCACACCTGTGGCCCGAGCTCGTATTCCTTTACATCAAATACGACGAATTTGTGGGCCTTTTTGATTTCGGTCTTTTAAGTCGCTGACATAAGCATACAGGATAATGCTGCTGTCGCCATGATTGAACGCTCTGCGGATGCCTGGGAACACAACCAGTTCAAGGACGTCATTGTCCGTGCGGCAAACGTCGAGATGTAAATTTTATCTCCGGAAACAAAGTGGTTTAATGTTTATTTATTGCAACAGCTATTACCGCGCTCTATCCTTCTACCTTGAGGAACAACCAACCCTACTGACCGACTTACTGACCGTCTTGATCCCCCGCATCAACCACGCCCGCGTGGTCCGCATGTTCAAAAAGCAGGACCACCTTCCATTGATTCGCAACTACCTCATTGCTGTCCAAGAGGTAATCGCCGTATTGTGGATGTATTATCTCCCTGATCTTCGTATAGTTGAACCTCGAGGAAGTCAATGATGCCTACAACGACCTGCTGATGGAGGAAGAGGACCACAAGACGCTGCGGGATTCAATCGACAACTTTGACAATTTCAACAACATTGCGTTGGCACAGCGCCTGCAGGCTTCTCCCCTCCTCGAATTCCGCCGGCTCGCGGCTCACCTGTACAAGGTTTGTTCTCCCGAGTCGAAACGTTTGCACCATCTGACATACTCGGCCAGAAAAACAAGCGATGGGACGAGTCCATCGCGCTTTCTAAGCAGGACCGCCTGTATAAGGATGCGATGATCACAGCGTCCGTGTCTGGAGAGACAGAGGTCGCCGAGGAACTGATGTCTTACTTCGTGGACATCGGAAACAAGGAGTGCTTCTCGGCGCTGCTGTACATCTGCTTCGATCTCTTGCGCTCGGACGTCGTGGAGGAGCTCTCGTGGCAGCACGGGCTGAACGACTTTTACATGCCCTACAAGATCCAGGTGCAGCGGACCCTCGTCACCAAGGTACGTTTGACCGTCCGTAAAACCCCTGCATCGTCGATGCTTATTTTGCGTTCCTCAGTTGGCACAGCTGGAGAAGGAGGTCAAGGAGCGCTCAAAGAAGGAGGTTCAAAAGGAGGAGGCGGAAGCTGAAGCTCGCATCATTAATCCCGGTCTGATGATCACGAATGGCCCGACTGGGTATGTTTTTTTTTTGACCCACGGCGTCGTCCTTAATGCTCGTTGCAGTTTCGTTGGCCAAGCACCTCCTCATATGAACGGCATGATGCCTGTGAGTATTTCCTTTCTGCGCAACAAGCACGAGCTCAGATTGATCCCTCTTTTTAGCAGATGACTGGTTTCTACTGATTGCCCTCTCTAAATTACTCATACATTGCTCTGCGATAATGGATTTTGTTTTTCACTTACTTCTTGTTATATATCCTTGGATCCTTTCGTTGGCTCTCCGTGAAAAAAGGTTGAGAAAAGGCAGTCAATATTTGTCCCAGCTTGGCTGTGCAGCGATCACCAGACCCTCGGACTTGTTGCATTCAAGTCAGCCCTGGTTTGGCCCTGGTCGTCTCCTTCGTCGAATGGCTCGATTTCGTGCATACACTAGCGACAGCAGCGACGACGAGCCTTCTTCCGACGAGGAAAAAATCCCCGAGGATCCCCAAGAACTGCCAGAGGGAGACAGCGACGACGAATCGGCCAGCTCGGTGTCGTCAGACCTTCGCGAGGAGGACCTAGTAACGCGTCCAAGACCGTGGAATGGTTTTGTGGAGGACGAAAACGGAGATATTGTGTATGCACACGAAGTCTCGAGGCCTCGTGCGGACCCGACCCTCATTCCGTGGGCCCAGCATGTCGGCGTGGACGCCCAGAAAATGCATGTAATGCAGACGTCGCTCTTCCGTGTTCCAGAGGAGGCAGCGGCGATGCGAGCTATTGAGAAACCTGGTCGCCTTCACCTGCAGGTGCCACAGTCACTAAATCGCAAACACAGTCGCGATTCCGATGGAGACGGTTTGCGATTCGAGTCAAAGGAGGTACTGTTCGTGAGATTAACGTGTCTTTGTATAACCTATTCAACGTTTCACTCTAGCGCGCGTCTTTTGCCCATGACATAGAATCTCCGGTGTACAGGCCATCCCGGAAGTACGCTCGTGTAGAGAGCTCTGAATCCGCCATTACGGGACACGAGGCCGCTCTCGTAGACGCTGGGTTGGCTTTTGGTCGCTCTTTTCGTGTCGGATGGGGCCCTGGTGGGATATTAGTGCATCCTGGCACGCTCTGCGCTCCTTCTACGCCCATGTGAGTTTTAAGCCTTTGGACTCAGCCTCGTTCCTCAGACCTTTTCAGGAAAACGTCGGCCAATTCGTCCACATTATCGAAAACGAAGGCCCCAGTATGCGAGTCTAGCACCATCTCCGTCAAGCTTCTCCAGCATCAACTATCACATTCCCCCATCGACTTTGACGACGATGACATCCCATTTTCGAACCCCTCCTCCGCTGACTTGCATTTCTCCTCCTTTGCCGGTTTATTCCCCCCGACAGACCGCTCCTACGAAGCGTCTCTGTTCCGCCTCGGTTCCGCGCTGTTTGATTCGCTTAATCTACGACTTGGCGACTCCGTCACTCCCGATATCCGTGCACGTATAGCTACCCTCCGTCGGAAGGCTGCACTCTCGGCATGGCTGCAGGATGCTGTGGGCCCGTCCGTAGACACCGATGTGCGAGCCAACCCGGCGGCAGGGCCTGCTACCCTCGCGTTCACGCTCCTGACCGGCAACCAGATAGAGCGGGCCAGCGAGGTCGCCATGGACGGCGGATACCTCAAGCTCGCTACGCTCATATCGCAAGCGGGGGGTGACTTTGAATTCCGCGAGGATCTCAAAGATCAACTAGAAATTTGGCGGGAGCAGCAAGTAGATGTGCACATCGACGAAAGTGTTCGAAAGGTGTACGCGCTGCTCGCGGGCGTTGTAGATGCTACTGTCGAGGGTTCAAAGGGAGGAGGGCAGGACAAATGTGCGGATGTCGACATCGTCGCTGGCCTCGACTGGAAGAGGGTGTTCGGACTACATCTGTGGTTCTCGGAGCTTGTAGACGCGCCCATATCTCAGGTCTTCGAAGCATACAGTCGCCTTGTCAAGGACTCATCCCCCGCGCGGAAAGTACCAGGGCCCATCCCATGGTATGAGGAGAATCCGACGGCACCCAAGTCACGGTGGAAACTTCCGTCTCCACCTTCAGCGCGGGATGCGTTGTTCTCTTTAATACGACTGCACGCCGAGCCATCGTGTTCGCTGTCGCATGTGCTTACACCACTGTCGTTCGGACCGTCCCCTTTGGACTATTCACTGCCATGGCATCTCTACATCATCCTCTCGCGGTGTATGCGTGTCCGCGATTTCGCGGATCGCGGTGATCCTGGCATTCGACGGGCATCACTATCGTCCTTCCAGGACGAGGCCGATGAAACCGGCGTGGAAGGTCATAGTCCCAGCGCAGACCTGCTCACAGGCAGTTACGCATTTCAATTAGAGCAACAAGGCATGGTTCAGGAGGCACTTTTCGTACTTCTGCACATCGAGGGCTCTTCGGGGTGAATTATTTTCAATTCCATTGTCCCTGTGTGTGCTGACTGGACGTAGGCGAAAGAAAGCAATCAAAGATCTTCTGGCTCGATGTGCCGCGCGACTAGACGAATGGACGACTCGCGGAATCGTTGGGAGCCTCAGGATCCCGATGGCCTGGGTGCAGGAGGCAAAGGTCGGTGCTTCGCATCCAGTATCGAACTTGCTGGCTTATGATACTTCGTTTTAGGCTATCCATGCCCTGGACTCTGGAGAAATATTCGAAGCATACGAGCTTTATCTCTCAGCGGGGCTGTATGATGCCTCTCATGATATTGCCGTCTCGAAACTTGCACCGGAAGCCATCATACGGCACGACCACACGCTGCTAACAAACCTGTTCAACCGCTTTAACGGTCGACCTGTGGATGGATGGCATGTGCGCGGAAAGGTTTGGGAAATGCAATTCTGACTTTCGATCTGTTAACACTGGTTTACCAGGCATTCCTCGATTATGCCCACCTCTCTATCCGACTCCCGGAGCTGCTGGAGGAGCTCCAGCAGGAGCAGGAGCTAAATGCACTCTCGGCGCTGGAAGAAGAGGCCGAAGAGTTGGCGCGCAATGCATCCAAACTTATCGGAATATTACCCGACGCTCTACGAGATCGGTCAGATTCACAGCATAACGCTGCGCTGGCAGATATGATTGGGGCCCTGATGAAGATGGTCGACAAGATCCGGCCATTCACATTGGTAAGTCTCGAGTTCTTTCTTTTAGTTGAAGCATGTTCATGTCTTTCCAGGCTGAAGTACAACCGACGCATGTGGATGAGGCTGTAAGACTACAGCACATCCAGTCATCCGTCTACGCCAGATTTTTGAAAAGTATCGATAGTGCGACATAGTGATAATACCTTCCAATTGTTTTGCATGTATCTTTGTAATCCTATCGCTCGTTTTCATGAATCATGATTAACGAATAGATGCACTTCCGGGATCTGATATGTAGATCGACCATTTGAGTGGGGACTCGGATATCATATTTTTTTATACGACGGTCCCACGGATCTTTCAACTTGGAAGTTTCCATGTGGACCCCACGTCCCATATACAGCATCCAACCTGGAAGCTATAGTGGCATGGTTTTGTCACCGTTCGAAACTGTGTCGGACTCCAGAGGGTCTTGCAGGACAGTCAGAGTCCCTCAAATCAGAACAGCCCGGGAAGCCAAAACGAGGATCATGCATCCATCATGATCGACTAAGTTATGCCGCTAACGCGTTAAGGTTTCTGCCAAATGCCTGCATTGCATTCTCAGTCGGCCCCACAGCTCCCCAGCTTTCCCCACGTGTGCCCCATGATCTTTACGAATCCATCATCAATGGTAAGCGACGACCGTGCGGTGTGTGTTCAATCAGGGAAGTGGTTCCCGCTATTGAACTCGCCTGTACTGATTTCTGTGCGACTTCCGCGGTTTCCGAAAAGTTCGATACATTGCACCGGAGTTGCGGTAGGACCGCGTCCTCGGTTCCTTCAAACGCTGTTTCTTTTCGACGGCACCCCCTGCCGGATTGAGCTGGCCTCGGCGGGATGCTCATTTTCGTCTCGGTCGAAGCAAGCTTCTTTTATGATTTTAGGGATATGAATGGTTCTCCTGGTTGGGATCTGTAGTCGCCAATTGCTTCCTTGATTCTTTATTAGGATGGGAAATGCCCGCACTGCTGCGCCAATCCTGCATGACTGCGGCCTTAGAGACCCTCGACATCGCCGCCGCTAATCAGCGCTCCATGTATTTTTTTGGTACCCTTTCACTGTTTCCTATTACTAACATCTTTGATGAGATTGAGAGAAGTGAATACTGTCCGTTTTAAAGTGGGAGATTGTATTTAAAAGAAACGTAGGGTCTGGGGCGCTAGCCGGTGTCCCGTTTCAACCATGTCCTCTATGCAACCAACACTGGGTGCCGCCTTAGCTGGGTGTATGGTTGCCGTTGGGTAGGTGCGCGCGCGCCATATCAGAATGAAGAATTCTCATGACCGCTTCAGACTCTCAGCGGTGCTAGGGTTTCAGACCTTCCTTTATTTTCAGATATTTCCCTCCGACGCGAACAGCTACAAGCTTCTGGTGCGTACTCTCCGCTTTTCGTCCCGGGGCACCACAGTGCTCACAGAACTGTGGCAGGTCGCATGGCTTTGGTGAGCCCAGTATATTTCAGCACGCTCATTCCGTCTCTGAGAACGAGATCTCAGGCTCTCAGACGCTGTACATACTGTCCTAATGTGCACAGCGATCTGGCAGTACATTATTGTGAACTTTTCCAACCCAGACATCGTCAATAAAATATTCCCGTTTGTTCTCTCCGTTAAATTCCAGTGTATATATCCATGTTGACCAGTATCTTATCAGAGCCATACCTGTGCGCTTGCGCAACCGAGTCGACTTGAGTGTACTAACTACTCACCCAGAGCATAGTTTCATTGACGGCTCTCATCACATTAAGTGTTAATACGTGCGTAGATTTTCGCCAGTCCTTCCAACCTTGTTCTTAATGTATCGCAGCTTTTATGGGTGGCGGATCCACAAATGTTGGTTCATCATAGCCGGTCCACATCGATGCTGACCTACCAGGACAGTAAGCAAACATAATTGGTGGTTGAGTGGACCAATCGTATGCCGATGCAAGCTCGCCTCTTCTGATATCACTGCTCATAATGCTCCAGGCCGTGTTATCCGTCATTCGTGTTGGTATGTTAATCTACCACCCTCTCCTGATGTGTGCTGACGTTTATATGGCAGGACTCGCATTCAGTATGTCTCGGATCCATGAAAGAGGCTTTTTTTTTTTTGACAATGCTTTAATGTTTACAGCGACGACCACAGAGATGTGGGTCTCTGACATCGTCTTGGAAAACCGGACTGATGGGACATAGGCTCCTTGAAAAGACATTTACCGCTTTTGCTGCCAAGTTCAAGGTATACGTTTCCATGGCGAATACCACTTTCACTGGCCTGACGACTCGACCCCAGGTTTTGTTCACCTCGGGCTTGGCCATTTCCGCAGTCACGGATATAATTGTATCTTCGGCGCGATACTATTACCTTCGAAATGTCCGACAGGTCTGTCCCGTTGCCATATTCACCGTGTTTCACGATCACTAATCCTGTCTTCATTGCCATGTAGGGTTATTCAATGTGTGTGATTTCCGCCCCGAAAGACGAGTGACCGTCGCTTATGCGCGGGGTTTGTAGGACTCACGAAGCGGTTGACGCCGTGGTGGTCTTTACCATTAACGACGGTTTGTAAGTCGTTTTCACAAAACAAGTATTTTTGAAGTCTGATGCATTTTCCCGTACATAGCTTGACTTGGTGGGGTTGTCTACCCCATTCGTCCGAATGCTGAGCCAACTGTTCATGTCTGCTTTTTGCTAGTGGTGTCGTCCTTGCGTCGATCATTTGCGTATGTCTCTGTCAGCTCCGAAAAGAAAAGAAATCCTAATTACTTGGCCCGCGTTACAGTGGCTAAGCATGCACAACTTTGTGTACCTCGCGATTTACTTCTCGATTGCCAAATGTACGTCTCCCAACCTTTTCGGAACCATTCAATGCGAATGTACTACACAGTGTATTCCAACTCTGTCCTCGCCACGTATGCCGCCTCCGCCAGTAGTTCTTTTGTCGTGTTCTCTTATGCCCCAATTTAGCCTCAATCTTCGCAATTGGTACCGTCACCGATACGTTGGGTCCCGCCCACTGGGAATCCAGATGAAACGCCCTGTCGGTGGTGTCAATGCCCCCGATCCACATGCAAGTATGGCACCCGGCGTGAACTCGAACAGTCTTCCTACACACAAGCATGTCACGTCTGCCGATATGCACGGCCTTCCCGGAGTGCGGTTTCTCTTTGAGCACACGCACAGATCGCTAATATAATGTCAGAAAATGGAAGTGTTCGTTGACCACCAGGTCGAGTACAACGTCGGCGATTTTCCACGGGGAGAAGTCGATCGCTATGATGTGGATACGCACTCTAACAAATCCATGAATGTCGCGTGACGAAAAGTATGCCTGCCCTTTTTTTCATTTGTGTAGTAAGACGTGAATATGAATCACAATCGAGCAGTGAGCCTTGCTGCCCGAACGATACAATACTAGTTATAATATTGGGAGTCGAATTGAACCAACCTGACGAACAGGCTTACGAGAATCCTTCCCAGTAATCCGCTCAACTTGCAAATATTCCAATTAAATACGGTAATCCTCCAACTCTTTGTCCGTCCATTCCCACAGGTGCGCGGCCAACTTCTGATCTCGCGATCTGCGTGCATGACCTCCAGGGACGGCCACAGGTTCGTAGAACTCCCCATTGACGATTTTTGATTTGTCACCCGTAGCCGCCCAGAGCTGATTGTAGGCACCCTCGGCAGGCGTCAACATCGAAAAGGGATGTGTCAAAAATGCCATGGTTCTAGTGAAGAAACTAAGGGAGGCCAATAATTCTGTGCGGACGACACCGGGGTGGATCGATACGGCAGTGATCTGTGGGTATCTCCTCGCGAATTCAGCGGCGTAGAGGAGGTTTGCGAGTTTGCTCTGCCCATAGCGCGTGAACTTGACGAGGCCGAAGCCTTGGGTAGTACGCAGGTCGTCCAACAATATGCCGCCCGTTGGGTGCATGGCGAATGCTTGAGAGGTCACGGAAACGATGCGGACGTCGGCGTTGGGCAGCTCGGCGGTGTGTAGGAGAGTCGGAAGAAACAGTTTAATGAACAGCGCATGTGCGATATGGTTCACTGCGAAATGTATTTCGTATCCATCTCTCGTCACGGCGGGAGGTACATTCATGATTCCCGCGGACGCAATGACAATGTCGAGGCGGTCGGATCCGGAGACGATCTTTTTCGCCGCCTGTTCGACAGAGGCCAGTGAAGATTGGTCGCATTCCACGAACACGAGGTCGGTGGAGGGCGACTCGGATCGAATCTCTGCTATAATCTCATCCGCCCGTGCAGCGTTGCGGCCACTGAAATATATGCGTCCGGGGTTGTGCTTCGCAAGAGCCAGGACAGCTTCTTTGCCTATTCCCGCAGTACCTGTGGTACGGTGTCAGGATATCCTACGCAAGCCAGAAAGAAATTATTACCTCCCGTTACGAAGATGACTTTGCCAGAGAGGTCGGGAATGTCGGTGGCAGGATTGTACTTCATGGGGCTTGTGAGACAGGAACATCCGCCATCCCTGCTTTTGAAGAGTGCATAGATAATGGTACGCGTCGAGTCGGCAGGCACGTAATATTAATGACACTACTTTCTTCGTCAGCTTTTGAATCGTTTGGAATTTAGTCTCCCTAGTCCCCCTAGTCAGACCATATAAATACAGTTTTTTTTGAGAGGCGGAGGGAAAAAAAACGGATTAATGGTTGGAATTAGTGTTGTTGGCCAAGTCTGCCAGGTTCTGGCAGGCTGGCAATCGCCAGCAGAACGTCCTGAGGTCGGGCAGAAGCTGGCTTGTTTTCGGCTTGCCGCGCTCTTTGGAACCTCAAAAAACCCGAATGATACTGATCTGCCACAGTTTCTGGAGCGCAATTTTGCCTGAGACACTTCGAAGCGCAGGCCGAGAGGCCTAGGAAGATACTTGCGCTCAGTAAGAGGGAAGACACCGATCCTGAGAGATTTCCTCATTTTGATCTGCCAGTTCTGTCTGGCTGGACGAACTGCCCCAAAACAGTTCTGCCATGGACACTAGTTGGAATGAGCGGAAGACGCGGAACACGTTGCGAACGCATGTGAAGACGAGGATAAGGACGAGGGGGAAGCTGAACGATTGGATGGTCTAGAGAGACTGCAGGGATTTGGTAGAGAGCACCACCCCTCACTTAGTCATCCTTAGAATTTTTTCTCTTTTCTCTTTCCTCTCTCATCGTCTCGCTCTCCTATATCCTCGTATCTCCCCTCATGTCCGTCTTTTCGCGTCCGCCTCCGTCTTCCCTCGCTCGTCCATCAGTAGCAGATTTATCCGACCCCCACCCACCATCCCTCGTCTTGCATGTGTGTGTAGTCTGTTAGCTACACAGTGGGCTGCCAAGGCCCTTCCTGTCCAGGAGCATAGCGGGCTCAGAGTAGCCATTTTTCCCACTACCTACATATTTTATATCTCATGTACTCTAAAATGCGACCCAATCCTTGGACGCGGTAGAGCACGCTTGACAGGGCTGTATGGAGGGGCGGTCCAGGAGACGGCGTGGTCGACACGAATCGGCCGGCGGAGTTGCAGACTAGTACTCGGGCAGGCTTTTGTAGTCGAAGCCGTGAGGTGAAGATGTTGCTCTCGGAGGATCCAGGAAATCATGGACTCCAGCAAGCCTCGGAAGTCGTGGCGGAGAACGGGCTGATCCGTGCTTGTTTGCTAACGACGGGTAATCCTAACAATCACCCTTTCTTTTTTTTTTTTTTTTTTTTTTTTGGAGCGTTTGGGATAATGATTTATACTCAGTCTGCAGAAGCATTCTAAGTCATCCGCTTGTGTTGCTGGATTATGACCAGTCGTTGCCAGGGAATTCGTCCAGGAGGAAATGCCGTTACGCACAATTTTCTAACCACTCTAGGGTTCGGTGAACAACTGGACTGTTAGTAACATCAGTTATTAACATCATGTTAATAACTGTTAATAACTGTTATTAACAAGGCGCCCCAAAACACCCCCAAAAACGCTGTAAATAACTGTGAATAACTGCCGGTCAAAGGGTCAATTCGGGGCAATTTGATGCCAGAATTGAGTGTGTAAACCGACCTCAGAAGTCAATTTATGCCCAGGAAAGCACTCTCCGGCCATTTTCAACCCATTTTGAACTAGGGATCATCAATAGTCAAGCGAGATAAAAGTCTGTGCTTGTCAATCGGAATTGAAGTCTTCCCATTCCAACGCAACAAGGCGAAGAACTGTCAGTTTGAGAGCTGGAGGAAGCTTTCGCGGCCAATTTTGAGTAAGTTACGCACCAAAACGTTATTAACAGTGTGAATAACGGTTATTCACGGGTTAATAACTGTTATTAACAATTTTGTTACTAACACATGTGAATACTGTACCATTTCGACCGGATGTTCAGTCACTAGGTCACAGCCGGGCTGAACTGAACAATAACTTTAGGTGTCCCAGGTCACCAAGAGGGCTGAACATTGGGCCATT
This sequence comes from Mycena maculata, assembly GCA_029448575.1. NCBI lineage: Eukaryota > Fungi > Basidiomycota > Agaricomycetes > Agaricales > Mycenaceae > Mycena > Mycena maculata. The sequence goes on along the minus strand of JARJLG010000096.1, from coordinate 258,003 downwards.
TTGCCTCCGCCAAATCATCAAAAATCAAATTTTCTCGGAAACCCACTGGACTTTGTGGAAGGACGCCAAGAGTAGCGATGAAAATGGGAGCTGGGGATCTCTCCGGCACGCAAAAAATGATAATCCCCGGAAAGGAGCTTTTTTGACCCTGATACATCATGATTTGGGTCGAAATGGCGTGGATGCTCGACACTCTGGGCAGGAAATCACTCCCCCATCTGGGCTGAACAATTCAGCAATTGAACAATAAAATAGGGGTCACAAGTCGCAACTCCAGTTGAACACCTAGCGGATGAACTTTGGTGGTCACTGGTCACACCCGGCGAACATCCGGTCGAAATGGTACAGTAACTGCCTCCGGAGCGTCCCGGTTAATAACAGCTGTTACGAACTCGCTGGAGGTTGTTCACCGTGCCCTAAACCACTCCGACCTGTAAAACTATCCTATCCCAGATTTATCAGTCATTGGCCGCATACCCACTAAAACCCCCTCTGTGTATGTCCAGTCATCTGGCAGCGAGTCTTCATCCATCAGAATTCCACTCCATGTATTCAACACTAGCTGTTTGTTCAATGCTAGTGTACCAAATCTGATCTTGTCTGTCAAGATGCGGTCACACTGCAATACTTTGTTGACTGCTTTGAGCCATTGGTTATGGATGCTTAAATCAGAGAACACAGCTCCTGGATTTGTTATCACTCGGCTTACACGCATCCTCCATAATAGGTGCCATGCCACAGACACGAGAATGGCAAATAGTCTACTCTTGGCTTTATCGGGTTTTCCTGTTGGTGCTTTAAACCGTAATAGATTGCATCCTAAGATAAGGCCCCAACTTATTGACGGCCAGTCATTGTATTTCATGGACCATAAGGCCCGTGTCAGAGCCCATACCAACTTCTGGCCCGGCACATTACACTCTAAAGCAATGTGTTCCAGGGACTCTGTGGTATTGCATTCGTGGCAATTGCTCATAAAGCTGAGTGTATCTATGTGATCCCAAAAATCTCCTACTCTAAAGGTGTTGTGTATGCACTTCCAGAAAATCTCTCGACAATCTTGGCAATGTTATGGATCTAATCGATCTCCCGATGCTCTCATCTGACGGTGTGTAGCTCGAAATTTCACCTACTGCACATCGTATGCGGTCGAGATTCACGAATGTACTCTTTCGGTGCGGTTTTTGCTGTAAATTGCGTATTATTTTAGTGAATAATCTCTGAGAGCCCTGGGATAGTAGAATTCCTGGGCATTCGAACATAACATCAATCTCCGTGTCAATTTCAATTGTCTGAACAAATTCTGCCGTTGAAAATGTTGCCGGGTTGTTCCTTGTCATCTTGAAATTTGTTCTCTCATTTAACATGCAAATACCGCCTTCAATAAGGGGAAATTTGGGTTTAACAATCACCCCCAGTGAGAAAGCCAGCGAAGGAGGTTGAGGCAGAATGAGGCAGATCGAGGAGTTTGACAGGTCCTCAATCTGCCTCGATATTCTGGACATGCCTCATTGTACCTCAATGCAAAATGACCCAGATTGAGCGACATCGAGGGGTGTGTAAATTTTATTGAATTACATTGAGATACATTGAGAGAATTGAAAACCAGATATATTTGGCACTTCTATTACACTACACGTACACGGTATGTATATACGACGACGCCCACCCAATCCACACATTGTGCACCACCCCCGCGTCGCGCCGGCCCATCGCAGTTGTCTTGTAGGTGTCGTATCAGGGCGAAGCATGACCGGATCGAAAGGCGATGAGCTCGGCGTGTCGAGGGGCTCAGATGCGTTGAGGAAGCCTATCTACGGGCATGGGAAAGGTAAACAAGACGAGATGGAATAAGTTGGGGGTACACTTCTCGCGCCGATGAACAAGGGCTGTCTATTATATAAGAGAATTAGCAGGAGAGATCGTCCGGAAATGGAGCACACACCATCAGGAAGTGCCAATACATGAGCCGAGACCGCACACGAGATTCACCTGCAGAGTGCGTCAATACAGGAGAGGAAGTGAGGCCAGAGACAGAGAAGGGGAACACGAGGTGGGCGAGGGAGGACGCGAGCTCGAGGTGGGCGAGTGGAGGATGCGAGGTAGGCAGGAGGACACGGTCAGCGAGGGAGGACGTGAGGTCGATGTGGGAGGAAGCAAGAGGCAATTGAAACTCCGCCACATCGTACGACTTTATTCATAATTTGGGAGACGACGCGCCGATGACGTAGTGGTGTGCGCGAGCTTTTGCAAAGTCATTTAACACATCGAGCGAACGCAGACGTCGATTTAGCATATCTGTTAATTTGTGGTCAGTCTTTTTCCTCGTTCTCTTCTCGATCTGACTCATTCTCCCTCATTTTCTCAATCTGCCTCAATCTGCCTCAGCCTCCTTCGCTGGCTTTCTCACTGGGAATCACCCTTTCAATAAGACCGCGTGCAAGCAATACATACACAGGGAGCACTGAAGCGATACCGCTCGTCTCTCATTTTCATTTTTCTCATTCTTCCTCAATTCCTTCTTCTGGAATTCTATGGCACATGAGTATTTGCCGGTTAAATTGAAATACACCTCTGTTCCTTCTCTCACGCAATCATGGCCTCTTATCGCATGTCTGCGACCGATTTTCTCAACTCTGGGGTCAAGGTAGAGGACTATGTGCGAGCGCTTTTGGACCATATTGCCTCCCGGGATGCCGACGTGCAGGCTTGGGCGTATCTCGACTCGCAATACGTCCTTTATCAAGCCCGGCAGCTCGATGCTATCCCAGTGCAACAACGCGGCCCACTGCACGGAGGTATTGAACTCTAGTCTCGAGCATTCCATCCAACGTTCAATCTCCGGCTCCCTTCCCAGTCCCAGTGGGTGTAAAGGATATTTTCTATACGAAAGGTATTTGCATTTGCAGCAGCGATGGTATTGCCGTTGAACTGCGACAGACATGCCGACGCAGCATAACTCACCGGCGTACAAGAACGATGCTCCCGCGGTCGATGCTGCCCTCGTAATGCTCCTCAGGAGCGCGGGCGCGCTTATATTTGGTGGGTAGCGACATGCATGCACCCTCGGATTTATTCGAACAAGGACTAGGGAAGACGACCACGACTGAGTTCGCCTCGGTCACCATCGGATCCAAGACGCGCAACCCCCACGACCTCGCCCGTACGCCAGGTGGTTCGTCTTCTGGGTCAGGTGCAGCCGTCGGCGACCTCCAAGTCCCAGTCGCGCTTGGAACACAGACCATCGGCAGGTATGCTCAGGCGCCGGGCGCCAGATAAAGAGAGCTGAGCCGAGCCCAGCATCATTCGTCCAGCATCCTTCAACGGCATATTCGCGCTCAAGCCAACATGGGGCGCCATCTCGCGAGAGGGGGTCAAAGTCTGCTCACTGAATTTTGACACGATGGGCTTCTTCGCGCGTTCTGTCGCGGACCTCGAGTTGCTCGCAGATGCGGCCCGCCTTGTGGACGATGAGGCGCCTCCCGCGGCGTTCAAACTCGTGGGCGCGCGGTTCGCCGTGTGCAAGACCCATGTGTGGCCCGAGGTCGGGCCCGGGACTGTGAACGCGCTCGTGCGGGGCGTAGAGCTCCTCCGTGCAGCCGGTGCGTCCGTCGAGGAGCTCGACCTCCCGGCCCAGTTCGCCAGCGTGACGGACTCGCAGCAGAAAGTCTTCCAGTGCGATGGACAGGTGACCTTCTTGAGCGAGTACGTTCGCGCCGGCTCCAAGCACACACTCGACCCTATACTGGTCGACTTTGTCGAGAAACCGGCGGGAAAGACGCACCGCGCACACTTGGCGGCTCTGGACAATTTGGCGCGCCTGCGGCCGGAGATGGATGAAATTGCTGGACGTTACGACGCGATATTGACACCGTCGGTCGTAGACGAGGCACCGGAGGGACTGTCGAGTACAGGGAGTCCGGCGTTCTGCGGGATGTGGACGGTCAGTCCATGCCATGAGTATTTTTGCGTAGCGATGCTCATCCGCGGCCACAGGCACTCCATGTCCCGGTCGTGAACGTCCCGGGCTTCGTGGGCGAACATGGGATGCCAATTGGCCTTTCGCTCGTTGCGCCGCGGTACCATGACCGCCACCTGCTGCGTGTCAGTGCTGCGGTTGCCCCCGTCTTCGAAAGAGGCGGCTGGAAGTCGACATTGTAGTAGGAGTGAATAGCACTTGGAAATGTTTTTTGATACGCTTCTCGCGATAATGCAGGCGGAATTAGTCGTGTATACAGCGTACAAGTACAACATCGAACAGCCTCTAACTAAACGTACACGTACACTCAGTATCTCTACAATGTACAGTAGCAGTGCGGGTATGTGGGAATAAAGTGGGTAAAAGGATGAGACGCGAGATCAAAGGGACATCGGGGAGCGAGATAGAAAGGCGGACTCATGCCCGCGAGCAAAGTAACAAAAAACCGAGTCCGATCCGGATTCCAATAAGCATGAACAGGTAGCGCAACGCCCACGGGGTTGGGGCCCGGAGGACATCTACGGCTGAGGGATTCGCTGAATAAATTGGACGATTTAAACGGACAACGGGCTCACGTACGCGATAATAGCAGAAGATCACCCATCACCTGTCCCCCTCTGTGAGCGCCAGCGACGTCCGGCTGCGCCCAAACGCGCGCAGCCGATTCCGGAAGCCCTCCATGGTAATGGACAACCGACCCTTCCCTACGACCCCGGAGCGCCCCGAGTCGTCGCTGCTCACGCGCTGTGGCGTGGGCGGGAACTCGCTCGGCGTCGGTGACGTCACGTCGTCAAAGGCGGGCCTGGGCGCGACGGACGTGTTGAGCGGGGCGAGCGCCGAGGGGGCGCTGGGGGAGAGCGGCGGCGCGACGGCAACGGCAGCGGGGGGGTCCGGCTCCGAGCTCGCGAGGCTCTCGAGCGCGAGTGCGTCGTCGTCCTCGTCGCCGCCGAGGTCCATGGACGGCCATGACGGTGGCTCCTCCTGGACGGAGAAAATTGCGCGGGGGAGCTGCGTCCACAACCATCAGCATACGGAAGATCGGAACACGACAGACGCACCTCGACAACACGCCTCCGGAAATCTGCCCACTCGTCGGCATCGCGGCACAGGAAGCCAACGAGCATACTCGGGTCGAGGCCGGAGATCGGCATCTTGCGCACCTTGTCGCAGTGGAACGTCTGCAGCTCGGCCGAGGTATAGGCCGACGCGTAGTACTGCTCGGCGCCGTCGTCCGTCTTGGCGGGCAGCCGGAGGGGCACTGCGGGGCGCGAGTGGTGCGGGTCGAGGTAGAAGAGGCCCTCGGCTTGTGAGCCAACAAAGTAGTACGAGGAGGAGGGGCGCCCGCCCGCGATGCCCACGGACTGGGGGAACGTGTAGAGTTGCTGGGGACGGTGAGAAGCGGTCAGTATGAGTGGGACCGAGGGCACCTTTATGGTTTCGTGGTAAATCGGGTTGACGCCGTCTAAGCCGAGGCGTAGACCGAGGAGCAGGAGCACGGGGCGGTCGCCCCAGGAAAGCGAGCCGGAGTCGGAATCAGGCAGAGAGGTGTGGGACGCCTCGAAGACGGACGTCTGGTAAAGGACACCATCCGTGGCGACCGACAGGCCCAAGCCGCACGCAGGGAAAGCGTGCACGAGGGTCCTGTGGCATGTTTAGTATACCAAGGCGGGATATAGAATTGTGATTTTACTTGATGGCGCCGGCAGCAATGCTGGGCCCGAACCACATCCCGACCTCTGTGCCGAGATCCTTGCCGGCGAGAGCCATGCGATGGACGCTAAACGGGGCTTCCGGCGCGGGTGTGTCGAGGAACCAGGTCAGGAGCCGGACATACGCTGCATGGCGTGTGCGGGAGCGGGTGTGGTCGTCCTGGGACGCTGAGGAAGTCGAGTTTGAGGTGGTGGTGGGCGAGAATGGTGGCGGAGAGGGAGTTGAGGAAGCCGAGTGTTTGCGGCGATGGGTGTTTTTCGGAGACGAGGTGGGGGAAGGCAGGAAGAAGGAAGGCGAACGGGGGGCCGGAGGCTTTCGCCAGTCTAGATATTTTCTCTGAATTGCAAGACAAGGCTGAGAGATTCAAGAAAACTGACCCCGGCCAACGTGGATGGTGAGAAGGGCATTCGCGAGCAGACTCTGGCCTGTCCGTAGCATACATCCCCAGCCTGCATCGGAGGTCCAACCCTTGGAACCCCCGTCACGGATGGGGTCAAAGTCGCGACGATATGTACACCATACGCGGGTTGTAAAGTCTGCGTAGAACTGTGGTGGCCAGTGGTCCTGGTCGTCTACAGTGTTGGTAACCCAGCCGGAATGGCGAACTCCAAGCAACCAGATGTCGTCCGGGCAGCGGTCAGGAGTTGCGTCAGCATCGAACAAGTAACGGGCAGCCTTGTCCAGAAAGCTCGATTTTGAAGATGCAGTCTTTACTGCTCTAGTCCCGTTCATTGAAGAAATAGTTATGTTTGTGACTCTTTGGTATTCTTCACCTTCTCCGATGCCCGTGCACGATGCAAAAACTCGGAACAAGATAAGCCTGACCCCCAGGGTATTCTCAACCGCTATACCCCCAAAGCACCTCCCCCGCATATTCTTGTCCAGTGTTTTCTACGCGACTGCTCTCCACGCTGGCAAAACACTGCTAGCTTTCGATCTCGGCGTCTTCTGGCTCCTCATGCGCGTACTAGCCTGTGCGGGCGTCGGAGTCCTCGTCTGGGAAGCCTGCACGGGCCAGCTCGCCAAGCGCAAGTCAATCGAGGTGAGCAGAATATATCTCATCTCCGTTGTTTATAATCATTCGCCGCCAGTGGTCCGTCCTCGGGACAGCATCGCTATTGGTTTTTGTCCAGCAGGCTTGCCTATTCACGGCGCTGTACCGCCTTCCATCCACCCGGTATATCCCCCGCTCCTTTCGCCGTATGACACTTGTTCAATACTGCCCAGTGTCGTCCTGTTCACTCATTTCTCGGCCCTATGGCTCAACACCCTCTGGACCATCTCCATCGTACGCCCCTTTTGCTACCCTCCTGTGCCGGTGCTCATTCCAAACAGCCCCGGAAAACTCTCGCCGTTGGACTCGCGTGGGCTGTTTCTATTGCATCCGACACCCAGCTCTCTTCCGAAAACCTCTGGCGGTTCATCCCAGGGTATGCTGCCCTGCTGCTCCACTCCCTGACGTCGAGCGCACTGGACCAGACCATCGGCATCCTGGCTCCGTCTCTGGGCTCCACGTTCGCCATCGCCGCTAGTGTTCTCGGCGCATCCGGCTTCGCCCTCCCATTTTATGCCTTCAGAACGGTGGTCGTACGTTGCCCCGTTTCCTCCTCGTATCAATCTCATCTCTCGGCAGCTTGATTTCCCCTCGACACCGGTTCTTCCCCTCGTTTCTCTCGCCGCCATTCCTTTCCTCGCGTTCTCGCTGCTATTCTTCTCTCCGGTCACGGCCCGCTCGCTGAGCCATCTTTCCTTCTCCCCGCAACACTTTATGCTGGCGTACCCCAGCACCTCCGTCTTTGCTGCCGTCTTCGGATCCCTCGCGTTTTCCCAGTTCCCGACGTGGACTGATGGGGCGGTCGCGCTTCTACTTTACTTTGGTCCGCCTCGGTTTTCCTCTCTAGCCCTCTACGCTTGACTAAACCTTGGTGCAACAGGTATGCAGCCGGAGAAGATCGACGCCTTCCCCGCTGCCCCGCGCACGCCCACTTCGCGCCTCATCCGCTCCTACCTCAAGACCATCCTCTCAAATCCCGAGTCCCGCAAGATATTCTATTTCCTCGTGCTGAACATGGCCTATATGCTCGTCCAGATGTTATACGGTGTCTGGACGAATAGTCTCGGCTTGATTTCCGACGGTGTGTTTCCCGCGACGGGCCCGACGCCGTGTTTATAAATTTATGCAGCGATACACATGGCGTTTGATTGCATGGCGATTGGCGTCGGGCTCTTTGCGTCCGTGATGGCGACCTGGGAGCCTAACGAGCGTTTCACCTACGGGTATGTGGGCCTGTCTTGGGTATTACCGGTAGCTTACAATCAACTTTCTAGCTATGGCCGAATCGAAACCCTCTCGGGGTTTGCTAACGGGATTTTCCTGATCCTCATCTCGATTTTCATCGTCTTCGAAGCCATCCAGCGTCTGTGAGTAGACTTTACCTTTCTTTAATGAATATCCGATTCGAATCTTGCAGCTTGGAACCTCCCGAGATGAATACCAGCCAGCTCCTCCTTGTCAGCTCTCTCGGTCTCGGTGTCAATTTGTTCGGCATGTTTGCCATGGGAGGGCATCACCATGTACACTCTTCTTCTATCCGCCGAACTCGAGCTGATGACCACACAGGGCGGACACTCCCATTCGCACGGGCACTCTCATGGCCACTCTACGAACGAGAGTCATGGCCATTCCGATCATGGCAGCCCCACCCTCGGCTCGGATGACCATGAGCATTCACACTCTTCGGACCACTCACACTCACACTCACCTCCTCCCCCCTCTCCCCAACCTACAACGCCTTCTCATTCGCACTCGCACTCCCCGCCTTCGCCACCGGCCCACTCCCACTCCCATTCGCAGCCGGGCCACTCACACTCGCACTCACCACCACCCTCTCCCCCCCATGAGCACTCGCACTCCCCAACTCTGCCGCACGCTCATTCGCATTCTCCTCCCTCCCCGGAACATAGCCATGCCCCCGAACCAAACCACGCCCACTCCCATGAGCCCCAGCAAAACGGCCACGCGCACGGCGTAAGCGCTCCCGCATCCCGCATCCCCAAGCGCCCCTTCAACGGGACGTCGCTTCATATCCACTCCAAACTGACACCCGGCTCGCCGATTTTCGATACGCCCACGCCGATAACGCCGAATTACCGGTTCGGGGTCGACGAGCATTACAAAACGCACCATGAAGACGACCATGCGCCGAATTTGCATAATCCGGCATCTACGTCCACGCACGAAGGCCACAGTCACAACATGCGTGGCGTCTTCCTCCACGTGATGGCGGTGCGTATACAGCTGCAACGTGTACGAGGCCGCGAGCTGAGTGTTCGTAGGATACATTGGGCTCGGTGGGAGTCATTATCTCGACGTTGTTGATCCAGTTTTATGGGTGGACCGGCTTTGATCCCATCGCCTCTCTCTTTATCGCAATTTTGATCGCTGCCAGTGTCTTCCCACTGGTCATCGACACAGGCCGGGTGCTCTGCCTAGACATTTCTGACCGAGAAACGATTATAGACCAGGCGCTTGCAGAGGTGCGTGCTGGATGCTTCGTCCCTACCCACCATCTCATGCCTTTCCTCTAGCTGAGTTCCATAGAAGGCCTCGCGGCGTTCAAGGCGCCGCGGTTCTGGCCGAAGGACGCGACGACGTTGATCGGGTCGATTCACATCCAGTTGGCGCCGTCCGCCTCGTCGTTCGACCCAAGCGGACCGCATTCAAACCAGCGGCGCGCGTATGCGAAGCTGGACCGGGTCGTCGAGCGGGTGGACGCGCTTCTCCGGCGGCGGATATCGGGGTTAGAGGAGTTGACTATCCAGGTTGAGGAGTCGGGATAGGGCTACATACGTGCCCCGTAATTTGTATTTTAGCAAAACCGTGTTTCTTCGTTTTCGTGGGGGCAACGTGACCAAGTCGGGCCAATCGAAAATATGTTGGCTTTAGGTGTCAGCGTCTCCCCAGAACTGCCCTACATATTCGCTGTCAATGTATCTTCCTGCCACTTCTGCATGGCCACTGTCTCTACCAGTCTGCATGCGGCTGCGCCATACTTTCCCATGGTCCCTTACCAGCCCCTTTCCCATTTCAACGTGCTCGCATAGTGTCATGAGCGAATAGGATCCCGACGCCTGAAACGCTCTGCCTCAGGTTATAACTGTCGGGCCACTTCAGCTTCGTCATCAGACTCGTCGTCGCTGTCGCTGTCTCGTTCCTGGACGTCTCGTGTCACGGCCTCCAGTGCCTCGAGGTCCCAGCCGATGGAACCCTTTGCAACTGTCAAGTTCTTCAAAGCCGCCCCGATCTCGCGAAGCGCACCGTCGCTACCCAAACAGTCGGTAAGAACGGCAGAATAGGAGGAGGAACAATCACCTCGCAGAGGCCTGCACCCAGACGCAGAAATCCTCTAGCCAAATTTTGTTGTAAACATAATATACCTCGTGATGCTCGAGAAGAAACTTGGTCTCGAGGAGGCAGCGTACGATGGTCCGCTTCCCGAGTAAAAATAACTCGGCGACATCTGTGCAGCAGGCTTCTGCCAGCAGGAACGACCGATATAAGGGGAACGACAGGCATCGACGATAAGATTGGGACATGCATGCGGTGAGATCCGGGGGAGAAGGGATATGGGAAGCGTTGGTAGGGGGGCTGTAGGGGGGCGGGTCGAGAGCAGAGAAGGCGGGCGTTAGAGAGCAAATAGTCCAGGCGCTCTCTGGTGTGGAATCGCCCTGCGTCGTACGTGTCTCGTATGCGTAAGAAAACAGGATGGTCGCCAGCGTTAGATACAGATGTTTCGTCTGATGGGCGTCAGTTAGATCTGCGGGGTGTCAGACAGTACATCGTCGGTCAAAGCCCGCATGGCATACACTCTTTACGCGGTAGGTTGAGTAAGGCAAGGTTTTCCTGTTCGGTAAACTGGAAAGGGGCGTTTGCGACGACGTGGGGATTCTTCCATAGAATGAGCTCTTGGATGTATTCGTCATCCGCGTAGTCAGCCCTAGAGTAAGTTTTCAAGGAATAAGAAAAAAAAAATGAAAACGAAAGACAAACATATAGTGTTCCTCGTCCCACTTTTCATCCTCGTGCTTCCATCGCCTTGCCCGTCGTCCTTGGACGGTACATGTCTCGGCATCGACTCCGAGTTCGTTTACTTCATTTTCTGTGTGCGACACATGCTTGAAATATCCCGAGTACAGATTTAGAAAACCGTAAGTTTGGGTGAGTGTTGTTGTAATGGGAGAGTCGCTCGGGAGTTCTTGAGGTATTTGCCAATCATTCTCGGCAGCTGTTATGAGTTTTCTCAGAGCGCAGCCTCATTGAGTCGAGGAGGAAACTTGTACCGAGTAAAATTTCTTCGTGTTCCAAAGACAATGCATTTGTTTGGGAAACGAGCTCATCCACTTCATCCTGGCCGATCACCTCAATCAACGGTGCCTGCTGTGAGGGACGTGGAGCCAGGAGCTTTGCGAGGAGGTCTAGGTCGGCAAACTCTTGGCCTCTTGATTCTTTGGTCAAAGTGACGGTCAAGTAACCGGAACTCGGATCGTATTTCGCTGTAGACTCTTCGTCCTCGAGGACGGGATGCGAAAAGTTGAGGCGCAGAAAATAAGGGTTTATGTGAATCGTGAAAAGTGTATCCTCGACGTGAATTTCCACATCCGCTGCCTAGGACACGTCTCGGGTTAGAACATGACGCCGAAGGGAAAGAGCTGCGCACGCGAACTGAGGGACAGTAGATTTTGATTATCACTGATTCAGCCGTCTGGCTGCACTCGAAACGGGGTGTAATCATCGTACGCACCTAAGCGTGTTTGGATTGCTTCCGGCCCATCAACGTGTTAGAGACGCGACTTGTCACATCCCGTGCACTTGAATCAACACTTCGCGTCCTGCGGCCAGACTGCTCGTTTAGGCGCCATGGACGACGTCGTCGAGACATCGGATCCCGAGGAACTCGAGGAGCTCCGCCGCGCACGTAGCCATCTTAAATCTCCTCAGATTCGTCTTTCTCAGACGGACGACCGTCAGTCACCCCGAAAACGTGCAAAGGTTGGGACATTAGATTTCTCGCAATTATCCACCTCATTCCTCTATTAGCATGACCATGCCTACACCGATCCTTCATTCCGAACACCGGCCCGCTCCCTCTCTGCATCGTCTGACGAACCCCGCGTTCAATCCATCTCGGAGGACACCTCTCCTGCGAGCCTTACGAGTGCCAGTTCTCCGAAAGCGAACTCAAGTTCCCCGGTGGCTACCCCGCCAATCTCCGTCGCAAAACCCTCTGTTTCCCCGGCGATTGTGATGTACGACGCGGAAAATCCTTTCACGGACTCGCAAGACATATTGCCGGGTCTTGGTCGTCCGAAATTTCACGCTCCACAGCGGGATGGCTCGAGACCTCCGAGTGCGTCTTCCTCCCCCATACTGGACTCCACCGAAGGAAGCCTGATGCGCGAGGTGGAGCATCCAGATAGTCCTTCCAGATCCCGCACGCGCTCTGAATCATTGGATCCGTTGCTCTTAATATTCTCTCCCTCTCGCCCGTCCATCGCCGATGAGCCCGTCTCCACTCCCCAGGCTTCCCCTCCTGCAGTTATTCCTTTCTCTTCTCCTCCGAGTCTGTCACCCATACCGTCCGCAAGCCGCAGTAATCGAGGGACAGAACCCATCCGCGAATCGGACACCCCGAGGCGTTCGGCGTCACCTCACAACCATCCGGAGGATCCGGCCATTGCTCAGGCGCTAGCCGATGATCATCCAGGCCGCTACTCTCTCCGCCAACGACAGGCGAAGCAAATGGCTCCCTACCGATGGGACAAAGCACAATATATCCAGACCATGGGCCACCTTCCGGAGGCCATCGTAGCAAATCCCCGTAGCCCGAGACGCCATCGGGCCCGTGAGGAGAATTACGAGGATGAGCAGACGCAAGAGACCCAGGACGCCGATGCTCCACAAAGGGACGAATGGCGTCCTCGACGGTCGAGAAGCAAAAGCAGCAGTCCCGAACAGATTGTCTCTCCGTGGGTGGGTGAGTATCTTCCGCCCATGCCGCCAGACGAGGATGATGGGGAGGTCGATGCTTTGAGGAAGGAGGCGCGAAAAGCTGGAAAGGAAGCGCGAAAAGCTGACCGGGAACGGAAGACACACGCGCCCACGCGGAGGCACGGTAGAAAGACACTAAAGGCTTTCCCTGTGCGGGAAAGCGATGATTCCGAGGATGACCGCCGTCCTTCCCGTAAAGTAAGTTCCACCATTTTGGACTTTTCTTCGGCATTTGACCATCTTATACAGCCTCCCTCTCTCCGCTCTCATGACCGCTCGAATTCACCTAATTCCCGCCGTAGAGTCTCGCAACAGGTATGTGAACACTTGTGATTGGAGATATGTGTCTAAATTTCTTTTCAGTCTACTGCTCGTCGCGCACGCGATGGTACGCCAGGCTCCCCGACTTTCCCCGCAGCCTTTGGATCCCTCAGCCGTCCAGTCACTCCTGTGTTCCAGCATGCTCGTTCACTCTCCCCACCGGTGTGCAACGATGACGTCGACATGGAAATGCCCCGCCACTCTTCCCTTCTTCCTTCTTCACATGTTCAACGTACCGACCCGGGTTCTCCGATGGTCATCAGTGACGATGAGAGCGATCGTGCTTCACGCAGAAGTCGTAGAACTGTCCAGCCGTCACCCGAGCGAGAATTGTCCAGGGAAGAGAAGAAGCAAAGGAAGAGGATCCGCGATCTCGGTCGCATGTATCCTGCCTTTATGCGCGATCGGATGATGCAAGATGGTGGTCAAGCTAAACCTAGACGTCAGCGGTCCCCCACGCCGTTCTCCGAAAGCGAGGACGAGCAACCGTTGCTTCCCGGGCAGACAAGGGTACGCAGAGCAGAGAATCCGCGGGATATACGAGACATCAAAGGGGATAGCGAGAGCTCAGACGATGAAAAGTCGATGAGTGACACCAAGGATGTTCCCATCAACAAGGCTGACGAGTCGGATGTCGAAGTCGTGCCTCGCCGCAAGGGCCGTGTCCGTCGCTACTCCCCTTCCCCCAGGAGAAGCTCCGACGAGGAGGTCGAGGAGATTCTTTTGGACGGGAGGATAGACGACGAACGGATAGAGGCATACTTGAAAGAGGCCCCTCTGCGCAGCTCCAGATTGCAGGAGAAGGACATGATCGACTGGATGTTGGCTAATACTGCTGAAGTCGGGGGTGTGCCGCGACCGAGGCCGAGGGCACGAGCAAAGGCAACTGCACGTCGTTCGGAAAGCCCACCGCGGCGATCCAAAGCCTCCATTTCAGTTGGCGGAGCTCGGCCCCAGCGGCAGACACGGATAGCTTTCCCCAAGCGCGACCGATCGCAAGGTCGCCACCAGGCTCATTCTCCTGCTCCAAAATCGGCCTCCCCAGCTCCACGCGAACCTCGTAAACGCGGCACAGTGCACCACCACCATATCAGGCTGGAATTCGTTGGTGAACGTCCTGCCCAGAAGCGAAAACGCCGTCCACAACGAGATCAATCTCCGCATCCAAACGCGGGAGGCGTATCGGGCGATGATGGACCGTCTTTCCAGGAAGATGAAGAACCCCCCTCCCCTCCTCAGAATGTTCACGATATACCGCACCCAGAACTCCTCCGCAGAGCGGCTAGAAAACAAAAGGAGAAGGAGAAGCGAGCCCGCATGAAGATGCAGGGTATTTACACACTTGTCGCACCGAAAGGGAACCACATCATAGGCCAGCTTGGCAAAACCTTCACGCTTAATGTCGCCGACGACGGCTTTCACCAGGCATTGGCCCCCAAGTCGGATAAGCGCCCACAGCCTATACGTCTGCCCACCTTTAACATCGTCCCCACCAAGCCGAGGGCCTCAGCATCCTCCAGAGCGCACAAGAAACAGAAATTTATTGTTGACGATGATCGGCCTCGTAAAGTTTCTCGACCTCATAAAACTCCTCCTATGGTGCCTGAGTCGGAGGAGAGCATGGAGGAGATGGAGCAGGACGATCCCCCGGAGCCCCCAGTTCCAGAAGAGCAAAACGTGCCCCTCGATTTCGGTATATCTGTGTCGTCGATTAAATTCGGCTTAGAAACATACACCGGAAGAGGGCGGCTTGCAGAGCTGGTAGATCTTCAGGAGCTCATTGCTGAGCTGGTTCCCGCCGTTGCTGACGGCAAGAATTGCCGTGATGCGTTTCGTCCTAACCACTTTTCCGCCCATGGTTTCGATTTGGGACCGAATGTCACTGTTGCTCGCTTCTTGACCTTCTTCGGCAAAATATGCGACCGTTTTTTCGAGTTTGCGACGGGACTGCCAGAGGACGACGAAGAGGCGATGCAGGAATGGGTATCAGTCATTGCGGTCACTTGTCGGCTCATAACGTGGTTATTCATTGCAGAGGAGATTACCGACGAAGAAACTCGAGCCCTGAAAGATGCCGTGGGAGGAGAAGCTTTGCGTCTAACCTCGAAGATGCGGGAGGCGGCACTCGCTGCTCAATCCATGGATTCGAATACATTCACCGTCTGTTGGTTTGCTGTCGAATTATCCATTCGGGCAGGATTCCGATTACCTGCCGACACTTCCATCCGCCCACCGGAACCCAATGCATTGCAAGAGGCGTGTGGTCTCCTCATTGAACATCTCGTGGAATTTGGGTTGGACCGCGGGATGGAGCCGCTCATCAGCTCGCCGGATCGGATCAATATTGATGGTTCAACTATTGCTCACAGAGCATTCGAGATGTGGGTGGGCATATGGATCATTGCGGATAAGTATAGTGATTCATTTTCGACATCTACCCATCCCCTGTGGAACACAGTCGAGACCACTCTAAAGGCCCGCCAACTTACCAAACCGATTTCGCATTTCGAAGCCAGCGAAAATGTATGGCGAGCGATTATCAGTCTCTCGACTATATCACAACTTTGGAGAACGGACAAGATTCATATTTTAGCATTACGCCCGCCTCTCATACGTCGCTCACCGACGTATTGGGGCATAGTTCTCTTTGCTCTCCACTGTATCTGTTTGGAAGCAGTTGACGAAACAGTTTCTGAAGAAAGTTTGGACACTCGCGATCAATATGTCAAAGTGGTCGTCGAACGCTGCTGTCTCCTCTGGAGCAGATGGGATTGGCAACCCCATGATGCAACCCAAGTCCTCCATCGGCTCCTTGACATTTTCCGGAGTCGCAAATTCGCCAACCTTCGCCACGAAAAGGCCGAGTTCCCCGACTTTTTGCGCGTCGATGACTGGACTTTGCTATCGCGGCCCATTCACTCAGAAACCACTTTCGTCCTTTTTCTTAAATTGGTGCATCAAACTCTCCTCGTCAATAAATCCAAGGTCAAGAAATTGCTATCACTGGCAATCCCGACGGGGTCCCTCCCGTGGTCTAAAGCACACCCTCCGTCTATCCCCGAACTCTCGACGTTATTCAACCGACTCAGCGTCATCGCGATTGCCATCCACATCGATCCTGAGCAGCATGAACACTGGCTAGGCAAGGCTCGCGAATATGTCAGATTCAAGGACGTCGATCCGACGACTCGCAATGCATACATCCGAGGTTTGATGTACCTCTCGATCGTCATGGTCCGGCGCGGACTTCCGTTGGACAAAGCATTGGACTGGTTGGACGAGATGGTCACCGTGTTGCTCGAAGAGTATAGAAGTCAGAAAGGACGGATAGTCGTGCTCGGTCTCCATGCTCTCGTTGTGTCTGTCCGCAACGTGATACATGCGTTCAAGGGCAGCCCTCCGAAGATACCGCACCGCTATCCGGACCCAAGGCTTATCTGTGAGTGTTTTAGGATCACCTTCGTGCCTGGTTGACGCCGCCACAGTGTCGCTTGGACCAATCCTTCGTGACTCGGACTTGATAAAACCGAATAATGCGTCCGCGCATATAGTGCCACGACTCATTCGTAGTTTCTTGAACATCCGGGAGCTCGCTGTCCCGAAGCCCAAGCGCCCTGCTCTTCCTCCCGCTGTGCCAGAACAGGAGAGCCAGGATGAGTATGGGTTTGATCTAGACCTTATTGAGGCTTTCGATAAGACAGAGGAAGAAGCGCTGCTTAAGCTTGAATCTGAGGTCAAGGCGAAGGACGAGAGTTTACTTCCAGTGCGCCCATACAACTCCATCGTCGTTCTCAACTGACCCTATCCTTAGCTTCTGGAACAGAAGATATGCTGGATATTGTGGCGTCAATTGTCTGAACACGTCAAACATCAGAAACTGAAGCAGTGTTTCAAGACTGGTGACCCTCTGAGCAACGACATTGCCTTGTTGACCGGATGTTGGGTGGCCTGCGGGAATATTGTCATCCAAAACAAAAAAGTACGTCGTTCGCCCATCCTACGGTTTGGAATTGAAGATGGTGTAGTCTTCGTGGACATCGTTTCTACTTTCATGTGACCCTAAGAGCAAGAACTGGCCGAAACTGGATACTTTCTCTCAGCGCCGAATGGACTTCTTGGTGTACAGCAACGTTCTGAAGCGTGATCCGATGACATACTTGGTATTTATCTTCGCCGACTCTGTCAAACTTCACATTGACCCCATTTTAGGACCTCCAGGACAAATTTTTCACGGTCTTGTTTGAATCATTGGCGTCGTGGCACACGACCTCGGAGGAAGACTACATCGAGTTATTGCTCTCCATCGACGGATCCCGACATCCCCTCTTATTAGGCGCTGTGTGGGCTGCGAACCCACAGAAGGACGAGCCTTCCAATATCGACCTACTAACAGCGCGATTGCCGCTCCTCTCAGGTTTGATTTGTTCATCTTTGGGTGGCGCTGATCTGACGACAGTGATCTGCAGTGGTCTTGGAAAACCTCAGTCAGTGTCTTACAGACATTTTCCACCCAGTAGATAGCCAGAATTATGTGAGGTATTGTATCAAGATGTTCTCCGCTATGAAAAATGTCGAATCCGTACGTCTATTTTGTCTTTCTCATCGCTGTCTGCTGAATTTTACCAGGAGCTCGACGGGAAAGCACTACGGTCATACACTTCCTGGTGCTTGCAGGTATACAAGCTTTATCAAGAACATCCGAACATTATGGAACAAGAACGATTGCGTCAATGGACAGACTGGTTGGAGAGGTTGACGGTTGAAAGTACGAACGGCAACGCAAGAAATTAATGTACACTATTGAGATACTGCAATATTTAGCGAGGCCACGACCCGCGTTCGGAACGAGAAAGCTTCCCTGTGTAGTATATCTCGCTTTGACATCATTGCTTCTGGCTGCAATGATTGCTAATGATTGTCGACGGTCGACATCCAGACCATCCAGACTCGGATAATGCCGTAAATCTTGACGCCAACAATAAACCGCCAATAGTTTCGTGAATTGAAAAAGACTGTGGATACAGATGCGGGCAAGTATGGAAACAGGACGAATCAAGTCCGGGGGGCGGCCAGCGCGACGGTCCAAAATTCTATTATAAAACGTGCATGTAGGGTATCATATCCATCATGAGGCTGAAAATGTCAGCATCAACGCTGAAGGACTGAGACACCGAGACTCACTATGCGTCGTCATTAGATCTAGTTCTATTTGTCGTGAATGCAGTTAAAATGCGAGCTGCTCGCGGGGTTCTTCGGGTCGGAAGGTTTTTGTTTCGGGCTCGAAGTTCAGCACAAACTCGAACTGGGGACCAGTCTCGGGGCTGTGTGGGTAGATGACGCACTTGGCAACGCCGCGCCACTCGCGAGCGATGATCTCAAGAGCCTCCTCGCCGTCTTTAGCCAGCCCGCTTTCAACCAGCCAGCATCCAATGACCTGGAGAGACGTGAAATGCGCGTGTTCAGCTGTCTGATCTTTAGAAATCCGAAATTCCGACTGACCATCCCGGTACGACCGATTCCTCCCCTGCAATGAACGGCAGTGATGCGGTCGCGGTCCTCGTTGTCTCTGAGGACGTGCAAGACGCGGTAGATGTACTGCACACTCTCCGGCAGCGAGCGATCGCGAATGGGGAAGCGGTGGTATTCGATGTCTTTCACGTCGATGTTGAGGAGGGACGCGCGCACCAGCAGCTGAGAGGCATAGGAACATAGCTCGCCTTCTTCAGTGAGGTCGATAAAGGTTCGCACACCCGCCTTGAGCAGCGCGTCCAGCTTGGGCTTGGAGGGATTCTTGGGGGTCCACGGGTACTCGCAGGCGAGAAGATGGGTGGTAGCCCAGTATGAATTGGGGATGGGGCGAGGGCGCATAAAATTCCCGAGAGCGGCCAGCAGACGTTGGTCACGATCAGCTTGCGCGTCGGCTACGGGGTTCAGCATCGAGGATACATTCATCATGATAAGGCAAAAAAGCAATGCAACGACAGAGTTGTTGAGAGAAAGTAGGTCGTGGTAAGAGGTAAAGAGCACCAGCTGGAGTCACGTTCCGAGTCAATGCCCCTTTGTTTGGCCTCCCTTTTATCCTTAATCGTCCGCCTTGCGTCCGCCGCAACATCTCCTCGTGTTCAATCCTGTCCACCACAGGCTCGATCCCGTCTCAATTGCCATCCTTCCAGGATCGCCTCCTACGTCCATCGATTTTCCTCGACCCTTTTTCCAAACTTCCTATCGTTCTAGGGGCCACTCTCCGGGAGTAGAGCGTATCGATTCAGGGACAGACCGAACCCTGCTGCCTCGTGTTTTGCTCGGGTCCAGTGACAGTCGCATGATACCGGAACAGGCTCCGAAAAATCTTGGACCTAGACTTTCGCAATTCTTCATGAAAGGATCGCCTGATTGAGCCACAACGCTTTTGAGTACATCGGGCAACTGGCACTTTTCTGATCGACAAAAACCGACCATAGCCTTTGTTCAAGCCAATGGGCTTGCGTGTTTTCCAACTTGTATATACTGTAAAATTAAAGTAGCTGTAAGGTGCCCGCTAATCCGCACAATTAAGCCTGTAAAGAGTGCATTCCAGAATGTACAGCCTGAGAAGGAAGGTCCGTAATCGATCTATGAAAGTCGTCAAATGGAGATACCCAGCGAGCCAAGGAGACTTTTATCCGCGGCGCAATTGCTCCCCGAACGTGTGTACCCGGACTTGCGCTTTGAGCATGCGGGAGTGACGTTATTAGGGGAGATGCATGTTTGTTTGACACTGCCAGTGTAGCTGTTGATCTAGAGACAACAAGCGGAGAGAAGGAAATGTTCAAGTCAAAGACTCACTTTGTCGGTCAGGGAGAGGACAACGTCGGCTTGGGTGCCAATCGTCAAGGCAGTCTTGAGGGGCGGAGGTGGCCACAACGTCGGCGAGGACGCTGATACACGTGCAGAGTGCATCCGACGCTGCAAGATGAATGTCAGTAGCGCTCTAGATGAACCAAAAATACGACGAACTGGACAGGGAGCCGCCCTTGGTGCCTTTCACGGCGAGAGTTCCAGAGATGCACGCATAGATCGTCGAAGAAACAACGACGGTCGAGATCGAGGTCGAGACAGCCGTGTTCGCCACACACTTGCCGCCGGAAACGGTGTAGCCCGACTTGCAGGTAAAGCCACAGAGGTTGGCCTACGAGCACGACGGGGTGGAGTAGTCGGGGAACGTGCAGGAGCCGGAATCACAGCTGTTGATCTGAAATGCAAGATGAATATCGGGATTAGCTACAGACGCGGCCAACTCACCTTGCCAGTGAGCGAGGTAATGAGATCTGCCGAGCTGTTAATGGTCAGGGCGGTCTTGAGCGGAGCCAGAGTCGTGGTGGCCACAACGTCAGCGAGGACTCTAATGCAGGTGCAGAGTTCGCTGGACGCTAAAGGAGGGTGTTAACAGTAGTTGGATGAACTTACAAGGGATGGAACCACAGCTGTTGTTCTTAACTCCGGAGATGCAAGCACAGAGGGTCGAGGCGACGGAAACACTAACGGCGGAGGTCGAGGTGGGGAATCACAAATATTGATCTGAAATGAACGTCAGTTGCGGGAGTACGATCGATGATATTGAGACGAACCTTATTCGTAAGAGAAATAATGAGGCCAGCTTTGTTGCCGATTGTCAGAGCCGTCTTAAGAGGGACAAGGGGGGTAGAAGCTACAACGTCGGCAAGGACGCTGATGCAAGTGCAGAGTTCATCTGAAGCTGAGAGAATGTCAAAAAGGCTTGGATGTAACTAAAGCATAGATCGAACTTGCCAGGGATGGAATCAGCTGATGGGAGCTCATGGGCCCGAAATGCAGGCGCAAACTGTAGCAGCGGCAGCGACGTCAACAGCCGTACGAGGGATGATAACGGCCGCTCGAGAAATATTTGCAAGGGAAATGAGCGTAAACGAGGCAATTGATGCATAATTGAAGGAATGTGGGGCGGTGTGGTACCGGAGGTCGTAAAGGAAGTGGGAGATTTCTGAGGGGAAACCTATCTCACCAGCATATTTAACGGGTAAGGCAGTCTAGCGATCGAGGCCTGGGTTTATTAACGGAGGCCCGACACATGGTCCTACTAGGTCGACGGATACGCCCGAAACTGCGATCGAGGACCGAAATGTACTCCCGAACTGGGCTCCCAGGACAGAGTTTATTTCATAAAATTACAGATACTACATGCACACTGATTCCTTCAATATGGATTGGATTTCAAGGGACAAATGTACGGACCAATTATTCCAGAGAATTCTCTTGGGCCGGCTCGCTATCCGTGTCCTCGGGATTCAGTTTCGCCGCCACTGTCATGAATCTGTGAAACATGAGTTGGTCACCGTCTGAATGAGTCGACAACGTACTTCGCCGCGTCGAGTCCGGCAAATGTACGCATGGCGTGCAAATCGACTTGCAACTGCTCGCAGAGATCGGCTGTTTGCCTGATCGCTCGGGCCATCCTGCTCAGTGAGCCGGACAGTTGAGAATAAAGCCTGTCCTTGGCTTGTGTCGCATTCGTCGGCGCATTTCCAGTGTGACTGAACGCGCTCATGGTGGCATGTAAAGGACCAAATACGCGCACACGCGTCAATTGTTTAGTCTCCCCAAACTACTTGTACATCTTCGTTCCATCTACGAAATACAGCCTATCGATACAGGGTACATCTCCCGTGTCATAATAAACGGGAATAATCAGCTCTTAAACTGAGACATGAAGTTCTGCCATGAATAGCTTAGATCTGGGACCGAGGCGTTCGTCATGCTGGCATCTTGACTCGCGTACTCGTATGGGTAATATTCTGGCAATGACTGCACCATTACCGGCGATTCGTATCCTTGCGGCGCTCCAGGACCGATTGAATATTGCGGGAAATCGTTGTAGTCTTGCTGTATATGCGCGAAGCCTTGCCACGCGTGCGGGCTCTCCACCATGACGGGTGGAGACGGCGATGAGGCTGGATCGGATCCGGAGCGCGAAGGCGTGGATGGAGAGGAGGTCACTCTGCGCGTGACCAACCGCGTCCCACCACCAAGGACCGTCGTCAGCTCGTCCCCCTCAGTCTTCACCTTCGGTGAAGGCCGTCTAGTCGAGTCCGTAAGATGGGGATCGGGACTAGTGAGGGCTTCGTGTGCCCGGGCTCTTAGCTTGTGCAATATAGGCTACAGAGAGATAAGAATGGGAGGATAAAAGCTGCAAATCACTTACAAGTATTTTCGCTGTCCGCGGCCGGTCGGAAACTCGGTCAAACAGATTGCATGCCGAGTCCAAGTGCGAAAGCGCAGACGGTGCCAAGGCCATCCGGGGCTTCACTGCTATGGAGCCAAGTACGATCTGGGGTTAATGTACTCAGCATCGACCAGCGAGCGTCAGCGGACAAGAAACGTACGGCACATGAGAATACATGCATGAAATAAAACCACATCCGTTCTGTCAGTGCAGGGTGCTGCTTGAAAAGGCTCTCGATGAGGCCAACAAATGTACAGGCACTGGTATACGCAGCCAACACAGACGGCGCGTATTTACTGCCCATCGGGTCTTGGGGATTATCTTCTAGCGCCTGAGCGAAAAAGCCTCGATGCATGTAGAATAATGCTATGTGGATATGCGCGCAATGTGAGTTCCACTAGGAGTAACAGAAACGAATATGCTTGCTTATCTCTTTGATGGCAAAGCTGCAATATCTTTGCATCGTGAGCTCGATCGTTGGCTGCTCGATCTCCGCGGTCAGCTTCGCTCCTCCGAATCCAGGTACTACAGGGACGGGGTATTAGCACAACGATAAGCCGGAACGAATGGACGCGCCTTGAAGACTGGGCGGAACGTAATAGGTTCGCACTTTCTTATCGAGCTCCTGCACGGTCGCATATGTAGGAGGGTGCGCGCCAAAGACCTTGTCATGGACAATGGACAAGCATTCCGATGCCCAGGCATGCTTCCAGGCCGCAACTCGAAAAACTAAGCCTTTGGGGTACGCAGATAGAGATTGAGCGTACATGACATTTCAATCTCTCCCGACATGTTTGTAGTGGATTCATGTGGAAGCTTTGTGTCGATATGTGCGAGGGAGAAGGACGGCGGTCGTCCGAAGGTCAGACTCTGGAGTGAGAGGTCAGATCTACCGCGAAACAGAGAAGAGAAACCGACAATACCTGCCATGAATCGTACGTGTAGATTTCATAAAGTAAGCAGCGCCTCCTGTGCGTCTCGTCTTCGCCAAGATTCCATCTTCCGCTGTCCCGATCTACAAAACATTCCATTTCTGCTGTCAACTCGGGATCGGAAGTAGATTCTCACGCAATCCAATCTACGACATGAATCAGAAATATTTCATGCGAGGACTGAAGAATAACGGACACTATGAGCCAGTTTGACAGTCAAGCCCATCAAAACCCATCTGGGGCCTTCGATATCGGCCCAAAACATGAAGTGACACATTAATAGCTAAATTGCTTATCAGGTCAAGGTTGATGACCAAGAAAGGCGACGGACCAAAGCTTGTATCCCAGCGATAGACGGTTCTTCGAGAACCGAGTCGATAGCGAGAGCCGCCCTTCCCAACTGATACATCATTCAGTCAACTGACTTTGGGGAAGAAACCATATCCTGCGTACCTGATAATACTCTGTAGCTTCCGGTGAATGAGCCGGCATACTCAAATCCACCAGTGTTCCGAGGGCGAGGACCATGAACAGAACTGAGAGGTTATGGGAGCTCACGGAGTCGTAAGAGGATCCATTAGGGTCATATATTGGCCCAAATATGTTCTCATAAAAATCGGACTCGCTTATGGGGGTATACCTGGGCCACGGTGTAAGAGAGGGATAGCAATGCCACGCAGGAAACATACATCCAAGCCGCTTGTCGGTAATAACTGTGGCAGAATTGTTGAGCGACGGCAGTCCGCGGCAAAAGATTGAGAAGGTTTGCGCGAACGTCTCGCCCCGTCTTGCTGATGTTGGCGGTGAAAGGGAACGCATATGCGATCCACGGAATATCCGTGGGCATTGCAGGTTCTGCGTCTGGTGGTTCATCCTCGTCACCAGAAACCGTTTCATTCTACATGAATCAATAACGAAAGAGAATTATCACCAAGGTCATTTCGTACCTGCAGGAGATACTGACAATGCGAAATACGTGTGAGGGGAGTCGAAGGAAAAAAGCTAGCGTACTCACCCAGGAATTGGCGGCTTGGCCAAAAAATGTCGACCGACCTCCATCAGAAATCGAACTAGATGGAAAATAAAGCCATGTTTTTCAAGTGAAAGTCCCCACGACGTACAGTGAACCCATGGCATCGACACCCTCATTTTGGGTGTCGGCCTGCTCTTGCTTGGTGGGAGCATCTAGTCTCTCTCGTTCCAATGGGCGTTTGATATTAAGAAGTTCCGGGGCCAGTAGCGGGTGTGGTTGCAACGAATGCAGCGAGTGAGACTGCGCCAGGCCGTCTTCGAGTTGACGCACTCTATTGGACAATTCGCCAATCTTATCGTGGAGAACCTCAGTGTTAGCGAGGACAAAACGATTCCCCTTGCCCGTTGTTAAAGAACCTGCAGGCAGGCAGTCAGATCCGATAAGCAAACAAAATGGGATCTAACTGACCGTCGGGACAGATAGCCGCGCATCCCTTCTTTACACAATTACTGGTGAAAATGAGTATTGGCAAGACCGACGCGTCGTTATCGCGGACCTGCAGGGAAATACGCGACTACACCTGGATATCGACGCGATCAGAGTCCGGGAAACGGAACAGAAGGGACACGCGCACTTCAACTTGAGTCTGTACGCGCAGATCGAGCCAGTTTGTCAGCTCCCGGGTTCATCGGGTCACCGTGACGTGCGTACCGTCGACACTCGGCACAGGAAAGAGCCGTCGTTGCCCGCCGCTTGTGCCGGGCGACTAGCGGTGAACCCACATCCCGCGGGAACGTCGATGCCATGGGAGAAGGGAACCTCGAGGTAAAAGGGTAAGCTAGGATAGCACCAACGGAGCTGGAATTCGGCCGACGGCTAAAAGCTGTTTGTCCTTGTCTATGGTCAATGCCGGCCTTTTGACTTTGAACCACCACCTCCATCCAGGTATGTTTTCTATCCTGCAACCATATACGATGAGACTATTTTAGATGACGAGTCTGAACGTCCATCGGGGCCAGTTCCTGGCTCATGTGGCATCCTTGACGATACACAAAAAAATTACCATTCATGCTTTTCTGAATTTTTTTTTTCTCTCCTTCGTTTTTTCGCACACCGGTATCTGATCTCTTCTTACACTAGACTCTTCAATGCCACCTATCGACGATGACTGGTCGGATTCGGACGAGGAAGACGTGTCAGAGGTCGAAACGTCTGTTTTACTCGGCACCCCAGATGGAACCATAACCGCTGCTGGCGACCTTGGCGATGCGGCTGTGTCGCGCATTGGCGGCCATCCTGTACGGTCTACCTCGTCCATGTATCGTTGTGTAGAATTTGACTCGTTCGTTATGCATGTCTAAAGGCCTTTCTTCCGGCCAATGAGCCTCCCTTTTCTTCCTCGCGCTGCGTGATATGCTCCAAACCGATGGAGCTCCTCGTTCAGATGTGGTGTCCATTCGAGAACAGCCCCATGGACCGGGCTCTCTACGTATGGGGTTGCGCTGTTCCCGAATGTCAGGCCAAGGAACGTAGGTTCGTAGCCCATTTTTAACCGGTTCTAGTCTTATCCGGGCTACAGTGTCCGCGCCTGGAGAGGTCTGCGTTATAACGACGCATATGCCGCTAAGCTTGAGAAGAAAATGGCGAAACAAAAAGAAAAGGCAATAATTCCTGAAAAGTCAAAGCCAAAAGCAAATCCCTTTTCTGTCAGCAAGAATCCAGATATATGCATCCTCGCCACAGACTAATTGCTTGATAGGCAATGGGAACGCTGAATCAAACCCCGTTTGGCCTAGGTGCGCAGATATTTGGGGATGCAGCGCCGGCCGCTTCTTCGGCTGGTGTCGAAGCAGAAGATGACGGTGCCGAGAGTGATACAACGTCCTCCGATGAGGAGTTGCTCACGGCATTGGCCTCAACGACACTGGAAGAATCTCCCTGGCGATCTGCGCCCTCCTACCCACCGCTCTATCTGTCTACATGCTCGGAATATCTTCCAGCCCAACCCAAACTCAAGCTTCCCCCCGGCGTCCAGGTCGTCGACCCTCTAGACGATCCAGGCAAGGGCGATAAGGACGTCTCCTGGATCTCGGAAGCGTATGAGAATTCGCTTGATGTGGATCAAGTATTCGAGCGCTTCACGAAACGTGTCGCATACGAAGGAGACCAATGTGTCCGGTATGTCATGATCGCATGCCGCAGATTTCTATTCCGACTATCCATTCATCAGGTATGAATTGGAAGGCACCCCACTTCCATATGCCTCGGACAGCGTCTTGGATTCGCTTTTCCCGCTGCCACCGACTCCGCCCGTTCCCGTCACAAAGGCCGTCTTTACAGTGATGCCGCCGACCAAAAGGACTTACGACCCCTCGTCCATTCCCCCATGCCCCGTTTGCAAATCCAAACGCGTGTTCGAGTGTCAACTGATGCCGAATCTCATCAACGTTCTCCGTAGAGACGCAGATGGCAAGGACAAAAGGCTGACGGACGAGGAGCGGCGGACACTCGTAGAACAAGAACTCAAACGTGGAAAATCCCGCGGGATGGAGTGGGGGACGTGTCTGATTTTCTCGTGTTCTAGGGATTGTTCCCTGACCGACGATGGGAAAGAGGCACGCGACTCGTGGAGAGAAGAGACGGTACTTATTCAGTGGGGGGTCTGATATCGTTCTAAACTTGTTGTGTTGAAATACATAACATTGGGCCGCCCTTGTCCAGCCTCCCACTCGCTCACGGCGAGACCATTATAAAGCCAGCCAGACCAAATCGCTTGACAGACCCAGACCATCTCATCGTCGGAGTAGCGATCCACTTTGGAATCCTACCTGCTCCTGTGACAGCCCCACATCATCTGAGCCCAAGTCTTTGAGTAGTGAACCAAAATGGTCCCAACCGCAAGTGGACTATCCACCACTAACCAGCCTCTTCCTCGAGAAGACATCCAGAACCCAGGACGAATGGTTCGTCTCCCATTTCTGAGCATTCAAGACATCAGCCCAGCCGAAGTTGGGGTTACCGGGACCGAAATTTAGTCGAGGACCTTAAATATTTGGCCTGGCCAGTGGTGGGGGTTCCGAGAATTTAGCCTATGGAAACAACCCCTTCAGATCCGACTGGAACGCATTACAGACCATAATGCAGAACTTAGAAACTCGGGTCGGTTCTCATTCGTGGCACTGGCGAATTCGCAGCAATGGCCTGGGCTTGAGCGTAGTTGAAGAGGTCTTCCGAGCGAAAATTCACGGTCGTTTTGAAACACCTTTCAACGTCGTTGAAGTCTTCCTTGGGATAGTTTCTCTACAACTTGAACTCGGTGTCCCAGATATCCAGATTCCAGACGCCAATGGCCATTTGAATAGGTACCAAGTGACGAGCGCAAGGGAGATAAGGTCGCTGATATTTGGGATATTCGGGCGGTTTTGTATAGCAAGTCGTCCGGGAGTACAGTCAGGGAGTCCATTTACCATTTATTCACAGTACTTACAGCGCGTCCGGATCCACGGCAAAACTTCGGCTATGCACGAGGTCTGCATGTTTGATATCCCCGTTTGAAAGACGGATCACTGCCGGGATCAGATATTTCACGCCCAAAATGGACATTAGTAGTGCGCACACGGTGGAAGTTGTGACAGTGAAAGGTCTTGAGGAATTTGATCTTGGGATACGAGTCCAGATCCGACGTGAGTCGAAAAAAAGAGAAAAAAGAGCATACATACATATGAGTATTCATTCAGTGACTCGCAGAAATCTCAGCCTCAGATCCTGCAAATTCCCAGCCCATTTAAACTAAATTATCTACAGAGGGGGATTTACTCGGGCCGATGGTCCATAGACGTCGTGACCTTCCTTCAGCCGAAAGGGACTCGATACATTAGGATACATTGGATAAATTCGGAATTTGGTTGAAGGGTTGGTCCGCTGAGATGAACAGTCCGACTGGCATCTTCCATAGACAGATTCCTGCGTCTGAATATTGGATACGAGTTAGGTGGAAGGTTCCGCAGTCGTAAGTATGGGTATTGCGTGATCCTGGACAGCATCTGATCCTCTTTCTTGTAGTTCCGCTTCCACGGGGGAGGGGTCAGGTAATGGGTTCGGGTGTGCATGTTTGACGGCGTCGCCGTACTTCTTCAGCGTTACGTGCATCCATATCAGGCACAATACTGTGGCAAGAAGAAGGGCCACCATGACTACACGGGCGAGCACCATTTGCCAGAACCTGAGAGGAATAACCTCATCAGAGGTTCCGGTCGTCTTCGTGTCGTTGTAATACACACATGCGAATGTGGAGATGCTCAAGAGGGTCACCCTGCCATTACCGTTAGGCTGTCAGGCTGCGTTTGAATATGCTCGTACTTACCACCCGGTTGAGGCAGTCGACATCGACAACAGCACGTGTATATTCCAGATTGAGGTCAGTTCATCCTCCGCATGCTGTAAGAAGTGATATGCAAAATGCACGTCCTTCGCGTTCTTGTTATCCAGGTGCGATGGAAAGAATCCTCGGGTGACCAGGAGACAGAAAAACATGACTGAAAACGTTACGTATGCCAGGACGCGTGTGGTAGGGTCATTTCTGTCAGGGATTTGGATAATGCACAATGCGAAGCTGGGGAGTGAAGTGGATCAGCCAATGCACAACGAAGCAGAGTCAGTGGAACTTACGCCGACAGGAAAACCACGACAGTGGTGCACCCTCTCCATTCCTTGATCTTTTCTTCGAGGTAATTTCCCCAAGACTCGCGGAGTTCAAGCAGGGGCCTTGGGAGTGATTCATCCAGGGGGTGACGATCCCAAGGGCATGCCAAAGGTGAAGCCTCATCCCGGCAATTTCTGGCCCGCTCAAAAAGAGGGGCGAGCTCAACTGCGATCGCCTGTGGCCTGCAGAGGAGAAAAACGAAGAAAATTTGGTCCAAATTCCCTGAAAGAAAGAGAAATGCAATCCAAGCAAAGGAAAGGACCCAGATTCCCAGCAGCAGCATGTTTTGCATTGTGTCGACAAGGAAACGCCACGCAGGGCGACGTGGGTCATCTGGGTCGCTGGCAGAAAGTCGTGGATCATTACCACTTATCTAGACGACGGAATTCGAACAACTCACCCACTACTGCTCGGCAGTTCAGATGGACCACCACATTCAAGGTCACTAGGGGAAAATTAATTGACGTGGAAAGTAACGATAGGCCACAACATACGAAGTGAGCGTTCTTTTTGGGGCATCTCCTGAACGAAACTTCAAACCTGCGCGAACAGGACTTGCTATAGACGTAGATGACCCTTCCGGGATGTCCGACGTATCCGTGGAGAGATGCATTTGGGGAGGTATTTGAACGAGAATTTCTACACCCGTAGACGTTGCAGTGAATGTATCGGCCATATTGAGAGAATGATGTTCGAACGAGACAGGTATGGCCAGTGGACGCGTGCAGACTTAAATATTGACGACTTGGACTCGGAAGCGATTGTCAGCGATTGTCCTTGTTCTACAGCTGTAAAAGACGGGAAACCATGGTGGGCGATGGGAACGAGAATAGTACAAGAGCAATCTTTGCCGGTCGTCACCATGAACCAGGAATAATCTGTACTATGCTTGGGCAATTGTACTCGTGGACGGACGGCGATCAGAGAAGAGTCGCCCTTGTTTTTTTGTTGTTCCAAAAGGGGGATTGGATTAGTTCCCAAGGGCAGAAATTTTACTTCCTGAAAGTTGAAAGAACACCGTTTCCAAGGCTGGACAAAGGCGTCGTAGTCTGAGGCTACTTAGTCTCCAAGTTTGCTATGATCGAATAGTACCGGTCCGGTGCCCGGCTATCCTTCTGGGAAAGTCCGCCTTCTTCAATATGAGTTGATTCGAATCCCTCGCCGCCACGCATGACAGTCGCGTCCCGTCGCAGGGATGACCACAATCATAATGGGCGCTGCTCGTCGACAGACCGACCTTAATGTTCGTGGTTTGACCGCCCACACATATACCGTCTAATCGTCTCGTTAAGAACCTTATCATTCTGGCCGATTCGACCCCCTCAATAATATCATCGCATCAATTGCTCAGTAACTGCGGACGGAGGGCCGGTAATCCTGATGAATCTCAGCGAGCATTGCTGCGCTGATCCTCCGGGTGGCCGCTCCCTGTTTTGTCCCTCGATGGCCGTTGACTCGGAGAGCAAGCCCGGGAGAACGCCACGTCGGAGCAGCTTATGCCGATCCTACGCACGCTGTGGCGGGATGTAGTCAATCCAAGTCGAGAGGTTGGGGGTTCCGCGAAACACACGCATCTGGTAGTGCCCGATGTCTTTCCTGTGCGCGTTCCCCTGCGTTCCCACTACACGCTGCAGGGATGTACACGGCAGCGGCGCTGGACATGAATCTGCCTGCCAGGTTTATCTGTCGTATACTCCGACATTGGCCGCCTTAATTTAAAACGCGCGTGGGTGTGCAAGCTCTTGGCAGTGTGTGCTTGCTCGTGTCGGACCCGATGACGAGTTCCCCGTGCGGTACGTGAGGAGATCCAAGAGGTCGAGGCGCTCGGCGACTTCGTTTCCGCGCTCGACGCCGCTCGGGTGCTCGCGGCTCTTCTGCAACACGTGTACTTACACCTCGCATGACACGCGGTCGCACCCACCGGCGCACCCTTCGAGGCGGCCATTCAAGCTGCAAGGGGGCGAGCCTCACCAGTTGCGCGCGCACGGACTTTGCGTTTCTCGCGGAGTACGCATCAGCGGCGGAGGACACGCGTACGCCGGATGAGGCGCTCCACTTCGCGGTGGCGCTACAATTCGCCGGCGTGGGGACGCTCTGGGACATGGCGGACGCAGACGGGCCATCGAGTTTTATGAGCATGCGGGGGAGGGCGCGGAGGATTGTCGCGACGCTGCATTGGCGCTGCACTGCGCATGAAGGAGCCGCATAATGGATTAATTTCATTCAAGTACATGGGCGCGTAGACGGAATACGAAGGTATCGCATGAGCTAAGTAAGGTACTACCTGGTACTACGGATAACGTGTTCAAGTTGATCTAACACGTTCCGGAGTTTCGATTTTGAACTATGACCTATACTGATTCAAATTCCATTGAGTAGGCCATATCCACCACCACCACCATCCTCCAAACCAATTGTTGCAAACCCACCGGCCACAGAATCCCATCGGGGTCCAAGAACCCCACCACGTCCATGCGAGATTGTGGGTAGATACCATTTCTCCGCCTTCGAATGCAACAGTACCACTGGAAGTTCTGGTATCGACCACGATGCTAATGGTCGTCTTCCACCGAAAGAAACTCCCTGCAAGAAGAATCCACACCAGGAGGTCTCTTCAGTGTGGAGGATATCCAGAATCGGGAATGAAACACTTTTCTCTCGCACTTGAGGACCAATAACATCAACCCAGCGAAAGTTGGCGATATCAGGGCTGGAAATAGGAGGGGAAGGCGGAAGGATGATGTGTTTCGAGCGTTGTGTCAGCTTGAACTTGGCCCGTAAGAGTAACGATCCCACAAGGACCGACGATATGTCAAGTGGGTTAGAGATGTCGTCGAACATCTTGGTGTGGATCCTTGGCACCGCGTGTGACTCCTCCACTGTGACATACCGTTGCGAGGCCAAGGGAAAGCAGATCCAGTCTTTCACGGCTGAACTGGGCTGGAACATCGGGTTGCAAGCGGATGTATGGGACCGCACTAAGTAGGGCGATCCAAACAGGCCAATATTTGACCTGAATTACACGGGG
Organism: Mycena maculata; assembly: GCA_029448575.1. Taxonomy (NCBI): domain Eukaryota; kingdom Fungi; phylum Basidiomycota; class Agaricomycetes; order Agaricales; family Mycenaceae; genus Mycena; species Mycena maculata. The sequence continues at coordinate 226,072 of JARJLG010000096.1, read as the reverse complement.
CAGGTTTCGAGAAGCTGTCGAATTTCCATCCAATTCAGCTTGTATGTGAGATTGAACAAACAGCATACCATGATGCAGGACCACGGCCGGAAGAAGTCCAGAAAGAATTGAAGGTCCTCGGGATGAAGATCCTCATAAGATGTTGAAAGAGTGCCACTCATTATTTTGATCGGGGAGTCAGCGTGCTCAAAGAGCTCCCCCAAATGAGAATGCATGTGCTCGGTGTGCAACCACTGAGTGCCTTCACTCGTGATGTCGCTAGAATTTTCCATGGGATAGTTCCTCTCCCGCAACTCGGTATCCCACCCCTTTTGTTCGAGACGCCATTTTAACAGAATGGGAACAGTGAGAGAAGACGTCCCGAGTGCTTGGGACATGCAGCCGTTATTCTGTGCAGCAAGTCGGCTGGGAGGGCGGTGTGGCGGAATCCATGAGAATGGAGACATCATGCAAGCAAAGGAACAGTATATGTCGAACCGCAACTGGACGCCGTGGAACCGGGCCGTGATTGATCCGTCGTAGTATTCTTTGCGACATGACTCCCAGGCTCCTACCCACCCTCGCGTTCCGGGGTTGGGAGACACTGTAGCGGGATTTAGCTGTGGATTGTTAGTAGTCATACACTAAGACAAATCAAATCGCCCATCAAATTGATTGTTCTAGATTCATTATTGCTTCCGAACTTCAAGGCCCAACCCCTCCACGGAGGCTGGCCTTTAACAAAGGTAAACAACATAGCCACCCGGCCCCGCATCACCGCCATCATTCCCGTTTGGTGCCACCTCGCAATGGAGACGACGACATGGACTGCTCGCTCCCAGATCATCCGCATTGCCTCCGTCCTCGAGCAGGAAGCCGTTACGGCCTCGGACTTTGTTATCACCCTCCTGGAAAGAGAATCCTACCGTGATCACCCATGTACTACGAGCTTAGTGGAAAAGGCGCCAGAAATAATTGATCTATTTCCTAAACACCTTCGATCTGCCCAATCCACCTTCACATGGGCCCGGAAGATCATCCAGAAGAAGACCGCAGACTCGATCAAGCTCTTGACGGCAAATCAAGACTGGCACTTCGATGCAGGCCATGCTTCTGCCGAACAATTAGAGGACTTTCAGATTGAGGAGATGGCACAGTCAATGAAGGAAATGGCACCAGATCTCTGGAATTTATTGCACCTTCTGCTATCCAAAGACCACAAGGATCTCGACGGAGACCAAGTGATGGGTGGCACAAATGATAGTAAATTTGATGAGCTCGGGGATTTTGCGCAGCCCATTCTTGACGGTCCCACGTCGCGTGCCGAACGTGTTGAAAAGCGTCGTGAAGGGCTGAGAACAATTGTAAGTAATTCACTCTATGAAATATCTCGCTCTGTTGATGAAGACGTGACCGAGGGCGCGGAATGATCCCGGTGATGCGGCGGGTGGCTATGTTGTTTACCTTTGTTAAAGGCCAGCCGGGTTGGGCCTTTGAAGTTCGGATGTTTTAGTGTCGGCTAACAGTGATTTGACATTTCACATTACATATTGAGATTAAGCCGTGTTGTAACGCTAAGTACTCTGTCTTCCCAACCCCGTAACACGAGGGTGGGTAGGAGCCTGCATGACTCCGTGAGTTCGAACTTGATCAGAACTAGTCAAGTTCACGTTGAGGAGAGGTCGTCTTTTTGGTTCTGAAAACCGCAACATGAAAAAGCCCGCGTAAGTGTTTCGGTGAGTATTTCCTTTGGTGTCGATGGTCAGACGCGTTTTTGGAGTTTCAGGGATCCGAGCCGGATGACTGGTGGGTTTCCAGCCTTAATTTCGATGTCTTGAGAGAATTTACTGGGTTATTGAGACAGCGGTGAAGTCACTTCAAGCCACCCAAGGAAGGCGATTAAGAATTCACCCTGGCAGAAAGCGCTAGTACCTATTGCGCTCGAATAGAACCCCTCCAATTCTATCCATGGCATTCGAGTCGATTTCGTGGCGAAATGCCAAGGCGGCATTTAAAGCGTGGAGCGAACACATGAAGCATTTAGTTGATTCCACGGGAGCTACAAATACAGATGCATATTATTTCATTCCTTTGCCTTTCCTTCGCTCGCTCTTGACGAGTCAGCTCTACTCATCTATCTCACCCGTGCCTCGCTCCGCCTCCCGCAAACCCGCAGACCCGCGGGCTCACCAGATCTCCCCTACTCCGCCGCATGCGTCAACGCATCCACACAAAGCACCCCGTCCCTCTCGCTCCACGGATACCCCCACCGATGTACCCACTCGCGCACGCCCGTGGCGAGCCGCGCGCCGGACGTCGGCGTATTTTGGCTGTGCGTGTGGTTCTCCTGGCCGACGATGATGAATGTGAGACCCAGGTAGTGCTCGGACTCGAGCTGCGGGCATGTTAGTGGCGAAGAGAGCGGAAGAGGAAAAGAACTTACAGAAAGCAAAAACTCCTCCAACACTTCCGTCGCCTCATTCGCATGGAGCCCATGCAAATCCAAAACGCACTCGGTCCGCTCCTCCGCACTCAGCGTCGCCTCACCCACACTCCGTGGCGCCACCCCCAACACGACGCCCAACCCCGCACCACAGCTGCGCCCCCGCGCCGCGCGATCCCCCGGATCATCGGACCACCCCGCTTCCCTTCCCCGCACCGCCTCCTCTGCCACCCGGGCCCTTTCGCGCACAAGCCGTCCTGCCGCGCTCGCCATCTCCCTTCCCATCTTGTCGTTCAGTTCGTGCCCCTCCCGCGAGAAGCGCTTCGCCGCGGCTCCGTCCCCACGGCGCCACGCATCCGCCGCCCTCGATAGACACGCGTTGCGCGCGGCGCCGAGTTGCAGAGCACGTGCGCGGTACGCGGTATACAGCCCGCCGAGCGCGGCGCCGGTGGGGAGCGTGGGGAGGAGGGACGGCGGGCGAAGCTTGAGCCGCGGGGACGGCCGCGGGGCGACGATCGCGGACTGGTGGTATAAATTGTCCGCCGAGTGCCCCATCGCTTCGCGACGTGCTACCAGCGTCGGGTCCGCGTTCACTGTCGGTGCATTCGGTGCCGCTTTTTTGAGCGCGGCGGCGAAGCGCGAGCGACTGGGGTCATGGGGAGTGAACCCGCCGCGACGTGCCTTGCCATCGAGGGCAGGGAACTCATCTGGCGGCGGCCCACTGAGGGGCGTGGTGTGCATAGCGAGCGGGCCGGTACCAGGGGGTACGTTCGCACGGGCCATGGCGGCGCTGAGGCTCGACATGTCGACGTCCTTGGGGAGGTGGTGCAGGAACTCGCAGTTGTCCTGCTTGGCGCACGTCCCGCGCAGCCAGAAGCGGCACAAAGCGCGCTCGAGGTCGTGGCTAGATATGCGTGAGTATGCAAAGCAAGTGAGAAATAAGCGGGGTTACCTGAAGCGGCAGTCGGCGCGTAGACACTCGCCCGCGACGAAATAACGGCAGACCCGGTTGCCACCCTGCGCGGGCCGGCCATTGACATAGCGCGGTGGTCCACGTGCTTCCGGTCCACCGCGCCCACGCTCAGGATCGCGCGCCACAACAGTGACGCGGCCGCCCATCTGCTGTATACGGAGCTGGGGGCTCGGCTGAGGCACGGCAGGTACGGCGCGATCAACGAGCCACGCCATCGCGCGTTCAAAGTCATACCCATTCGCGGCCAATGCGTCCTCGAGCTCGCTCGGAGCAAGTGTCGAGCCGAAGACAGACGAGAGGACGTCAAACGGCGTCATGCCCTCGGTGAGCATGGCCGCTGCGGCAGCCTCCATCTCGGCGGTATCTTCCGGCGGGGATCCCGCGTCAAAGTGGGACTCAGGTGAGCGGGACGAGTTGGAGGTGGACGAGGTGGACCACTGCGCGTCATAGTCGGCCACCGCGAGCGAATGGAACGCGCGTGGGAGGGACTTGGGCGCGAATGGGTCGAAAGGATCGTCGTCGTCGTCGCCGTCGTCCTCTTGCTCGCCGAGGAGCATCGAGGAGCGGAGGGACGAGCTCGGAGTCAGTGAGCGTTCGGGGATCAGTGGGGCGGCGATTGCCAAACTGGAACGGAGGGGACTGTGGGACCACATATCCGGGGACGGCGTCTCTGCGCGCAGGAGCGCACCGGGGTTGGATGACGCGGCAGAAAGCGGCCGCGGAATCGGCTTGAACTCGTTGGCCTTTGCGTTCAGCAGCCGCGGGGACGACAGTGGGGACGCGGGTAGACTTGCGGTGAACTGCGGGACGTGGGACAGCACCGGTGATGACAGCGGCGAGCCTATATTCCTTTAATTAAATTGTGCGCAATAGATGCCAGTCAACCTACTCTCTGTCTTTGCAGACATGTACGACGCGGAAGGCGGCGCGAGTGGCGAGGTGACCGGTGTGTGGGGCCGACGGAATACAAGACCCAGAGGTGAAGTGGGGGGTGTTTCTGGACGGAGTCTCGCAGATGCGCGAGATGAGGGCCGTGAGATGGGCCTGCGAGTTGGGGTGAGGAAGAGGAATGGTACACCAGCTTCATCGTCGCGGTGCTTGTGCATCAGGTCAAGGACACTGTGCTCGACCGCCTCGTCGTCCATCCCATACGTCTCCTGCAACAACGTCTTGAGCTTGTCTTCTTCCTCGTCAGCCAGCAGCGCGACGACCTCGTCGACCAGCTCTTGCGGGACCCTGCTCTGCTCGTCGTCTCCGCCATCGTCGTAGGCGTCGCTGGGCAGCGGCTTGTACTGCCGCGCGATGGCGACGAGCTGGGCACGCGTGTGCGGGTACCGCTGGTTGTGCATTGTGGGGGTGAGTGGCCAAGTGAAGATGCTGTTGATGGCCTGTCCTAGCTTATGTACGAATCCGTTCCTTATTAGCACCTTATACGTCAACCTAGTCTATCACTCGCGTTCAGTACACTACAAGACTGCAGTCCATTCCGACGGGATCAACGAGCGGGGAAATGCCTTGTGTTTCGTTTCATTGGAAATGCTTCAAGCATCCTTTCATTGTCAGCCACTCCAAGCTAACCCGGGGCCGCGGCCAACCACACAGAAAGGGTAATTACACTCGCCTCGGACCAGTATTTTCATCAAGATCCATCACAGTTCCCTGGTCTCCCAATTCAACTTCAAGCACCCTGTCCAATTATCAACTTTTCATAAAAGTCATCTCTCTTTTCCATCTTTCGGCCCGACGTGCAACCTCAAGAGACACAAAACCGTTTTTAACTTCCTCTGTCCAGCGCATCGGCGGCATGAAAGACGTGGACAACCATTTTTTTTGGCAATCCTATAGACGGAAAACAGACGCACTGCGATACCTTGTCAGTCTCCCGCCAGAGACTCTCCATCACGCCATATCGGATGACATCCAACGCTGGTCCCATCGCGTGGTGTTACCGAGACCGAGTTGCCTGACGACACGGTAAAATGGTTTCAGGACGGGTCCAGCAGGTTCTGGACACTGATGCGTGTGCAGCGTGCGTTCGCCACGGCGACACGACATCTGTTCTGTGTTCAGTGTTTTCTCTGGTGGCTCCAGTTCCTTTCAAGGTCCTTCAAGGCAAGACCCGGCCCCAAGATGTCGCCAAGGGATAATTCACGAGAATCCAGGTTACAAAGCGCTACCCCGATGGTTCAAGACGTCAATGGGGTCGTAAAGAGCCTCACACCTCGCAGCTGAAGGCCACATCGGGTGCAAAACTCGAGCTAGCGCGAAACCTCTTCGAGATCAACAAGTCCCAAGAAGTCTTCGATTTTTTTAGGAGAAACTCGCGACGGTTTAAGCCCTCGGGGCGAGCCGCTTCAGACAATAGGATGATCCTACAGTAGGTGGCCACTAACGTGCAAGCAAGATCGCCACGGCTCTGGACTCCAGACTCGCTTATAACACCCTATAACACCATTGCGTCCATTTCCCGGTGCGACGCGCCCTCAATATCTATCCACGCCCTGGCGAGTTCGCAGTGGATCCAGCTTGCATAAACCCGCCGGCTACGATCCCAAGACCAGACTGAAACCAGAGATTACAATAAGTATTTACATGTATCGTGACCTATGACGTGGGAGTGTACAATTTACAGGAGAATAAAATGGGTTGCGTGCGGAGAGGGCTCAACGTAGCCATCGAGTTGAAACGCTCCACTAAATAAAATAAAATAAGAATAAGAATAAAATAGGTTTGCAAGCGAATCAGTTAATCCGGGACTTGCCGAGGGGACCATCAATTTTCGGGCCGAGTAAAACTGTCCAGTCGATCTTAGCCATTTCTTCCAAACAGGCATAAATCCCTTCCTCCCCTCAGAAAAGTTATCCGCCGTCGTCAAAAGACCCAAGCCAGCAAGAATGGTCAAAGGTGCGTTCGAGACACACCTTGTATTTCATGGGTGGCTGACTGGGCTACAGTATACAAGCCCGGGAAGGTTGGTCCGTTCGTTGATTTGAGAGAACTCGCACTATGCTCCGGCACTTTCACCCATACGCTCACTGTACGAGTGGAATGAAGAACCGAACGTTAACCCTACCTTCCCCAGGTCGCACTCCTGCTGCAAGGCCGGCAAGCAGGGAAGAAGGTCGTCGTGATTAAGCAGCTGGACGAGGGCACCAAAGAACGACCATACCCCCACGCGATCGTCGCCGGCATCGAGCGCTACCCCCGCAAAGTGACCCGCCGCATGGGCCAGAAGAAAGTCGCGCACCGGAGCAAGGTCAAGCCTTTTATAAAGGTGCGTGACTTGTCCCTATCGACTTTACGCTCATGTAGACTGACAGTAACGCTACACCCCAGGTGGTAAACTACTCCCACCTCTTCCCAACGCGGTATGCGCTTGAGCTGGAGGGGCTCAAGGGCTCGGTAGCGGCGGACACGTTCAAGGAGCCGACGCAGCGTGAGGACGCGAAGAAGGCGATCAAGAAGGTGCTCGAGGAGCGTTACACGGCAGGGAAGAACCGCTGGTTCTTCACACCGCTGCGGGTGAGCATCTACATTTTATGTTCATTCCAAATTTAACGTGTTTGTTATCAGTTCTGAACGGGTCGCTTTTCTGAGTATTACGCGGTTCCTTGGGGAGGCGCCGTTAAAACTACACCACTACTGTATGGTCCATGATTATGCCACTGCATGCCACCTGCCTTTTGTGCATAGTGTGGTGAATGAGACGTCCTCGGACCGCGGCCATTTTTTTCGTTCGCCGCGTCGGAGGTTGCGACGAAGTCCTGTAGCCGCAGGGCTCGACAACTCTTTTTCGGGGAATAATGCACACGCGCGGCATTACCTGGGCTCTGCCATTGGACCACCGACTAGCTGCTGGTATTGCAACTTGACTAATTTACTGAGGGCTCCGTCTTGAATTGTTCTCACCAGTCTCTCGGAGCGCCGTCTTGAAAGCTCAAGAGCTCGGTCGGCCGCATTTTGGAAGTTTGCAACCGCGTCCGACCACCAATACAAAAAGGAAGACCTGGACCGCCAGCCTCTTTGGGGCCCGCTCTTCAAACTGGACGCATCAGTTGTCAGCCTCTGTCTTTGAGTCATGAAGTTTCGAAAGTCCGGAAACCATATACCGTCGGCTGACCAGCACCTCCGGTAGTCAGCCTCTGGAGAACATTGTCTTGGATGCTTGCTGCGCGTCTTCGAGATCTGTAACTCTCGAGTGTAGGATCCTCCTAGGGTCATGAGCAAGCACCCCCGAGGCCCTGATGGGTATCCACGTCTAAGGTCTTGCTTGCGCGGTATCCCATTGAGGTCTTTCTTGACGGTCGTCCAGGCGTTGGTTTAATTCAGAGGAGTCTTGCGGCGTGATTCTTCGAACTGCGTCTACGGCGGACACGCGGACACCGACCGCGATTTTGGAGTTTGAGCGATCTTCCACGTCGTGGATTCGCCATCGTTGTGTTCGAGACCTCGGTATCGATTGCTTGATTTCCGGCTTGGACTTGCGGCAGGCACGCGGGTCCAGGGTAAGTCAGAGTTCGAGGGAGTGCAGGGCGGCGCCTCGACTCGACTACTGGAAAATTTCTTCTTAGCCGATGATATGGGCGGATGGTACGAAAAGGACAGGAAAGAGGTGGTAGTGGCTGACATTGGTGGCTGAGTCGAGACGGAGATGAGTTATCCTCAATATTAATCATGGGTTTGCCTTGGGTTTTCCCTCGGAGTCAGGTGCTTTCTTCGCGCCCTTTGGTCTGGTCGAGAATGTGGAAGGCCATAGATGCCAGCGGGGGTGGTGGTGGATATGGCCCACTAGGTTTCCGAGAATAATAAATCGAATAGTGTGCTTTCCATGTGTTCTACTTGCTTGTTTCGTGCCTGTGTACAGAAATCAAAAAGATACAGTCTATCATGAATCACGCGTCAAAACACGGGCGCCCCCAACTGCTACGAATAAAGGAGTATTTGGCCGAGGCTGTAGAAACTCGCGCACAAGACGTGCTCCATCGCGTTGAGAGCCTCGGACCACGCCCTGTACGGTCGCTGTACTAGCTGTTCTTCGTCGTCCTTCACTAGCTCCGCATGCAGCTTCTCAAGCTCCTCAACCGACGGCGTGTTGTCGTTGGCATTAATAGCGCGCCACATGCCAAGCAGCGACAGCGTTCGGAGCTCCCACTTCCGCACCTTGTCGGTCTGGGGGTCCTTGATTTCGATGCAGGGTTCATCCTCAGGGAGAAGAGCGATGGGCTCGATCGACCTGCTGCACGAGGTGCAGGGCTCATTGCGCAGCACCAGTTCCAAAATCCCGTGCAGACTCGGTTCGCGGTTGCACCCCAGAGAACGTCGTGTCTGTTCGCACAGAACTTCCGACAGTATCGCCAGGAAGAGTGTTGGATCGTCGTCGTATGCGTAGACGTGGTATGCATTGACCAGCGTGGATTGAAGATTGTGGCGGTCGACAAATGTTTTGTCCACGCAAGCGTGGATCTAGACGGTGTCAATTAGGCCGGAGAATAATTACAAAGAGACTCACGAGGGACAGAACTACACTGTTCGATACTCGAAGAGTGCTCCCCGAGTGGTGATCGTAAGTGAGGGCACCGAAGTAATAAAGGGTGCTCCAAGTCACGGTGCTGCTGCCGTGAAGACGTGTATCCATTGCCCCTTCAATGCACATTGCTCCAGAGGCGAGTAGATCTATCAGGCTTTCAGTGGTGACTGAGCCAACGACCTGACTGAGCTGGAAGCCGTGGGTTCAAGGGCGGCGCATGGCCAATTCGGAAATTCGAGCAATGGCTCGTTGGGGGTGGAGGACGGGCTGAGGCGGATCGTCAGGAGGGTGGTGGGATGAAAACACATATTCTCCGCATGATTGGCGGAATTCCGCCATATCGATTGCTTCGTCAAGGACTGAGCGCGCGAAATCAAGCGTCTCCTGCTCCGTAAAACCGCAGGAAAGCTGCAGGCTACCTGCGTCGCTGAGGCCAAGCAGGCGTAGGCTCTCGAGAGCTGGAGAGTCAACGGGAAGAATCCCTGTTATAAGTAACTTGTCGATGATATCAGATGCTGCGAGAAGCGGAGCCCAGAAACATGAATCCAGCAGACGCTGAACATCTTGGACGCCCAGAAAACTGGTGTTTGTGGAATGAGACTGAGATCGAGCAAGAGCGTCGTAATCGTCTACACCAACGAACAAGGTGTAACCACGGGCCCTGACCAGTTTCTAATGTTGAGGATACATTAGCACTTCAGTCATGAAAAATTGTTGGGATCACTCACGAACACGGCCGGGAGCCTATCATCTTCGTGTGTGATGACGGTATCCGGATCCGACACTTTCAACTCGGTTGCATATTGAATTAAGAACAAGCCCAACGTCAACTCGATTTCAGACTTCAGGTTTGACGCAAGTTTTGTGATATCTGACTCGGTATGCACGCTCGAAAATCCAAAGGACAGACAAAGATGTTGGTTGTGGTTGGGTATGCTGTCGGGTGTCCCGGTCATCGTCAGAGATCTAAAATGTTCGTTGAACTGATCCGCGCCGTGAATGTCGTAGTACTGCTCCAAGATGGAGAGAAAGGCGGTCTTTCCGAACCGCGGGGGACGCAAAAGTAGATACCGGAATACATCGGGAAGCTGCCGAATGCATTCCGTCTTGTCTACTGACACCTCGCGGAAGTCTAAAAAGCTGTGGTGATTCTCAGGCAAGCGGCGATGCTAGACGGTATGAGGAGTGCGGATGGGAGAACAATAAAGGGACTCACAGTAGCCATCTTGCACCGCTTCTGTTCAGGTCCGCTATCACCATTGGCATCCCAAGGGCCATCCCAACTGGATCCCTCGTCGTCGTCGCTCCACGACTATCCACGTTTTGTGCCGATTGAGCCGACGGAAGGGGTAGAGGGTAGAGAGGAAGAGAGTTTTAGGGACATTGTTATTCCTGGGAAATAGAACATAAAGATATAGAAGGCATACCATCGCAATACGGAGAATCCTCACGAAAGAGTCTCAAAGGCTGCGCGTAATTGTCTCCGGATTGATCGTCTCCGAGTTGTCCTCGGGTGCACAGGCCCACTTCTTTGGAATATTCGAGTTCGAGGCCATCCGGGAGTTTCTGAGCATCGTGGACGCCCCACGACGATTCAGTGGCCATGATGATTTGGAGCGAAGCAAGCAAGTTTCTGTCACGTCACTGTGTGAAATGCCACCCGCGTCCACGTGATGTGACGTTGCGCGCCTAGAGGCGCGGCTCGGCCCGGGGTGGCATCAACTTGAACCTCTTGTACTCCATCCATGTCCTCGAAACCGACTATACGAGTCACCTATCTCTTTCTCGACAAGGCACACGAATTCTAACCTCATCCTGTCGTCCTAGATGCGGCTGATTTCAAGGGGATGGATGTCGCAACTTTCTTGGGCATTGCGGAACAGCAACATCGAGACAGTGGCTGCCGTCTTTGTCCAGGTCGCATCATTTTTAAATGTGCCTGGTTGGTGAAGCTTCTCATAACGCAAGCGGAAGTACAGCGCATACCGCTCGAGCATGACCCTGCCAACGGGATCGCTTTTATTGTCCCTCGCCACCTGATCTCAGAATATATCAGGTCTTCTCCAGAAGAGGGTTTTATACACGTTCTTCTCGAGTGCACCTTCGACAGTAAGTATTTAACAAGCCCAATCGTTGTATTCCTTCTCACCAGCCGAATCAGAGGCTGCGAACAAGCGCCCAGGCTTTTGAACAGTCCGTTCGAATCAGACCTAAGCTTGAAATCATGAATATTAATGAACCCCCCGATTTTGTACCGCGGGGTATACATCTTTCATCCCCTACCGACCCATCCAACCCCGTAGACCTTCCGGTCCCATCCTTTCCCTTCCATTTGCACGTCGAGAATCCTGGCATAGCCATCATCGACAAGAGCCGCTACATTCCCAAACTCGATGATCTCCTTCGACGTTGTACCGGTTGCATCCTTACGCTCCCTCCCGGTACTGGAAAGACCACTGTCCTGGCGATGCTCGTTGCCTGGTATGATTGCCACCCAACCAGCAAATCCACATTTGACAAAATATTTTCAAATATGGATGTCGGTCGGCAGTTACGCGGAGCAGTTTCTACGCTATTTGGTCCGCCAAAAATTGTGTTTGCTTGCTCTTTGATTTTGCCCAAGTGGCATTCAGCAAAGACAAGGGATTTGCGGAGACGCTTCAGTCTTATCTTTGCATCACGATGGAAAAATTCCTTGTCAAGTATCACGACCAGCTTGGTTTGGGTTCGTTTAATAATTAATCCTCACCTGATGTCATGATCAAAAGAATTTTGGTCAATTTACTTTCTTTTGATCTGTATCATGATTATTGAATGAATTTCCTTTCACAGAGCCTCTCCACGTTGAATAAACAGGAGCTATTTGTTACCATCGACCATTGGGATTCCCCCGTTTTCAAAACTCTTGTGGGTGTTAAACATTCCACCACGAGGGTTTCTTTCCTTCAAATAACCAAAACGATTCTCGTCGGTCTTTTGAGACCATTGATTACTCGCAGAAAAGCAGTGTCCGTCAAGTTACTGGTGATTGGCAATCTTCCCTTTCACGGAGAAAATGACGAAACCACGAGCCTAATCAACATATCCCGCGATCCGACCGTAGCTGGCGCCTTCGGGATGAGCAATACAGAAGTGAAGAGTCTTTTCTCGGTGCTTTCCCAGCATCGTAACGTGGATTTGAATGCGCCCGAACACTGCGGGTCACAGCGGAAGCTGGGGGAATACAGACCACCTCCACTCGCCCCTGACGATAATATTCCCCGGCTACACAATTTCACACTCACCTTCCACCATGCCGCCAGTGTCTTGAATCTGGACAATGGCCACAAAGCTGTGCCGACTTCGCGCCTTTTAACGGCGGTCTCCCGACTTTGCCGGCCCATGCTCTTATATTCGAGCCTACGTCGGCACCGCCCAGTTCTAATCCCCCCGTTCAATGAACTGCGTGTATCCACGCTTGCCGACTTCGCGGAAGACGAGGATGTCCTATGGAAATTACTTCTGTGTGTCGGTGCTCTGCACGTAACCAATGCCCGTGAAGGAAAACCCGACCCCATGTGGTCGGCGCACATTGCTAGCATATTTGCCGAAAGCCAAGTACGAAACCATCAATCATATTATTTTGCGATTGACCGACACATTCTATTCAGCTCTTTCCCCAGTATCCATCCCCCAATCCTAGACACTGGAGATATCCACCGAGAACATGAACTTAGGGCACTCCTGGAACGTAACCCTGCCCCCCTTGTGTCTGCTCTCTCTGGGCATCTTGCACGTAAACCTCTGCAGGACCTCGTCGAAATGAGGGAGGCGGATTTCGATTTCCAAGCGGCTATCGTCGCGTGGTTGGATCATGATAACTGCTTCTCGCAACTTACCCTGATCACCAACCACACAAAGCCGAAAGCGGACCGTGTAAAGGCCTCCGGAACGAAAGTAGCCCCTCCCGCTGGTCAAGGACTTTTCGGCTTCCTCGATATAGGCATGTGCGATTTTCTGGGGCTACATCCCGGCCGTTCAATCGCGATGGAGCTCAAATGCATTTCCATCTACGGCCTCCTTCGAGCAACGGAAGCGTATTCCACCTATAAGCAGTGGGAGAATCTCGATAACAACTGGGAGGAATACGAGAAGGCTTGTTTAAGACTTGGGCGAGAGATCTTCAATCTTTCAATCAAGGACCTCAAAGCAAAAAGTTTTCGACGATTCAAACGTGGTGAAGACAAGGAAGAAGTTATTACTGTGGCAACCCTCTTGAAGGAGGCCGAGGAACAGCTCCGATCCTATATCCGGGCCATTGGCCAAGGATTTGCCAAAATTGGTTCGGATGGCATTGCCAGACGCGAGAAGAGAGTGGTGGTCTCCCCGGGCAGTGACGACATCCTAGGGATGATAGTTTGCGCCGCTGGGCCGAGAGTCATCGTGATGCTCGACACCGAGAAAACACGATATCATTACAGGAAGAATCCCAATTGGAAGTCGCCATTCAGGGAAGCGTAAAGGACTGTTAGCCAGTTGGTAGACATATTGTTTGGGATAGGTGAAGACTACACGGTTTCTAGCCAACCGACTGATTTATTTCCCTCTAGATTTATAAGGGAGAAGAACAGACAGAGAAGAGCTCATAGGAAAATCGGGATGATGTATGTAGTTGGACCGAAATTGAACCTATCCTGAGACCCAACAATATAATAACCATCATGTGTATCATGTATCTCTCTCGTTGCGATCGTGCGGTGGCATTACGGATAATAACATACGGTTTAAGCTTAAACAAATCGACATCTAGGGCATGGGCGTGGCGTACGTAGGGTCGTCGGGGGTTGTGGTGTCGGTGTGAAATTATATTAATGCATGAAGAACGAAGATGTGGGATAGAGCGCGCAGTGCCTCAAATCCCCACCGACCGCAGACTCACATCATCTGCCTCCTGCATTTGCATCGGGACCTTCACCTCCTGCCCGCCCGCCCCGCGTACTTCCGGGCTCCCTGAGATCTCGGGCGACGCATTCGCATCCCGTACCCGCACCTCCGCGCCGCCGCCGCTCACACTCGTCGGGCTGATCGGCTCCGCGAGCGACGATGCGTCCGAGACGCTGTATACCGAGTCACGGTGCGCGTTTGCGAGTGGCGCGGGCGTGAGTGACGGTATGCTCGATATGCTGGCGCGGGAGCTGAAGAAGCCGGTCAGCTTACGCGCGAGGGGCGCCGAGGGTGCCGGGGCGGTAGCGGTGGTATTATTGCTCGCTGGAGGGAGCGCGGCAGGCGGCACGATCGGCGATGCGGTCCCGTTGGATGACGGCGGGCCCGGCGGGCCCTTGACGGCCGTGTCAACCTTCCACAGCTTGAACCCCCACCCCTTCTCCTTCTTCTGCCCGCCGGATGTGTCGGCCTCTTCGCCGCCCGTGGTCGCGGCGGGGAGCGGCGGTAGTTTGACGGCTGCGGAGGGCCCACCGATGTTGTTCTCGGCAATGAACTCGCGGAGGGCGCTGACACAGGTTTCAGATGCCTCGCGGGCCTCGGTCGCCTCACTAAGCTCGCCGCGCGTCTCCTCGAGGGCGGCTTGTGCAGCACGTAGCTCCTTGCGGAGCTTCTCGGCCTCGTCGGGTGACATGGAGGGTTGTGGCGGGGAGTCGCGCGGTGGAGATGAGCGACCGAAGAAGCCTGACATTCGGCGGTTGGGGATGAGGACGGCCACGGCGCTGTCGGCGTCTGGGACCGCAAGATTGATATTCGAGTCGGAAACTGAGGAGATGCGGCGGTGGCCGTTTGGTCTGCCGGCAAAGGTGTTGGGGGCAAAGGAGCCGGTGAGGGGTGTGAAAGAGGCCCGCTTCGAGGACGGCGGACTTATGAACGCGGATGGTGCGTTTGCGCGGTTCGTGTCGAGCGTCATTGGCTGTCGTCTGCTCTCCGCTTGCAGGCGCATGAGCCCTCGTCTAAGGAAGAATCAGCATATGTACGAATTGGGCGATTCAGAATTAAAGTTTCGAGGCCACCCTAATTGTGAGAAACCTGAAAGAGACACGTACCGGCTCTCCTCGACCTTGGTGCGTAGCATAGCAATGGCCTCCTCGTCGTCACGGTTCTTCTTGCGCGAGTCAGATAGGGCCTCGTCGAGGGCCATAGCTTTGTCCGTGATGTGCTGCAAAGCATCCTCGAGCTCGGCCTCTTTGGTGTGTGCTGCCGACAGCAAAACAAGGAGATCGTCGCGCTCCTTCGTCATGTCTCTGAGCTCGTTACGCAGCTGGCTGATTATGTGGGCCAAGACATGGGGGTCGATGTCGGGCATCTGCATGACATGGGGTTGTGGTGGAGGTGGATGGGGTGCGGGTGTTGGGGGTTGGGATTCCATGTCCAGCTGTCTCTCGAGCTCGAGAGACAAGTCGATGGAATAATGGCGCTTCTCAGGGCGAGCGGGAGAAATGGCGGAAGGGGGGGCGTCAAACTCGGTGGTATGGGACTCGGCAGACATCGTGGCTCATGTAAAGGCGTAAGAGTGAAAAAGGAAAAAGCAGAGGTAATAATTCAAAGTCAAGTTTCGTCGTTAGGGGACAACATGTCCATATGCACTTGTTTGGCGATGCAGATGTTACATTCCGTGATCTTCAACATAACTTGATAGTCGAACGCTGCTCTGCATGGCGAGCATACGTCCTTGACATCTCCAACATCCACCACGCATGTTCCGAAATGGGACCCTGCCGAGCTTAATACTATTATCCACGCCGCCAACGAACCGGGGGCGATGTCGGGAATCCACTATTGGCAGTGCACGGAGATCTATACTTCACAAACACTCGACTCGGACGACTCAATTATACTTTAACCGTCTATCGTGAAACCTCACTTCACTTTGACCTCACTTCCCTCAAGTCGGCGCAGTCGAAAGCCTGACCGACAGCTGGCACACGACACGACACTTTCAAGGTCCAGGGTCCCAGGGTCCTCGATGTCCGGTCGGCTTCGAATCGAGGAATGGGGCGTGCATGTAACCAGAACGGTCCCGAGGTGCCACCGCAGGAGCAACTCGAGGCTCATTTACCGGTGCTAAATCCGAATGCAACTCCATCCCTTGTTAAAAAATGGATCCAGACTGTGCCTATCTGCTCAGTTCATTCCGCCGTCCCGCCGTAAACTCGATATCATCTGCTTGAGGTTAACGGCATCATCACGCGTGTTTTTATTAACGTTGAGACAGTGGAATTGAGTATTTCCATGTTTTTTCGACGCTTTCTTGCGCGGAGCCAAATGTTTTCATACTCGCAAAACCTAATCCATGGCCTACAAGCGCAAAATCCTTAAACACTCCCTTCGTCCGCAAGCCTCTTCTCCGGCGTTCGTACAAACATTGAAATTTAAATAAATCCTGGGACGCACAGATGCTGCTAAGCGTAGGTTTAGTTTTTAGGTTGTCCACCCTTGATTCGCGTCCCCCGAGCGGGCCATATATATCCACCAGCCCTTCCACGAAAACCTCCGCTAATACGTGGTTTACGGAACAGAAAGTCCGCCGCCGCGTACGCAACAACAACAACAACAACAACCACTACCACCACCACCCCCGGTGCCGTGGTCGTCGTTCCGGCTGTGTCGAGCTTCGAGCACTCGGCCTTGTCGTCAGTCCATCACCCAGTACCGTCGACTACCCATCGACGAGGTTTCGGCACGACTACCATGCTACGCGAACACCCCACACCACTCCCACCATTCCGCCCAAGAACACAGCCGCCCAGTACGACACGACGCTTTAACCACCGCGCCGCCCTATTCTACGGCATTCATTCCGGACTGCCATCACACGACGTTATCGTCTGGCGGCCTCCGACTCTGGCCGCAGTGGTTCCCGACACGGCAATACGATTAGCCGACCTAAAGGAACCACCTCACCTTTTTGCGCCCACTTCCACCGTCGTCGCCAACGTCATCCACGTCGCCCATCGGGCATCCGGCTCCTGTCGTGTCCCACCACTTGCGTACCACACGCATCTCACTCCCAGAGACATCCTCCTCCACGTCGACACCGCTTCAAGGCCTTTCTGAAGCCAGCAACGGCGCATCGCGCTCCTCGGTGGATGATTTGTCAGCGGTCACATGCTTCTGGGCAGTCAGTAAAAGCCGGACGGTTTCGGACGTTTCTTGCGTTTATGTTTTATCTTACGCTATATGCTCTGCCATGGTGGGCTTCGGCCTTACCTCAGTCATGCAATACTGACGGAGGCAGTAGGTTCAATGTAAACAATGTAAACAATGTAAACAATCTCCTTCAAGCGATGCGGAACCATGCGTTGTCGTTTTGCAAGCTTCCTAGGGAATAGCTCTTTTCCCACAACTCGACATCCCACCCGTAATGTCCAAGTTTCTGGAGTTGTAGCAGAGAGAAGAGGTCGAGGATACGCAGACCTAAATTTGATTGTTGTAAGTAGTTCCGTCTGAACGGCCCGCCCGCTTCGCTACGGAACTCGGCGCGAAAGGCCGGGATGGTTTGAAGTCGAAGAAAAGACGACGCCGAGGACTACGAATTATGGAAATATTGGCGTTACGGTTGTAGTGAAATCTACCGTCGGTGCCGCTTTAAAATGGACCACCCCAACTTGAAGACCACCCATGAAAAAAAAAACTTCACTAGTAGGACTTGAGTAGGACCCATGTGAGCTCAAGCATTCCCTTGACTGCCGTCCTCGCCGAAGGAGCCGTGGATGAACGGGAACACTAACCATCTGCGGCCTGGCATGCCGTAATGAACACGCGAGTTGATTTCATGTGCTATTCCGGGGAAGTATGTAGTCTACGTCCCAAGCATCGGTCGGGGTGCATGAACAACGCACATTGTTCTCCGTACCCTTCGGCGGCCAACTTGTAAGGCGGTTTATGATTGGCCAGAATTATCCCGCACAGGAGTGGAAGTACTAGTTTCCCTAAGAAGGGGAGATGGACGGGGGCAGGGTAAAAAGGGGTAAAATACACATTCTTCTGTGGTCAAGCTCCCCGTCAGTTCAGATTCCCATTATCAAATGCAGTCAGACCAATGAATTTGCCTCGACCATTATTCTACTTTCATGTCCGCAGCTGCATCCGAGAGGAGGAGGAAGCAAACCCAAAGATAACGTTGAACAGTATGTTCATCGTTTCAAGCACAGCTTAGTTTTCGGCATGTCTTTCTTTCCGGTCGTGTGTAAGGCGGGTGAGCACCCCTGCTATACATGCTCCCGCTGAAATTGAAAAAAATTACGCATGAATTATTTGAGGGCAGAGAAAAAACATACCTCGTGCTGGCAATACTGTAGGGTCTCTTTTGTGATTAACCGGTCGGGGGGATATCTCGCAGGGTCGGCAGAGAGCGCTGATACGAAGGCAGGAGGTTTGTAAACAGTTTTGCAGTGTCGCCTGTTGAACTCCATCCCTTTTCTCTTCTCCCATTTGGTCTCGACGACCGCGAAGCCGGCCGCCACAACACATCGACGACTCGCTGGGCCCGTTCCTCCGAGGAATCCCCCCGATTTCTTGTCGAAATCCACTCTAACTCCTCCTCCCGAGCCCTCACCTCATCAGACTCGAGCTACCGACCCTCGCGAGCTGCCCAGAAGAGGGGTACAGTGGAGGATAATGATTGATTTGAGGGGAACGCGAAGCAGCAGCGACTGGTCGGATATTGTTCGCTTGACGGCTGCGATCTGCCGTTCGAGGGCGTCGATTCGGAGGGTGAGGTCTGGATAGAGGACGGTAGTTCTCGGCTTCGCATGGTCGTGGTCGTGCAGGTAAACGCCAATAGCCCCCAATGTCGCGAGTTAAATGTCAAAGAAGGAAACGGCCGTCATCGTCACCGGCACTGCTTCAAGTTGAGTTCAAAAAAGCACGACGTTCCGGGTCAGACCGAAAGGTCAATATATTCAGACTACGGGGCAAATACACTCAGGTCGGGTCGGTGGGAGCTGCGTGAGTGAAGACTTGCTGAGAAAATCAGAACACGAAAGGCTGGCAGAGCGCGAAATGATAATCTCAGTACCGTATATTTTTCACCAGCTCGAATGATGGTGGCTTAATTATGTAGCTTCTTCCTGGTATAGATTGGAGTGTATCATCATTCGTCGGAGTTCGGTCGGTGAGGGGCGGCTCGGATCCAGCTAGCTATACTTGGAGAAATCAATGTTGACTTTCGATTATGGAGTCGAGGGCCTAATGGATATTAGTTACGGGACGGACGCGGAAACGGATGCGTGGGAATCCCCATTGTCGGACTCGGTGGATCGGGGATCTAAGAGGCATGAATAATAAGTTGATTCAATTATCGAGTGGTGAGCTGTTGCGGCGCGCGTTGGAGAGCGCCAGTTAACGCACGTATAATTTTAAAAACGGCAATACAACTGGATAGTACTCGTCGCGCCCATATCCTAATTGAGACGTTTCTAGAAACCTTCCATGTAAGTACTCGGCGCGGAAACAAATTCGTGGGAGAATCGCCTTATCTGTCTTTATATCGAGATTCATAGTTTGCCGCGAAGTCCGTGGACGCATTGTATAACCCCAGCTGGAGAATGTCGAAATGCGAGCGGACGATGGCGGACGTTGAGCAGGTACTCCATACACTGGCAGCGCGTCAAGGATGAGGGAGACGAGTGAACTGTTAGGTACAGAGCGCCACAAGGCGGTATGTCGAAATCAGGTCCGATCGGAAGTCGCGAAACGAAATGCCTCATTTCAGAATCTATCCAGGTCGATTCGGTACCACGGTCCCTCCGCTCCCAGTCTATCAATGAGGAACGCGACGGTGCAAGTCCGACTTTCTCGGGCGAGTCCGTGCACCTCGGACGCGTTTGACGGCGAAGGATAGACTCGGAACAATTCAGGAGCTTTCGGAGGCGAGGGCAGGCGAGTGGAAACAGACAAGCGCAAGTGATGAACCACCCGGTGACCCTGCAGCCGGCTGACAGCCCCGGGCGTGCTGTGGGGTTGGGTTCAAGTTGTCCAAGATGGGATAAATTTTGCAAGCTGTATAAAGGTGTCGGAGAGTAGCTGCCGCCCCCAGAAGATTTCGCAGAGGCAAGATAGGGTTTGGAGGGTAAAAGCAAGGAGGCTGCGTGTGTCAGGGTGTAGGGTGTAGCATGAAGATAAATTCTCTACGAGACTGTGCGCAGACGCGGGTGGCCTTGAAGAGGGTGTACGAGTGGGGTAAGACGCGTGTTAATAATATTTTTGGAATATCAAGATGGAGGAGGAAAGAGGCTGACTGACAGCTTCGGATTTGGCCGTTTAGACCCCGCCGTATATGTAAAGAGTAGACTTCTCTTCTCCTCCCATCTGCCATGTCCAGTGCCCCAGTAAAACGGGATGCCCACAACCCCCCCGACGGTCTCACCAAGAAACGCAGAAAGGGCGCAACAAGACTCAGTTGTGCCGAGTGCCGCAGGTTCGCTTAGAGATCAGCCTCCATTTGCTTCCGTCCAATATCATACCAGGCTCAAGCTACGCTGCGATCGTTCGATTCCTTGTGGCTCGTGCATAAAGGTGCCCATATCACTCCTTGTCTATTGCGAGCGAGACTGACCCCATCCCCAGCGTGGATGCGGCGCAATATGCCCCGATGTGCGCAAATTCCCGTTTCATTCGAATAATCAGCTCATAAAAATCTAGGGCTCTCTTACAACGGGCCAGGGTAATCGTTTCGTGCTCGCGTCCACCCAGGAGCTCCATGAAAAGATATCCGAACTCGCAAATCGCGTCCGCGAGTTGGAGGATGCTCTGCGTTCGTCCCACTCACATCTGTCCAACGAGCAGCATCCTCTATTGTCTGAGGAACTGCTCCGCATAAAAGCCCCCCTCCAACGCGAGGTACCCGCCTTCCGCAACCAGCAGCCCGGAAGCTCGATCAAGGAGGAGGAGCACAACCCCGACGTCGTAGACGCCTTTGGCTCACTTTCCATCAGCCTCTCTGGCGGCGCAAAGTACTTTGGAACGACGGCCAACTCGTGGGTGCGTCCCTTCTTCTTTCTCTCCGTCTTCTGCGCGCCGGGCTCACCCAGGCATTAGTATTTCCTCCAGGTGCGCCACCTCGCCCTTCGCGAATATACCCAAACTGACACCTTTTCGAAAAAAGAACGAAACGGCAGAGGGAGAGGAGCCGGAGGATGACCACCTCACGAGCTTGCAGAGCGTGCTTCCCCTGCACATTCTCACACGCGCCGCCGCGTTCCCCATTTCCCCCGTCGTGCCCCCCCACGAGGGCGAGTCTCTCCGCGCCTTCTTCTGGTACCTACCCCCAGGCGCCAAAGCCGCAGCCCTCCGCGACATCTACTTTACCCACGCCGCATGGATGTAGGTGGCTCCACCCAATATTACATCCTGCGGCTCCCTTTCCTACCTTCTAATCTCATATTTAACTCCCTTCTGATCCAATCCAGGTACGCTCCTATATCGCCGGAGTCGTTCGAGGCCGAAGTCTACTCGCAGTTCTACGACCCGAGTGTGGCCCCGCCGGCTGACCAGCCGCTGTACGCGCACCGCCTTTCGCTCATGTTCATCGTGCTCGCGATCGGTGCCTTAATGGACACATCCGAGCCCGCATACAACCTAGAGGCGGAAAAGTACCACCAGCTTGCGCGTGCCGCGTAAGCCTCCCCCGCCCCTTTCTGCTCATCGCCTCGCTGATGTGCCCGCGTACACAGGCTTTTCCTGCACTCATTTTTCGACCAGCCGACCATCAACGCCGTGCAGTCTCTCGTGCGTTTTTGCAGCCCAAGCTTTCTGTGTCGTCGCATTGACGTGTATGCAGTTCCTGATGGCGTACTACCTTTTCCTCGCGGACCGCCACGGCACCGGCTCGGGCGCGCGCTGGGCGATTATGGGCATCGCTGTCAAGGTGGCTCAAAGTGTGCGTATCCTGCCCTCCACCCCTTTTTCTCTTCGTCTCCGCTCACGGACCGGTCCTCGTTTGTAGATTGGACTACGTAAGCGGGACGCGCCAGTGCCCCATTACTCACTCACGAATTTATTTCCTTTTGGTTTCTAGATCGAGATAGTGGTCGCTGGAAGGTTGATCCTATCGAGACGCAGCGGCGGCGTGAGCTTTTCTGGGAGGTGCGAATAAAAATATAAAATAACCAAAATTTTTGTCGTTCATGTCGCGCTGCAGCTATTCACGTATGACTCGTGGCAATGTCTTACCTTTGGCCGCCCAACGTCGTTCGCGCTTGCGCACGTCGACTGCAAGATGCCGCATTCGAACGAGCCGGCGGACGATCAAGCATGTGGGTCCCTGCCCCCGTCCCCTCTCTTTTTGCCCTGCACCCACTGACACCTGATCGCCACCAGTTTACGCGTGGAAACACCGTTTCTGCTCCGAGTGCATGATCCTGCTGCATGATCAGGCGTTCGGTGCCAAGACACCGACATACGCGACGGTGCTGCAGCTCGACCGCAAGATGCGCGCTTTCCCCGTCCCGCCCATCCTACAGGTCGCCGGCTTTGGCAACTCTGAGTCCCGCCCCGGCGGTTTCCCCGAGACGATCATGCTCACGCTCCAGCGGCATATTGTACTCGCCATCCGCGAAATGAGTACGTCCCATTCTTTTTTTTTCTCTGCCGTTTGGCCCGTCCTGATGGCATCGACAGATCTGCTGTACCTCCACCGTAGCTTCTTTGCGCGCGCGATCAGCGACCATCCCAAGGACCCGCTCGGCAGCCCGTACGGCACGTCCGTCATTGCGGCGTACCGCAGCGCGGGCTCGCTCGTCGCGCTCATGCGCAACCTCCACAGCCAGCTCAAGGAGCCCAGCGAGCGCATTTGGTGCGTGGATCTGACCCATACCGAATTGACATGACTGACGGGCGGAATGGTTCGCAGGTTCCTGTGGACGCATATGTTCTCGTGCGCAATTATATTGGGAAGCATCGTGACCCGGTGCCCATCAATGAGCCTCGCGCCATCTGCGCTCGTGCAGCTCGACTCTGCCTGCGAGCTGTTCTCAAAGGCCGCGCGCGGCTTCCGCGCAGTCAAAGTTCTCGTGAGTACGCGGTAAAAATAAAATGGCAAGTCAATTGAAATGGTCTCCACTTTTCCAGAATATCATGCTGCGCCTGCAGGAGAAGGCGCACCACAGTCTGGAGGACTTCCGCAAGGGCAAGCTCTCGCCGTCCGCGCGACGCATCACACCGGACTCGCTCTCCCCAGTGGAGGAGAACGACGAGCTGTCGACACTCGGTGGGAAGACGCGTTTGGTGGCAAAGAAGGAGCCGGTGTCGCCGCTAATGCTCGACCGCTCGCCGACATCGCATAACCCCGTCGTTCCGCTCCCGCTCTCACCGTCGCTGAACGAGCAGGTGCACCCGAGCGTGCTCGAGTACCTGAATACGTTCCAGCAGCCGTCCTCCGCACACACCTCGTACTCAGATGACCTCTCGCCCGTGTCCATCTACAGCATGTCCACGATGCCGACATCGTACCACTCCGACTCGTACATGTCGCACTCGCCGACACAGATGGACACGCAGCCGTCGGGCATGTTCCACCAGAACCAGGTCCAGGCGGCGCACACGCACGGCAGCACGCAGCGGCCGCACATGGGCAACGGCGCGGCGGCGAACGTTTCGTTCCCACAGTACTTCCCCGTGTACGACTACAGGACGTCGGGCATGAACGATGCGTACGCGTCCGCGCCCATCCTCGACGTGAACCCCATGCCCGGCCAGCGCCGCGCGTCCGGGTCGCCCGAGGGGAACATGCAGTCGTCCATCTGGCAGGACTTTGTTGGCGATCTAATGAACTGAGGCGAGGGGTGCGGTGTACGAGGTGAATGGCGAGAGATAGATGTAAGTACCTTGGGTATCACTAACTTGTATGTATCGTATGTACAGTATGGCTCCGTACGTTGTTTACTTTCTTGATATAATTGTGTTTTTCGAATACACGAGTTGCATTGGGTTACTATTAGACGCGTGCCATAGTCCTCTACCGCTTCTTGGACATTCTCTTGCTGTCCTCTGCACAAATAATGGGGTTAGCGATGGTTTTACGAATGCAGCGACACACGTACCCTTTCTCTTCGCCTTCTTCGGCGCACCCTTGCCTCTCCGCTTCCTGTCCTCGACATCCTGCAGCCGCTGCATCTCGTCTTCATCCACAATGCCCAGCTGGGGAAGCTCCCGCGCAACCTGCGACAGGGTGATGGTTTTGGGGTAGTATTCCATCATGGACGGTCCGCGCAGACGCGCGCGCAGATATTTGGCGCCAGTGCGCAGGTTTTTCGGGTTGTACGCCGTTTGGAATATCTCGCACCGCAGACGAGTGAGGCCTTTTAGTTTCGATGGCACGACCCTCAGCGCGTCCATTTTCTGGGCGGCCCTTGAGGCGTTATGGGATGGGTGTTGGCGAAGAACCGGCGATGTTAACAGGGACAATCAAATCACCTCCAAGTGCTCGAAGGGGCAATTTCCAACGGCAAATAAAATACACCAGTTTAATCGCTATCGCTATCGCTGCTGTCGCCACTACTTTTGTCGTCGTCCGTGCTGCTCTCCTCGTCACTCTCCTCATCTTCCCGCGTAGGTGACTTTTTCACCGCCCCTCCGCGCATCGCCACCATCTGTCCAGCTATCGTGTCCTCGTCGGGGTCAGAAATCTCATCCTCGTCGCCCTGCTCGTCAGCAGTCAATGCGGACAAGTCGTCGATCTTCATCTGCATCAAGTCCGATCAGCCACGCACCAAACGAAAGCGAAAAGAAATATACTAACCACAATATCCCGAGTCGCCTCCTCACCAACAAACGAGTCGCTCACAACGTACACCCGCCATGTCAGCAGCCCCGTGTTCGGGGGGGCCTGGAACTGAATCTTGTACGCGCGGAAATCGGCCGCGTCGCCCGTGCGCCGGAAGGGCACATCCGTGACCTTGAGCGGGGGAACGACAACACGGTTCGACTTGTCATCTGCGAGAACGAGCCACCAGTTGGGTTTACGGGCCTACGTAAAATATTCAAGGAGAATGATACAAGTCTTTCCGGAAGAAACGTACCGCAGGCCAGAAAGGTGCGTGCGCACCGCCAGAAAAGGCCTGGCCCGGCTGCAGCTCCTCCGCGTCTTTACGCGAGGACAAGAATGTCTCTTCCCGCTCTTCAATGGAACGCGTCAACCGCTTCGCCTCGTCTCCATCTATTTCCGGCTCATTGGGCGACTTAACATCGGGAGGTGCAACGCGTAGCTTTACTACGAGGTAGACAATCGATGAAGGGGTAATCAGGCGCTCTCCGATCACTGTAAAAAAAATTCACAAATGAGGAAGATTAGGGAGAGCTGGAACGAACCTCGGAAAGAAACATCAACAATCTCAACACGCCCCCACTGGCCCAGGGCTTTCTTCACGTCGGTCACACGACCATCGGCTTTCTCTTCCAATGTTTGAGCAAACGCCACGTAGTTATTATCGTTCACTTTGGCTTCGCTGAGCTTGATGCCTGGCAGCTGTGCGAGCTGATGGCGCGGGGCCGGCGCAGGGGGAAGGGCCTGGGCAAAGACAGCGTGCAGACGCATAATCGCGAGTGTTGGCGTGAGCCAATTCCGAGACTGTGAGATGATGAGCAAGGCGTTGAGCAACAGAGGCGTCTGAAGGAGGAGCGCGGTTTGTTCTGTGTCGAGGGTCACTACACGTCCACGGATGATGAAGTGGCGCACCTTTGGCCAGGCCTGGCCCAACGCCTAACCGTAGCAGGTATGCATATAAGAGGACCATCGCTCGGCGTTGGCGCGTGTCCTGACCAGTCATGCGAGTCCACACGGTCGGGCCCACCTCTTCGCGGACCTGGGCTTCGAGCGCGTCGGTGCTCTGCTTCACCGACGGTACTTTCTCGTAGGAATATGCAGCGGCGAGGACGCGTACGACGTCCGCCTCGGTAGCGTCCTCCGTGAGGGTGCGGAAGAAAGCAGAGGCCGAAAGCGAATGGATGCCGTCTTTGGTCTTCAGGCGGTTGCCAAACCACCAACGGCCGACAAGGGCAGGAAGCAGGCCACCCACGAGAATCCCGTACACACCCAACACCCAGATGTTGTTGTGGCCCGCAACGATCCATGCAGGAAGCGCGATGCCCATAGTTAGCTCTTGTCGACCATCGGGGTTGCCGTATTTCTCGAGGTTTTCGCGGATGACTGGGTCAGTGAGACTGTGAGTGGGTTCAGTGGTTAGACAGCCGAAAAAAAAGTATCGGCGCACGATTTGTATGCCTTGGTAATCCCAACGAAACGCTCCTGGATCATCTCGATTGTTTCGTTGGCGGTTACGCGGACTTTGTCGGGATGGCTGTATGAAGAATTTGTTAGCGACCATGTAACAAGAGACGTGAACACGGATTGAAATTAATGAAATCATCACTTATGCTACCGGGTGGGACTGTCGCCAGCATGCCAGCGCGACCCAGGCGCAGAAAGTCGTGCAAACGGTGCGGGGTAGACCAGATGTCCATCCGGTGAGAGAAACTAGGCCACGTCGCCAATCCCAGGCCAGCAGCGTCGACACGTATGCGCAAAGACTCACAATTGTTTGCTCAATTTCTTGAAAGTGCTCTTGATCTCCTTCTCGCTCATCCCAGCGCTGATACCGAGAATCTCAAAGGGGTCGTAGACCTTGTTATCCATCTTGGCGCCCGCGACCTTCCAGCAGAGGTACGCAAATGCGGACCAGCCAACGATGACAAACGAGACTCTGCTGCCCGTCAGAAGACGCAAATTAAATACGGAGAGGGAGACTTGCTTGAAACCCGGCATACGTATCTTGGAGCCTTGAATGCGCTTGCGCTGGGCGATACATGGGCCACATTGGCATGGGGTACCTTTGCTGGCGGCGCGGGAACGGGATGGCAGGAGGGAAAGAGTTATTGGAAGGAGAAGAATTGCAAGGAAGGTGATAACAAAATACGCGGCCATATTTCCCCCTTCATCGTAGTGGTATGCCGCCATGGCGGGTAAGAAAGTGGAGAGAAGGAGAAATTGGAGAAATTACGAGGTCACGGGACGGCTCGCGATGGTGGACGCGTCGAGATTAAATTACCGAAATATTTTACTATATACTAAATCGGCCGTCGTGTCAGAACCTACTGGAATATGGGCAGCTTACCAGGAAAGTATCGACGTGTCTCTCAAATCAAAACGATAAATACTTTTCATTCAAATGAACATCAGAGGCAGGTACGTATACGTGCTACGCTACGCAGACAGCGGGAAAGGAATATCCAAGGGGGGAGATCATTGCTCCGGAGAGGTGGCTAAAGGAGCCGAGGGATTGAGAAATACAGAGGGGGGCCAGGCAGAGGAATATGGATATGATGCACGGCGTGATTGGCGATGGGGATGGGAAAAGGTGGATGGTGGATGATGGATGGATGCTGAGAACGAGGCGCATGGACTTTGGGATACAAACACGGTGGATAAAACGAGGCATCATAAGTCGTAAAATACTCTAGGGGCAACGACTAGCGGACTAGACGTTGGTACCGGGGGGAGACGAGTTGAAGAAATTAGTGCGCTGCGACGAGCTGGAACTGCGGGTTTTGAGATTCGGGTGGTGTTGGCGAAAGTAGTGCTGCTGATGCGGGGGTCGCTCGTAGCCGAGCCCCATGTTTTTCTGCTTCACCTTGCGCTCCCGCCGCGTCTCCTTCCGGCTTTTGGTCGGGACATCGTGAGGCGGCGTAGTCTGAGAGTGCGCCGTGGCATTAGTAGGGGTGCGATCACCATCGCGCGTGCGGACGGGGATGCCCGAGTGAGCTTGCTCTTTATCCTGCCACAACATGCTGCTCAACGGACTGTTCTTCATCACGTTGCCAAAATCAGCAGTGGGCCCAGGACTGTCGGACCCCCATCCCCATCGGCTCAGGTTCAAGTGTTTGCGCGATTGCTCGGTCGGTGAAGCGGACAACGGTTCGTCAGAAGGCTCGGAGTCGAGGAACGCCGAATCGAGAACGTCATCGAGGTCAATCGTCTGGGCTGGAAGTTCCGGAGAGGTAGTAAGTTCCGACGAAGATAAGAGTTGGAACGAAGGTTGAGAGAGCGGGGGGAGTGACAGTTGTCGTGCGGGAAGGGTATGCCTTGGACTGGTCTGGATAAAGCGTGTTAGACACGGCGATAATATGGAAGGATTAAACATACCCGGCCGAGATGGGATGCGGACTTTCCTCGGTCGCGACCTCTAACGCGCGGATGAGGAGAAGGTACACACGTATGCGTATCGTCTATAACGGCACGGACGGTATCACCCGGGATGAAGCTACCTGTCCTAGGACCATTGCCTCTAGAAGAAACACTCTGCTCCTTGACGTCGTCGTCGAATTCATCCGGATTGTCTGAATCCTCCAAGAAAACACGACCAGACAATATATCGGCGGGCTTGGGGGAATCCAGATTGACCTGCGAACCAAAGGGCCGACGATTACGCGGCGCGGGACTGGCGGATGGACTCATGGTCGACATCGGGTTGATGGACGACACGCTGAAGGGCAAGTTGAACAGGCGCATGGCACGCTCATTGGGCAAATGGTCTATCCCAACGAGTTCCTCATCAGTAGTGTCGCCGTCTTCGAACGCGCCATTTTCGTCAGTGGCCATGTCTTCGTCATTGCTGTCTTGGCTGGGGGATGCGCTAGTTTCGACCAAACTAGAATTGACCTCAAAATCTACATCCAGCAGACCCCGTCCCTCTCCGAGACCGTTAGAGAAGATGACCTGCCCGTCCCAACCTTCCGTCAACTCGAACGGAAGGTTTTCGAGATCTCGCCGCAGACGGGGAATAAGTCCCGCCAGAGCGACATCACCGAGGGACATGGTTTCCAGGTCAGACTGGTCACCGTCGTCCGCCCGTTCGTCATTGTCGTCCGGAGGACTCGAGTGATCATCGTCCTCGTCCGAATCCGTAAGGTTGGCAAAGAATAGGTCGGCGTCGAAACTGGACTCCTGGTCGTCTTCGGCCTCTGACCAGCCAGTTGCGACTCCGATGTACCCTGCTCCAACAGGCAACCCATCCGTTTCGTCATCATCCTCCTCGGCTTCTTGTTCCTCCTCTTCATCGTCGTCCTCTGTAGCATCGCTGTCTATCTCCATCTCTACGTCACTAGGCCCAACGCTTTGCTTGCGGGGTCTGATAATCCAATTATTGTGAGGATTTCTCCTCTTTTGTCCGTCCTCCCCCAAAAGTTCGCGACGGACACGGGATTTTTCCGCGTTGCGGTTTTCATCCGCGACAATGAAATTTTCCTCCTCGGCTTCCATGGACGAGTCTGTGTCAAACCCGGACAGCGAAACCGAATCAGACTCGGACGACGACAACGCCGATGCGGACACAAACGTGGGGAACTGAATGGAGCGCGCGTCATCGTGGACATCGTTGAAACGGTAGTGGCTGTCGACGTCGCTCAACTCAGAAGACGACTCGCTCGATTCGACGCGTCTGCGCTTTTTCGACGCTGCGGATTTCTTGACGGTCGTGCCTTTGCCCTTGAGCTTGGCCGGAATGCGGGGGGTGCCCAGCTTTTTCGGGGCAGTAGGTTTGCGTCTGCGGGCGGCCTGAGAGGAGTGATAGAACGAGAGGGCATCGTTGTTGGCTTTGATGCCATGTTGACGGGCGACTGGCAACGACTTGGGCGGACGCCCTCTCTTCTTCGGAACGGAGCCATATTGCGAGGAAAAGGAGGAGGATGGGCGAGGGGATCCGGTGAATGTTCCACCGTCTGCTACGGAGGCGGATGTCGTCGGTCCTACACTCTTTGATTTGCTGAAACTGGCACGGCGTTTGCCGAGCATACTGGGCGGGATAGTGAGCCTGATTTTCAAGGAAGGCAGCCTGGGGGTGATAAGGGGGGGTGCTGCCGAGGAAGAAGCAGTAGGGATGCTGCTGGAACTGGCAGTGTGAATTGGGCGCGGTTTGTTGGCACAGGTGCATTCGCCATCGCACACCGGGCAGATATCGTTGTCCTCGTCGTAGTCTCGCATTAACGGGCTTGCGGCGACGCCTACGGTATGGGGGTGAGAAGGCGACATTGCGGGAGTCTGCTGTTTTGGATGCGCTGGGGGAAAAAGACATCAGTGAGCACTCGTGTGATCACGACGACAAGCTCGGTGAGACAGTAGGGACGTGTAAGGGGACTGATAATGGTGGCCAGGAAGTGGTAATGGGCCGAGAATGGCCTCTGCAGGGGCGCACAAGATGTCGCATGTAAGGGTAAAAAGAAAGGTGAGACTCACGGCTGAGAAGAAATTTGGACATCTGTTAGCGCAATAGGACATGGGTAGGATGACAGCTCCAGGATTGAGGATTTGGGGGAGACTCGGGAGAGTAGGAGGTGGCACTTTGGCCACGGCGCTGGACGTTCGTGGAAACACTAATTTCAAGCCTCGCAGCCGAATCCGTTTGCTCGCTGATTCGATCAGTTCATCACACTGCCATTCAACCCATTTCTTGCTTCAGTCCAGCAAGCACTTTACCAGAATGTCTTCAAAACAACAGGAATATTCATGAACACTCTGTATTTTTTCTTCTTTTCTGCGACGGACTTTGGCAGCGGGGGCACTGTAGTTCGCCGTCCCACATGACAGGAACCCGCTTGCCCCGGCGGTATCCCATAAGCGCACCGAGACGTCTACTTGGCTTTTACCTACGAGGAACTATCACTGCTGCGTGTCTAGTTGTCGGCGAAACCAAGAGGCTCCTACAAGAAAATCTATTCGTTTTCGGCTTCTCTATTACTGGCTTCTGCCTCCGCATCCATATTTTTATGTGCACATCTCGCCATGTTTAATTTGCCATGATTTCTCCGATCTCTCTGCGCACCAACACGGGACAGCCGCGCCGCCCAGGAACCCTCAACCGATCACGAGTCCATTCAGGCCATCCGCTAATCACTACTGGACAAGGACATGCGTCTTCCATGCAGTTTAAGCAATTGACTATAAAAGCAGCCACTTTCCAACAACCACCCACCAACACAGGTGTTTTCTCTCGTGTCATGTCTACCTCTACTACCCCCGCACGCGTTTCGCCGCTCAACGGCACCAACTTTGACCCATTCGCCACGCACCCCTTCACGTCGTACTCCCCACCCGCACCCCGCGCACCCCCACCGCCCCGAAACCCTGCCCCGACCCACAGCCATAACGCGACGACCCCCAAACGCTCGCCCACGTCCGGGACAGCGCCCGTCTTCGTCCCGTATCGACCAGAGGCATCAGATCCCGACCTGAGCCAGGTCCTGAAGAAACAGCCTTCGGGACGGCAACCACAACCAGGGAAATGACGTTCAACGCGTCTCTGAAGGCCAATGCCATTTCAAGGTGACTTTATCCCCGATCCTTCCGTTTCGTTATTCACATGCTAAACAGCGATGGGCGGTGGCTGTACTATGATAATTATGTGTGGATTGGCGGTGCATGGTAGCCAAGGCTGCTGGGATGCAAATCGGACGGTGTCATTTCATGCCCTAATATTCATTGCAGTAATGGATGCGCATTCGATTCACACATTATGTGCAGCACAAGCACGTCACTTCGACCGCCAATCGCATCGTTCTCAGTCTGCTTGCCTACGTTTGAAGGTCTTCCCATCTTGCTTCTTCTTGCAGCAGATAAGCGATAAAACTGTTTCGCTGAACCTGGATGGCGGATTGGGATTGGCGACCTCTTCGTAATGATACCTCCGTTCTTGTTCTGGCTCGGAGCTTGAGGGAGGCCGCCAGTCTGCGATTTCGCGGCTCAAGCTGTCAGACGCGAGATGATACCGCCGCAACCCTGGTAACCCAGCTTTACAACCCAGATCCCCGCTCTGGGTCACAATTGAACGAGTACAAATGGAATAAAAGGCGCTTCTCTGTTATCCAACCTCTGGCGGAACTGCCTCCATTGCGAGGCCCGTTCATATGCAACAACATCTCCAAGCCACATGGACGCCAAGTTTCCACCGTACGCCAGGCCAAATCTGCAGCGGACGTAATGCGTCCGCAAACCTAAGTGATATAGCCAAACCCGAGAAACAGATACCGCCCGGCGCCGCCGAGCAATTGCATAGTATTTCAAACGTTCCGATTTGAGGCACAACGCCCGATTTGACACGTTATTTCTCATTCCCGGAGTGAAAATGTGAATAAATCGAGATCCAAGTTGTGATCATGGGGTCGAAGTTGAAGTTCTGAAATCACGACGTCTGAAACACCCATCTCTAGGATTTTCATGAAATCACATCTTTATCACAGCTATTAGCACCGTTCAGAGAGCATCGAGAGGCGTCGAGAGAGCTGTCGAGAGACAACTATTTCCGGATCAAGACGCCAAGGCAAAGATAAAAAAAACCCGCTTTCGTTGGATAGCTCTGGTCGGCCTCTTGTCGGAGAAAGAATAGGCAGACCAA
This sequence comes from Mycena maculata, assembly GCA_029448575.1. Lineage (NCBI taxonomy): Eukaryota > Fungi > Basidiomycota > Agaricomycetes > Agaricales > Mycenaceae > Mycena > Mycena maculata. The sequence goes on along the minus strand of JARJLG010000096.1, from coordinate 193,784 downwards.
TGTTATGGCGCGAATTCTATGGAGATCGACCGGTGCGTGGCCAACCCTGGGTATAACTGATCGAGCTTAATGTGCGAACGGATATGCGGCCTTCCGTCCGTGAATAATAACTTGAACATTCCATCGATATCCGATCCATTTCTAGCCAGCAAATGGTCTGAAGGAAGCTCGTTCGCGTCGAATTCCAGAGGCGATAGCCGTTCTTCCCAAATTTCAAGAGACTGTCCTGAAGTTGAACTAAACTGCATATGGAGATACACCATTTTCGGTCCTTGGACAATGCGAAGGAGAGAATTAGTCGTTATTCGTCCAGAATGGCGAGGCATTTTTCCAATTCTAATTCCACTTCCTGGTCACGTCTGGTCTACGATGATTACTTAGAAAAGATCAAATATCACTCGGAAAGTGCTCGCTCACCCGCGTTCCATTCTGCGCGGCTTTCCGCCTGCATTTTCGCAATGGCTTTATCGCGCGTAGCCTGATACTGAGGCTTTCGAAGCATCTACCACGGCCCTGTGATTTATGGGATCGTCCTAGATCAGACATCAGTTAAGGGCAAGATTGTTGTACTCGTACTCCTCACGGCGAGACTGCCGTCCACCAAACATGTAGGCATACGAGGAGGGATGGCAGAGTCCTGGTTTCCGCATCAGAAAGGCTCAGCCGTTTGGATGGAGGTACTCGCTGTGTCTTCCTCTTGGAGCCTCTTGGACGTGCTCTTCTGTCCGTCGACATCTTGGAAATGAATCCAGTCATGCGAATATCGATTGCTTGACCCACTTGGAGTTTGGTTCACCCCGAATACCACTGCAGGGGGGGATATTGGCATACTGTTAGACAGTGCACATAGGTAAAATGTAGGCTAGGACTTACGAGCTGCCTCGGAGTTTGAAATAAAAGATCCGAACAAAACCCGATGACTCGCATCATTTATCCATCACCCGATCAGTTTCTGCGCGAACGAGAGCTGCGAAAGAGAGCCAGGGTTTTCCCCATAATTCACAGTAAAATTACCAGGGCCTCTAAGGATCGCTCCCAGAAGATGAGCGGAGGATAGAAGAGGAAAAAGTATCCGGTGGTGGAGTTCGAGACTCGAAAACGGAAACCCATCAATTATTTGAAACTCCGAGGCAGCTCCTTCCAGCCTCTATAGCATGGTGATCCATGAACGACTGTCTTCAGAAGATCACCTCAGATTGCTATAGAGGCTGGACAACGAGCCTAGGTAAAATGGACTGACCGGTCCGACGCGTGGTACTGACAGAGCAAAGCGTTCAAATTCCCAAAAGGGCAATTTGATCACCGGATATCGGTCCGATTCCGAAGTTCTACCGCCGCAATTGCTCGTCGTCAAAGCATGGAGCCTTTATATGCAATCTACATGTCTAGACTACGTCGTCAAACTTCAGCAGTCCAGAAAACTCCGACTGTTCTCAATTTGTTCCCCGCGCAACCCTTCAAAATTCCCCCAAACAATTGGGGTGACGAGCAAGCTCAGGCTGTAAAGGGGCTCTGACTCGTGTACTTATCATGAAATTCATCACATCTCCCTAGGAGGAACTCAACGGGTCTCGACCTTTGGACCTCCTTCACCCCCCTTTAACCGGTGCGATGCGGACGTTCGCCGACCATCGATCCTCGACGGCCGTTCATACCGCAGTCCTACATACAAACGAAAATGCGCAGAACCCTTGAACGCAACTTTGATAGCGAAGACGAGGCCGTTGCATGCTTCAGCGAGCCTTATGCCTCAATTGCGGTGGTTTATGTTGTAGATTTTGAGTGGACGAGTCGATATGGCTCATCCGACCGTCTGCTTGGATATCTCCGAGCTGTCAATACGGGGAAGTCGAGGTCATCTGCGATGGCAACCCCCAAAAGGTCTTCCTGGAAGGTGAATGGCCGGCCACGATCGGGGGTCTTGGCTATTTTGTGACACAAGAAATATTCCCGAGCACGCATTGCCCTCGGCACCGTTGAACCTCATCCCGTACGGCGAAAAAGTACGCACCGTGGCCTGCCAGAGTGGAGCATGCTTAGGAGTCAAGATAGAAGGTCCAGACGGCGAATTGGCGTTAACAACTGTTACCCATACTTCCGTCAGCCACCCTCCGGTCCACTCGTGGAACCTTTCCCGAAAGCTGGTGGATGCATTCGTCGCGGTGCCGCGGCTCCTCCGGAAAACCGCCACTTCCTTCCCCAGAGGTTCAATTGGCCCTTCTCAACTCATTTCCCGCCCATCACTGACTTTCCGATGACCTCTGCCAATCAGTCGTCCACAAGCGCCAAAGGAACTGGGGCCGAGGAAGCACCTCACTGACACAAGCCATTCTGTGTAATTCCTCCCTACATCCCCGGTTCATAGTGCTATTCCCTGAAAAGTCTTGATGTGGAATGTGCAGGTCATGTCCTCAACGACAGTGCAACTCGAGTTATTGAAGCACAGTTTCGTGACGACTGCCGATTTTGTATCGATACTCTTTGAGATTTTTAGATTACGCGGCGCATAAATGTACTTTGAGCCAGAGCCATACACTCGGAATATTTTTGTTAAATAAATTGACGCGTCGCCCAAGCGTCGCCTCACGTGCTCGTTCCGAGTCTTCTCTTGACCACGACCGTAAACCAGAACTCATACGCGCTCAACCATCCGCCCAACATGTCGGACCAACGAAGGCAGCAGATAGAAGAGAAGAAGGCGAAGCTCGAGGCCATGCGGATAGCCCGAAAGAACAGACAAATCGCGCGAACTTCAGGTGTCAGTTTCCACTTGGCATGTAGTCTTTTCAAGTTGGCGAATTCCGTAGCCAGGCTGCTGATACACCACCCGCTCGAGAGCTCGACAGAGCAGACATGGACCGCGTACTGGATGATATACTTGGTCCACCTAGTGGCACCGGCTCACCTGGCCGAACACACAGTCCCTCTGTAAATCAGTTTTCAAGTTCTGGCCGAAATAGTCCAGCCAGCAATGTACCGTTGGACCGTGGCAGCCCCCGCCCACCCTATGCTGTGTCTTCTGGAGGGACCGACCATGTCATCGACCGGTACGAGGCGCGCGGTCTACTATGATCGTCTATCTAATTTGAAGCTAATAGGGAAATGACGCCGCGAGTTGTACTGGATTTGATAGACATCCAACAAGACCTCTTTGAGCTGCCTCAGAAGGTTCCTTATCCTTCGTGCTATGTATTTTCGATCTAACTTGTGGGCCAGACGCGCACCATGTACGAAAAACATATTCAGACGGTCGAAGTTGAGACAGAGGCTCCCGAAACGGTCGAGGACAAGATACGGCAGCAGCTTATCGTGCAGCAGACCCTTGAGTCTGAGCGGATAGCTTATGAACAAGCTCTGGAAGAGGAAGCAGCGAAGCTTGACCGGGAGATTGAGCAGGAGGTTCGGGGTAAGTGGTAGTTTTAACGTCCCCCATAAACGCAACTCATCTGAATGCCCCAGAGCTCTCCGAGGAGGAACGCGCTGCTTTCTTGTCTGACCCAAAGGTGGTCGATTTTGTCGACGATTCGACCAAAATCTTCCATCGGGTGCTGAATGACCACTATAATTACATGAGCGATTATACGCAAGGAACGGAGACCGGGGGGTGCGTTGTTTCCTTTCTGAAGAATCTAGTTATATTCTAGCTATATTAACACCGCTGGTAGCGATGATTCTGAAGGCAGACGAGTAAAACGGGTCTGTGAATTCTGGAACGAACGGTACGGGAAGAATCGATCCATAACGGATGTTGATTGGTCCCCCAAAGTAAGTCTGGTGTCTTCAGAGGCAGCAAAAGACTCATCCTCACTAGTTTCCTGAACTTACCGTTGCATCGTACAACAAAAATCACGCCGCCTTGAACGAGCCTGCGGGAATTGTTGCCGTTTGGAATACCCACTCCGTCGAACGACCAGAGTTTGTATTCCATTCACAGGTTCGTTTACGACGCGTGTTCTGACCATTGTCTAACGTATCGAAAGTCTGACGTTCTTTCGGTGATGTTCTCGCCGTTCCATTCCAATCTAATATTCGGCGGCACATATTCCGGCCAAATTTTGCTTTGGGACAATCGGTCAAAACATCTACCAGTCCTGAAAACTCCATTGTCTGCAGCTGGTCATACGCATCCCGTTTACGCAATTCAGATGGTTGGGACGCAAAACGCTCACAACCTCATCACAAGTAGTACAGATGGTACTGTCTGCAGTTGGCTTGTTGATATGCTGGCGCAGCCCCAGGTCTGTTCGATTTTATATCCCTGTTCAATGACGCTGATGACGATCATAGGAAACCCTTGAGCTGATCCACGCAGGGCACAACAAGACCGGGGAAGTCGCAATCACTGCACTCGATTTCCCGAATAACGAGACGACGACGTTTTGGGTCGGCACAGAGGAAGGCAATGTCTACCAGGCCAACCGCTACGACCGGGCAGGAGCCAAGGCAGGCTTGAACCAGTACGATGTGTACAAAGGCCACTCCGGGCCCGTTATGGGCCTTCACTTCCACCCGCTAGCGGGACCCGTGGACTTTTCTGACCTGTTCCTGACGAGCTCGGTCGACTGGACAGTGAAGTTATGGCGAGCCAAGTCGTTGGCGAAGCCCTCGACGGCCCCTCAAGCCATCGCTCCCTTGTACTCTTTTGACGAAGCCGACGACTATGTGTACGATGTCAAGTGGCATCCACAGCATCCTGCCTTGTTTGGGACGGTGGACGGTTCTGGCAAATTCGACCTGTGGAACTTGAACACAGACACTGAGGTAGGCATTCTCTGTTTCCCCTTTTTTAATGGACTGACAATCGTTTGCTTGATAGGTGCCTGTAGTATCGACGAGTGTAGGTTCCGGTCGCGCTATCAATAAATTGCAGTGGAATAAAGACGGTCGGCATGCGGCCCTTGGAGGGAGCGATGGAAAGCTGTATGTCTACGATATCGGGGACATGGCTACCTCACGAGGCGAGGTGGAATGGTCGGAGATGCAGAAAGTCGTCGCCGGGATACATACGAATGGTGTCGAGGTTGGGCGATGATTATTTATCTATTTTTCGGAATATTTTTCTCTTTTGGAATTATCGGGCCGGCTCCGAAAAGTACATATAAACAGTCCATAACCCGGGATAACACAGCGATTACAGCGACCCTCTCCACACCATACCACTCCCGTTGTGCACAGACAGTGACTAGTTCTTCCTTCACACCATGCCTGATGACGATTGCATTCAATATCTGGGCACTAAACCTGCTTCCCGACCTCAGATACCCCATCACCCCTTTCTCAGCAGTTCGCAACGCCCGGTCACTGGTGAGTGCGACGCTGAGCGTTGTGGCTTACCACAATCGACTAACTGACATGGATAGGCGTTGCGCTGCACATTGAGAAGTCTGCCACTGAGGAGGGCCACGGCCTGATTTTCCGTAAATCGGAGGAGCCGGTGGTGCACATTGGCCGCCGCCCTGGCTCTCACAGCGATAAGAGCGCGAGTGAGGCTGGCAAGGCATTCTTCACTTGCCCTGTGGTGAGCCGACACCATGCAAAGATTACCTTCTCGGACAGTGGCCATGTAAGACGCATGCTACCCTCGCTTAGGCTGCTAATTGGCACTGCCACAGGTATATCTCTGCGACTTGGATTCGCACCATGGCACCCACATTCGCAAGAGAGACGAGGCTCTTTCCAAGCGCATCAATCCACAGACGCCCACCCTGCTCGCCGACGGCGATGTCATTACCTTCGGCAAGTCTGTGGGATCGGACAAAGGGCTCGTGCGACCCGTCGTCGCTCGTGTCGACCTCATGTACGGTTCTCATCCTCCCCTTAAGCCCTTGGTCGTCCCTGGCTCAGGTTCAGCCGAGGGGAAGACGAGCTTACCTATGCGGCCCCCTTCTGGCCGCTACGGCGTCTATGCTGCTGCATCATCTGAGGCCTCATCTTCATCTGACGAACTGGCGTCTCCCGATTCTCACGATTCTGACATCGAGGAAATATCGGGCCCGTCGCGTGCTGTCCCGCCTCCGTGGCACGACAACACCAGTGGCGACGCGACGTCGCCTATCCAAGTCATGCAGAAACAGAGTTATACCTGCTTGCCCAGACAATATTCACCTTCACCTTTCGGATCGCCGGGAGAGTTCCGGTTGTTCTCTCCGGGGCCCCTACCATCTTCTCCTTTATTCGACCGTGATTCCTTCTGCAATGTCGGGTTCGATGCGTACAGCAACGACATCTTTGAGGACGATGACGATTCGGAGAATAGTAACTATTCCAGGTCGACTTCTCCGATGGACCTGTCCAGTTCTCCTGAACCCGCTGAGCCGCCCGCTGTTGAGAATAAAACCAGTCTGATGGCCGTTGGCGAGCCGGTGATCATTGGTGCCTGGCCGCGTTCCCGTTCGTCCTCGCCTGCCCCCTCTATTTTCTCATCGTCATTCCCTCCCGTTCGACTCGTCGCGCCCGTAGAAGAATGCGTTGCCGCGACGCCAGTCGTGAACGAAGCCCAATCCCCGGAGGAGCCGGAAGAGGTGTGGGTGGCGGTCCCAGATGCCGCGGAGAGAGCTGTCGATCAAGTCGTCACAGCGGACAAAGATGAGTCGGAGAAGGCGAATGAGAGCAGCGAGAATGTGCAGCTCAAGACATCGTTGGCCACTCTCAAGGTAGTGGGCGCTGTAATTTCGATTCTCAATTGCTGATTTGCCTTGGCAGACCGAGGTGGCGAAACTCCATGCTCACCGGCGCAAGTACAAGCAGCGCTTCAATGATAACGTCCATGCAATGGGAGAGAAGTTCTCCGACCTCGAGGAAAGGACTACGGAAGCGCACGACCTCTATCATCTCCTGTCGGACCGTCTAGAAGAGAATGTGGATGCTTTTCATGAAGCGCAGGCACAACTCGATGCATTGGAGGGCCGAATGGATGCCGCGGCCGAAGTGGCGCCTGAGAGCACCACGCCGACGTCTCCGTATACAGATGAGGCGAAAGCGAGTGCGGAGGCGCTGAAGGAGTTGGTCGTCGGTGCGTACTCGGCAAGTTGGACTCGTTATCAGACCCTGATGCCCGTTGCAGAGATGACCGCGCTTCGCGACACCGCGCGGAAGGAGATGGCCGACGAGATGAAGAGCGTTCGGGAGGCCAAGGATGCGTTGAGGAGTCTCGCTGAGGAAGTCCAAGCCCAGGTATGTCTATGACGAGGCTCGAGATCCACAAGTCGCTAATACACCTCAGACCGCGTCCCTGAAGCGGAAGCGTTCCGATGTGGAGGCCGTGGAAGAGGCTGCGCCTACACGGAAGGCCGCGATTGTGATGGAACAAGGCCCAACCCCCCCGCCGCACAAACGTGCGAGGGTGGCCAAAGTTCTTGCACAAACTGCTGGAGCGGTGACGATTGGTGCCGTCGTGACCTGGTCTGCCCTCGCATTCAGTTGAGCAGCTATATGGACGCAAGCGAAATTGTAGGATATGTATGTGGTGTATGGTGTATGTAAATTATTTAATGAATCTCTTCTCTTTTTTTCTTCTTTCGGCGGGTCTCCGTTCCTTAAATCGAGATACGGATCCTCGGCTTCTCTGCGGTGCGGACTTTGTGCCGGCGGCGCGGCGTCCCTTTCGGGAGTCGAAATATCATGCTCCCTTGTCCTACGCTTTATGATCTTCCGCCCGAGAGTCTTCCTATCCTCCTTTCATCGTAAAATCCATCGTCCCTCCTGCTTTCGTACCATGACCTCGCTCGCTGAATTCAAACAAGTTCGTTCTTGTCTCTTCATTCCGCGCTTATCATTTATTTCGGATGTAGGCCCCACACAAGTAAGATCTCATCGTCTTCGCTGCACAATATATCTGATGAACGGATTCAAAAAGGCTGCTCGTGTACGTTGTCTACAGCTCTATCTAACCGCGATTTCCGACTCTCTCCAGTATCCCTGGCCCAATCGAAGTAGCCGATGAGGTGCGGAACGGAACAACGCGACGCGTCGCTGCTGAACAGGAGCGTAGGTTCTGTACGCCAATGCGCATCCGTCTATGTCCCACGTATCTCCCGACTTTGTACCGGTGTTTGGGGACTGCCTTCGCATGACCCGGCACGTCGTGTCCGCGAGACGCGCTCCTCTTTCTAATTTTGCTTCAGAGAAGTCGTCCTGTCCACGGAAGGTCAGCCATTCCTGATCTCTGGGAGCGGAACACTGGGGTGGGATCAGGCATGTCGCCCGACGCCCAACATCTCGGTCGATCTGACACGCGCATAGGTCGCGGCCAACTTGGTGCAGCCCGGGGAAAACGCGCTCGTTCTCCACAGTGGCTACTTCGGAGACAGCTTTACCGAGTGGTATGTTTACATTCGCGCACGAACGTCTGTATCTGTAAACCGATGTCTCTAGCCTCGAAACCTATGGTGCCAAGGTCGACCAGCTCAAGGCTGAGATTGGCGCTGCTGTGAGCCAGGAGGCCATCGAATCCGCGCTCAAAGCCAAGAAATACCGCATCGTTACATTCACGCATGTGGATACCTCGACGGGTCCGTAATTCCGCGTGCATTTCGCGCCCCATCTTGACCCACTGCCCGCAGCTGTGCTCTCCGATGCCAAGGCCATCGCAGCGACGGTCAAGCGTGTTTCCCCAGACACCCTCGTTCGTATATCATATTTTTGACCTGGCAGGTGCTGTGTGCTCATCCTCCCTCGCAGGTTATTTTGGACGGCGTGTGTTCTGTTGCTAGTGAGGAGCTGCGCATGGACGCGTGGGGCATCGACGTTGTGCTGACGGCCAGCCAGAAGGGCCTCGGCGTTCCCCCGGGGCTGAGCATCCTCGTCGCTAGCCCCAAAGCGATCAAGGTGTGCCGTCCGTTCCGCCTCTCATCGGTGCACCAACGCTGCGCAGGTATTCGAGTCGCGGACGGCGCCGGTAGGGTCCTACTACGCGAGCTGGAAGAAGTGGCTCCCGATCATGCGCGCGTACGAGAGCGGCAAGCCGGCGTACTTCGCGACGCCACCCGTGAACCTCATCTACGCGTACCACGCGTCGCTGACCACGATCACGAAGAAGGCGCCGTTGCTCGAGGAGCGTTTCCAGCTGCACCGCGCGGCGAGCCAGCAGATCAAGGACACGGCCGCCGCGCTGGGGCTCAAGCAACTGGCGCTCAACCCGGCGTTCGCAGCCACCGGGATGACCGCGGTGTGCCGTTCCGCTTCCTCTGCATATCTTCACCCTGAGCGAATTCGCAGCTCTACTTTCCCGCCGGGGTGACGGCGGCGGATGTATTACCGAAGCTGGGCGCGAAGGGCATAATTGCTGCTGGGGGCCTGCATGCTGCTATTAAGGGTGCGTCTCTGTCCATATATATTCCTTACTTCCTTCACAACTTCCCAACCCCCGCAGACACATATTTCCGTATCGGGTACGTATTTGTTTTTTAACCTGGTTCCCTCCGCCACTGACGCGCACCCAGGCATATGGGAATCACCGCGGTCGACGAGACGAGGGGTGACATCCAGAGGGTCACCACTGCGTTGAATGAGGTGTTCGCTGCGAAGTAAATCGACGTTGGGTAGAACTATTGTATAGAGGACCGTAAATACGCATCTGTACCGCGCGCTGTATCCGAGTCGGGTCTTATAGTACTATGTCACTATTTGGATTCTACCTACGCGTATATGGAAGCTAATTGAGCTGTTGTGTGCTCAAACCTCGAGTGACCCTTTCTCTATCGATAATCCCATCTCCCGGCTGAAGCGCGGCTCGACGAATATCAAGGCACCTGTAGGTAGTGACGACTTGAGGGAAAGTGTGGTGCCAAGGTGACAGCCTTTTAGCTTTACGACGTGCGCCGCCTCGAGCAGGCAACATATGCGACCATGCCGGCTGGTGATTCGTCACCCGGGAATAGAGGGTGAAGGTTGTCTGCGGCTGGGTTGGGCATGGTGGTGGGCAGGCCAGACCTCGGGTAGAGACGTCCCCGCTACTGTTACTGGAGCACCTATATTGTCCTCTCCACTCAGCTTCGGGCGGAAAGCAATATGGCGAAAACCACGATGATGATTATCCCTAGGACAAACGTTATGCTGGCAGCCGTCAGCCGCGCAACTGGGAACATGCCCTTGGTCAGCGCGGCCTGGATCCTGAAGTAGCGTGTCGTCCCTGCATGCGGTTCATTGTGGGCGCTTTCACATTGGAAAAAAAATTAAAACGAACCAAGGGCGAGTACGACGAGTCCGAAACACACCATCGTTGCCCCGATAGGGCGCGCCCAATGCTGCACGCGCCGCACGGTCGGCGTAAAGGACAGTTGATCGTTCGTCGTCGTGTTGGAGGCAATCGTGAACAGCTGGACCAACGCTGAGATAGATTCAACGATAAATTCCTGCGCGGTCATGGGCTTCTCACCGACACCCGTCGATGCGACTACCAGGCTCGTCCTGACATACGCAAGAAAGGTCCGCTCAGAAGCGAGGTGGTCCCGCGCAACACTGCCAGAATTCTCGAGAAAGAGAGAAACTTTGAAACGCTTCACAAAAGGCGGGAGCGTTGATGCGCTTGGAGGCGAGGCGACAGGGGAGTCCTGTCGGGGTATCTCTGGGATGGTCTCCACGGCATCTGGGAGCTCTGGAGAGGCAGGGGGAGCCAGGGAAGCGGTGGGCGGCACCGGAGGATCGAGTACTCGGGACATTGTGCGAGAAAGACGGGATAAGATGGTTGACCTGGGAGATCGGTGGACAAGAGGACGCGAAGCCGCCGTAGTACTAGTAGTATCCGGGAATTCCGAATACTCGCCAGATGCCGAGCACGAGTCGTTAACGTTCATCTCCGCGAGGAAGTTTACCAGAAAGAAGGTCGTTAGCTCCGCAAGGCAACTTTTATCCCGTATCTGAATGCCTATTTGATGTTTACCTCTTGTGTTCCTATCTGAACCCAGCCTGAGGTTCCTCACGCTGCCCCCCATAATATTTTTTGAACCCGACCATAGAATTTGACGCAAAGCTCATGTTTCCTCTGCAGCTGATATTCCTCGCCGGGGAATGAGACTACTGAGACTGGGCCGGCCATATCCATCACCACTCTCCCCACCACGCCTCCAACGACCCACTCTCCAATTCTATATGCCCATGGAGACTAAAATGCCCCCAAAAATCTGAGCCCGAGCCATTTTGCTGCCGTCGGAAGTCCGGACATCTACATCAACCACCCGCCTGATGGTCATCGTCAAAGGTGGACCGCGAGTGCCATTCTGCGAGTCGTAACAACACCAAGGGGTCCAGAACCCAAAATGAAAAGCTCGTTTCCCATTTCTGGGATTCCATGACACCGTGATTGCCCGATTCATTAGCTGGTCGCAAGATCGTGCGGTGGTGTACAATTATGGTGCTGCGTAGGCGTAATCAAGAACTCTTTGCTCGCAGCGCTCAGTCGCGCATACGAGCTGGGATGAACCGCCGCACGGTCACCTCGCGGACAGAATAATGTTGCAAACAAGCTGGGGACTGGAGCACGTCGAGAGATAGTCGCGACCGTGCTGGTATCGTGACATAAGTCAGGATGAGCGTCTGGGCACATCTTGTTAGTCGAGGGATGCCGGGGAAGTCGGCATGTATACCTTGTACACCTGGCTGTTTACACGGTTGATCGTGCTAAGCCACGACCACGGGAACGGGGAAGCGTTTTGCAGGTCAATCAAAGACGCTTCTTGATCTGCCGGGTCTTCGTAGACGGGGCAAACCACAATTGAAAATCTGGGAAGAATTAAAGAGGGAAGACGCAAGGAGGGAGTCACCTACTCTGCGTGATTGAAAACAGGACCCCGTTTGTAGAGCATGTAGTCTACGCAAAACTTGATACCGCCGCGGACGACCCAACCCAGCGAACGGTAATGATGATACACGATGTAGTTTATCAGAAACGGATTATCGAATTGTAGAGACGGCGTCGGCTTGGGTGAAACAAATAGCTGCGGGGTTAGATACGCGGCTTGGAAGGCTATCCATATTTGCTGGATGCTTAATAGTTCGTTCTAAAGTGTGGTTTAGTGAAAGGCAGAAAACGTCTGGGGATTCAGCTACCGTATGAGGGTCCGTAACTGTGAGGCAATCTAAATTCCAGAGCAGAAAGAAAGCCTCTGGAAGCGTTAGCTGAAGGTGTTCAAGGTCCTCCGGGGGTTTCTCGTCCTCCGGGGCCTCCTCCTGTGGCGTAACAGGCGTATCTGGTGGTTCGTTTACAGCGGGAGCAGGTTTCCACGTTGCTGCAGACGGAATAGCGGGTCCAGAGAGTGCGGGGACAACTACACGTCCCTCGGACTCAAAAACAGCCTCGGCCTCGGCCGCTACGGCTGCGATGGCCTTTGCGCGGTCAATTTTAAATTGCTTTCGCTCAGCACGGCGCTTTGCAGTCATCTCCTCCGACGTCAGACCTAGATGGGCGATGGTCGATCGCGATTGACGAGAAGTCGGGGAACACAAAGAGCTTACGGTTCCCTCCGGATCGTCTACTGTTGATCTGGCGCGCCAGCCAGCTAGGCTCACTCCTGGACAAGTCGCCTTTGCCAAAAAAACCACGTCTCCAGAGTATTGTCGAGTCATTCTTGCTTGAAACCCAAACTGAGCGCGTGGCCTCGTCAAAGACACCCTGGCACTGGGGGATCTCAACCTTGGTCAAGGTGAGCCCAAGGAGGCCGAGAACGGACCGAACACGGGTCGTCGGAGGATTCCAAAAAATTATTGGAAGTGGACAACCGTAGATTTGGTTGTTGTTGTTGCGGCGGCCAGCAGCTTTGCCAGAGACGGGACCCTTGCGCCCACTGGGCTTAATCAGCGACATAAGTCTTCCTCGAGCTTAGTTCGCGGCACAGTCAAGACGAAATCAAAAAGGCAAGGATATAACAGATGCAAACAACGCCTCATACCTGCGCCCATGACGTCAAAAGGCCTAGCAGCGATTTCTGAATCTTCCTCCCGTCTACCACCACAACACGAATTCCTTCAAATAAATCTGAAAATTGCAAGGGCTGAAACAATTTTCAAACGACATGGATTCCCTTCCAATTGACATGTCCCACCCCGCGGTCCGTGACTATCTCAAACTCGTCAGGTTCTTCACCATCGCCCTTGTTTCAAATCATTTGCGCTGACCCGCACCCACTAGACTGCAGGTGCTGACGCCGCTCTCGCTCCTCATAAATATCGCAACAGTCATGGTTTGTACACTTGCTCTGAATCCCTCGATACGTCGGTATATCGCCTCTGTTTATCGCTCCGACCTGACTGGAATTAACCAGGAACAATTGCCAAGATGTATCCGACATCCATCTCGCCCAGGCCTTCGGTTATCTCCGGTATGGTCGCGCTTCCCATCCAGCACAATTATGTCGATTAAATCTGGTTCGAAGTTTATGTGGCAGCAATGTATCTGGGACAAATCGGGTACTGCATTCTCCTTGTCATTGCGAGGAAGCCAGAAACAAAAGTTTGCAATTTGCTGTTTGATACCGAGGTTAGGAACTCACCTAGATCAGAGAACTCTCACCAAGGGAGTCGGATTATCCCTTGTATTAGCAAATTGGGTTATGGCTCTATGGGCGGTAGCATGGGTATACTTCCCCAGCTTGATTCTATTTCATACTTAACGCGTGTAGATCTTCGAATGGTTCCTTGCCGCGACAATTTTTCAAGGCCTTCTCCTCATCCTCCTCCTGTATACCAACATAACACTCCTCACATATCATGCTCCAACTACTTCTCGGCCCTTGGATATGGCCCTCATCCACGCCCCTCTCCGCTTCTTCTTCGTGCTCCAATTCGCGCTCATGTTCCCGCTCACACTCTTGTAAGCAATTAATCTCCACACACGTCGTCTAATTGCCCCAAATAGCGTGCAACTCGGACTGACGTACACACCGGTGTTTGACGGAGCTCCAGACTACCAGTCTCATCCTTGGCCCGGCTTCGGTGTTGTCCTCGGTACAAATCTCGTCAGCCTCGTCGTCATCGCCCTCCGGCGCGATGTCGTCTGGTGCGCCGCCTCGACATGGATCTGCGTCAGCATGTGGACATTGCCATACAAGCCACAAGTGGTTTATGTAGGCGTAATCTATTCAACTCACGAAATTTAAACTCATGATAAATAGATTACCGTCCTCGTATTCACGACACTGCATCCTCTGGCGCTGATCGCGTCTTACATACATGCCTACTTCAGGAGTCGGCGATCCGTGGAGGCTAACGGGGCGGTCGCTCTCCCTGGAAATGAGCATCCCGGGTTGAATACGAACCGCCCATCAACGGACTCTCAGCTCCGAGGCCCCCGCGAAGTTGACCCCGAGGCTGTTTGGGGTAATTAGGGAAAGGATTTGCTACGCTACATTTCTTCTGTAACTACACGACATGAATTACTTGCAGTTTACTGGCACCTTCCCGACTGCGGGACCCGTGTTGCCGAAAATGAACTGGGCAGCAGTGTCGAGCGCCGCGGGGGTATACTCGAAGCACGCTACGTACGGCTGGGTGACGCTTGCAGACTCGTATGGCGCGCAGCTCCCAACGACGATTATCGGGATTTGCACAGATCTAGCCAAGCGCTGCAGTGACTCGATCTGCCAGGGAGAGCGGTCGGCATTGCGGAGGGTAAATATCACCGCAGCACAGTCCGCGGGGACGGTAAGCTCAGCATCCCGCTCGTACACAGTATGAGTGCATGGGGCGTGCTTGGCAACGGATTCAGCGAAAGCCAAGAACGAAGGGCCTGCTGTGTTTCGAAGTGCTCCGTCCTTCGTGCGTAAAACACCGTCGGCGTCGTCGACCGCCTTGTTGAGACTTTCCATGGGGGGGACAAACAGCGCGATTGGCTGGCCCGATTTCAGCGGCAACGCCCCAGGACCATTGAGGAGAGCTGTCGACATCCGGTAAGCCTCGCGGCTCAGTTCCTCGCTCTCAGATTTCGCTTTTGTCCAATCGATCTTGAACTGCTGTAAATCGTCTGGCTTGTCGAGTTCAAGTTTGTCCCAGGTGCCTGCAAATTCGTCCTTCAAAATGTCGATGCGTGTCTCCTCGAGCACCAGCCCGGACTCGACTGCTTTGTACGTCGCCAGAACTGCGCCAGTTTGCCACGCCATCGTGTGGCAGATCATGACTATGTCTGCACCGGCTTTGAGGGCGCGAACAGCACCCTCCTCGACGCCGCACGCGCCCTGGGACTTGTTGGATATCGCGTCCATTTCGAGGCAGTCTGTCACGACCAGGCCGCCGAAGCCTAGCTTATCGCGCAGAAGAACTGTCGTGATCTCCCGCGATAGGGAGCACGGGACATCCACCTGGGCGTCGCTTTCTTGCAAGGCGGGAAGGGCCATGTGCCCCGTCATTATGCTCGCGACCCCGCCGGAGATCAACGCCGCGAACGGGGGCAGTTCAGTCGCGTCCAGTTCAGCTTGGGATTTCATGATGCGCGGGAGCGCAAGGTGCGAGTCGACGGAAGTGTCGCCGTGCCCAGGAAAGTGCTTCGCCGACGGCGCGATGCCTGCCTGCTTGAGGCCTTTGGCCACCGCACTGGCAAATACGCCTACTTGCTGCGGATCTTGGAGAAGAGTATATTTCTGAGCCGTTGTATAATGTAAATAATGAGACTTACCGTCTCCAAACGACCGAACACCTGGTGAAAATGTGGACATTCCATCGGTTGGAAATGGATTAATGTCTTACCGATAACAGGGTTGCGGGGCTCCGAATTGACATCCGCCACAGGGCTATATGCCCAATTGATGCCCACGAGCTTGAGCTCTGTGCCGCTTGCTTTGGAGACCCGTTCAGCGATATCGGGGGACCCCGTTGCCGCTAGAGCCATTGCGCCAGGACTATAATAACATTGGTCTGCATTTAATCTCCAGCGAGTGGTATAACAGACAACTGGGTGCCAGCGTTGGCCCTGCTGAACGCCGAGACGAGACCTTCAGAGAGGTGAGGCCTCATTGGCACGCAAGCTTTAAACCATACCGTTCTCCTGATCAATGCCTATTAGCAAAGGTTTTGCGTGACCAGCATTCTTTGCCAAAGTCTGCAGCTGGCGGACGAGGGCGCGAGTTTGGGCGGCATCAACGACATTCCGCTTCATAAGGATCACGCTGCCGATGTAGTACTCTGTAATGAGAGTCTCGATATCGGGCGACACCGAGTGACCGTCATTCAGATGGAATCCAAAAACGAAGTGCTGTTGCCATGTTGAGAACATGGACGTGGTGAGATATGAGGGCGTACTTGTCCAATGCGCCTTTTCGTTGCCTCGTCCATTGCGTGGTGCTTGGTGGTGGTGGTGGTCGAGAGCAACCCTCAAAGAGTCTGAGGACCGGGCCGTCCACGTGACCGTGTCTGATAATGGGCCGCGCCGCCGCGATCATAAATATATTAGTAATCGTGTCAAATTTTCCGAATTTTGCGACCATGTCGATTCGGCTTTCTCTCGCGGAACAAATTGCCCAGCTCCAAGAACCTGCGCCAGTTGGTACATATACATTTCATCATCCTGTTTTCACCTGCCAATGCTCGTGCAGACTTTGATCCCGAGGATGTTCAGGCTGGAGCAGAGCCCGCCGAGGACGAGCTCGCGGATGCAACAACAGTTCGGGAGCATTATGTCGACGTGGGGTGAGCCACCTTGAACGTCTACCTGGAGCAGTACTTATTTTATTTATTACAGGCCGAGTACGCTCCGCAGGCTGCAGAGCGTTGCAGATCCGAAATATGAAGGAGTGAAGACGTCGCGTAAACAACTCATGGAGGATGACGACCACGAGCCGAGTGACCTGGAGGATGATTACCCTGAGGGACACAGTGACTCCGATGCTCAGAATAGTCGGAACGGGGACGAGGAAGACGATAATCAGAGTGTTCCGTCGGAGAACGAACCTGAGGAAAACGAAGAGCTGCGTGCGGCTTCCCCACCTCCAAAGCAATCCAACCCGGAACCGGAACCGGCGGATGATCTGCCTTCCACGCTGCGGAAGACACGGGAGGAGGACCGCAAGAAGGGGAAAGCTGTTTCGCAACAAATTGTACGGTTCGCTACCATTTATTTATACATCTCTAATAACCGTATAGTCTATTTGGGAAAATCTACTCGATGCTCGGATACGACTGCAAAAGTCGGCAACTGCAGCCAACCGGCTGCCTTCCGTCCGTATTTTCATTTTCTCAGAGCTTACGTTATTTATGGTCGTTTTTCAGTCCTCGCTTCTCTCTCAATTCAGCGAAATACCAGAGTGTCGTGAATCGCTTGACAAAATGCTGGAAGAGGCTTTTCTGTTATCCGACGAATTGTTCGACCTCCAGGAGGCAAGACCTGCCCTCGAACTTGTAATCCTTCGTTTTGACTTTATAGAATAGAAATTACTCTCTGCCAACGAATCTACTGATGCGCCACCACGTAAACGACGGAGACTACAAGTGGATGCTGGCCCTGCAGATTTTTCTACACAATTGCATGAAGCAACCAGCGCCGCTTCTGCCGTGGAGCACGCGTAGGTGGTTATCCTCTGTTGTCCAATCGTTGGTTGAAGAAAAATAGGTATCATCCTTATCTCGTGCAGACACTGTCAAAATGGTCATCGAAAATTCAGGCTGTCGCCCCTTCTGCCCTTTTACCGTCGAACCGCAACGCATTTTCGTCGAGAAATTCCCAGAACCTCAAATCTGCGGTTCAGCTCATCGACGAGACCTTTCTCGACCACCGAAAATTGATTGCAAGGACGCAAATACGGCGAGGAAGAGGCATACGACTGGGTGAGGCCGTCGACGAGGAGGATGAGGAGGGCCAAACCAACATCGAAGTCTTTGACGACACCGACTTTTACCAGCAGTTGCTGAGGGATATAATTGATTCTCGAGGCAACAACGGTCCTGGGGCTGACGACTGGATGGGTGTGCAAAAGCAAAAGAAAGTTAAGAAGAAAGTGGACACCAAAGCTAGTAAAGGACGCAAGCTTCGGTATGTGTCGCCCCAGTGATCTCCCCTTATCCTCTTTTATAACCGGGTATCCAGGTACGAGGTTCATGAAAAGCTACAGAATTTCATGGTGCCGGTGCCGGTCCCTGGGATGTGGCACGAAGAGCAGATAGACGAGCTCTTTTCGTCGCTCATGGGGCGAGGGTTTGAAGAGCCCCTCGGAAAAGAGGATGAGACCATGGCGGTGGACGAGCCGCCACTGAGAGATGTGCTGAAAGGCGGCTTCAAGGTGTTCGGATAGTTAGAGAATCCATATCAGGGTTACGCCGGCCCGTGCCGAAGAGATACAAATAGCCATCTTGACGCGTCCCACCTTCGCCGTTTGTGGCGTCGTGCTAACTTTGTCTTGTTCTCTACCATATTCATTTGTTGTGGCCCGCATTCCGGCGCAGCAATTCCTGCATCTGAACATCTCAGCGCCAAACTGAGCGCAGCTCGGCTGCTTACCCCACATCGTGCTCGCTGCAAATGGAGGCTTTCGAAGACGAGAATCCGTTCGAGTCTGATTCCGACCGTCTCACATCTGCGCCTTCGTCTCCGTCAAAGGTCGACCTATCCGAACCCCCTTCACCACCGCCAAACCCGTCCAGGCAACTTTCGCCCGCGTCTCCAAACTTGACCCGCCCATTTCCTTCACCGGGCAGCCACAGGCAGCCCCAGACGACGGTCAAAAGCGACTTTTGCTGCACGCGCGACCGGGTGCTGCATTCGGGCGATGATGTCGAAATACTCGTACGTGGCTAGGTTCTGTCGACCTTTTTCCACTGGGCTAATAAACGGCCATAAGATCACGGATGCGCAGAAGACTTCTGTTAATGCTACATCGCCGTACATTGTATACGTCATTCAAACCGGGGTAAAGTCCTATTTCATGGCGAACCCCACAGGTCTGACCTCGGTGCAGAATGCTGAAGCTCGACACCGTTATTCCGAATTCGAGTCGTTGCGGTTGAACCTCGTCAAGCTCTACCCGACGATCATCATCCCCCCAATACCCTCGAAGCAGACCCTGGGCGACTATGCTGTCAAACAGGCAAAGGCGAAAGAGGATGCGGCCCTCATTTCGCGGAGGAAGCGCATGCTGCAGACCTTCCTTAATCGCGTGGCGCGGCATCCAATTCTTTCGAATGACCACGCCTTTCACCGGTTCCTTGACGGGGAGGTTTCTTGGGTGAGTTGTCTCATTCTCCGTATGCAGGCTACTCACGTCGCCACAGAGCGAGGTCCTGAATTCTCCGCCACTGTCTCTTTTGCCTAAGAACATCCTAAAGGCCCCCTCGCACAATCCCACCGATCAGAATGCGTCCCCTGCATATGCAGCGCTGCCCAACCCGTCAGCAGCCCATCCGCTGAGACAGCCTGACCAGCAGTTCATCAACTCAGAGGAATTTACGAACAAATTTGCCAATCATGTCAGCGGGCCGATGGAGAAGGTCACCCGGCGGACGTTGAAGCGGTGGTCAGGTATGTATATAGGAGTGTCAACCGCCCTTTTTACTCATTATGTCCAGACCAGGCGCAGGACCATGCGGATCTTGGCGCGGCGCTGAACGGATTTAGTCTCCACGAGACTGGGGACTTATCGGGGGCGATTGAAAAGACGGGTCAAGCCATTGACGCTACATATGTGTCCACGACTAAACTTGTAAGAAAGCCAGATTTCCATCGGCTTCGTTGATTCATCTGGTTCGCAGCTTCAAGATCTCGAACAAAACTGGGCAGAACCGTTACACGAGTACTCCCAGTTCGCGTCCATCATCAAGAAGCTGCTGGCGTACCGCCACCAGAAGAACGTACAGTACGAGATGACACAGGATGCGCTAGAGTCGAAGAGGGAGCAGCTGGAAGAGCTCGAGAAGAGCGAACGGGAGGCCCGGCGTTTGGAGCTGGCTCTTGGTCGGGGACGGACGAATAGCGAGCCGACGGCTGCAAGTCCATCAGAAGAGAACGGCGGAGAACCACAGAGGCAGGAATCTCAATCCACATATTTGCCGCCACATCCTGGGCCAAACCCGTCGAGGCGGCGGGCACCGGGGATGGGCCTGCTGAATGCACTGAGTTATACTCTCCATGGGATGATGGACGTGGATCCAGAGACGGCGAGGAGAAATGGTATCACCAAAACACGTGAAAGCATATCTCAAGTACGTTCACCTCCGCAAACCGTGTTCGTTTCTGACCCATATTGCAGCTCGAAGACGCGCTGCATCTGTCCGCACAGGACCTGAAATATTCAAGCTCCACCATTCAAGCAGACTTGGATCGATTCCAGAGGCAGAAGGTCGCTGATCTGCGGGAGATGGCTATAAGTATGGCGCGGACCCATCGCGATTGGTGCAAAAAGGTATACTCGCCGTTTCATTTTCAATGCGGCATCTTAATGTAATGATTTTCCCCACAGAATTTAGAGGCATGGGAAGAGGCGAAGAAGGAGATTGACAAGATTCCTGATCATCCCAATCAGTTACCTCCCGCCGAGGCAGGTTCCTCCGCTGCTGGCCCTTCTGGCTTAGCCCGCAGGGACTCGACGGCTACTGTAAATGGGCGTTGAACTGCTCGAGTAAATTGTTCTGCTTTTCCATGGACGGTGGTTCAGTCGGATATTTTCATTTAATGTGTAATCTCTACCACAACCTTCCAGAAATTTATTTTTGCGTTCAGAGCTGTTCGGAATCAAAGTCAGTTGAAGTCACCGATCATCAGGCATCATCAATCGCGTCGGTTCCGGATTTGGACGTACCTTATAAGGGACCGCGACAGCCATTGCTACGTTCTGCCTGCATCCCATGACCGAATCCATATCTGCAGGGAAACAGGTAGTACTCATCTTGGTCGGCCTCATTGGCTCCGGCAAGAGCACTTTCGCACAGGCGCTTGAAACGCATTTTCCCGAATTTCGCAGGTAGCTCTCTACTCTATGGAACGGGGGCGTAGGAATTGTTCACCGTCTGACTATGTCCAGATGCAACCAGGATGACCTCGGGGACCGGCGGCAGGTCGAATACGTGTCGAGAGAGGCCCTCAGGAATGGCCACTCTGTGTGCATTGATCGAACCAACTTCGACCCCGGGCAGCGGGCTCACTGGATCAAAATTTCCCGCGAATTTCCAGGAACTTTGATTTGGGTTATTGTGCGTCGAGCGGAAGTTGTTGCGTAGCCGAAAATTGATTCTTACTCTCCATTCTTCTAGGTCTTCGACACCCCGAAAGATGTAGGTTCTATACCATTCCCATGTACCGGCTCTAATCGTCCGCGTCGCGTGCAGGTCTGCGCCACTCGTCTGAGAACACGTAAGTTATATTCTGTCGTTCGACGTCAACAGCAGCCGACGCGTTCTTCCAGGGACGGGCCACCCGACGATCACGAACCCTCAAGACGCGCTCTCCATTTTGGATAGATTTTCCTCACAGTACCACGCGCCGTCCGAGGACGAGGGGTACGACCGGATTATATATCTACAGCCCGCGGAACAGGGACTCGCGTATTCACACTCGAGCCTGGCCGCCATCCTCCGCCGCGTGCGAGACGCGCCCTCTGCGGTCCCGCCGCCATCAGTGGGTCCCGCCGTCTCTCAGCATCCGACACGCGGTTTACCTTATTCTCGAGGCGGGTCCTTCCGATGGACTCGTGGTCGCGGCGGCGGTCATTACACTGGCGGTGGTTTTGGTAGCGGTAGCAGTGCGGCAACGCGGGGCATGAACAGATGGGAGGCCTTCTCCGGACAAAGTCAGAAACCGGTTGCGCCCCCAAGCCCCAGACAATCCGAGTCTGGATTTGCTCCAGGGGCGGAGCTGGTTGCGGCTGAGCATAATGGCAATTCTGCAGATCCCGACGGCTTGCCAAAAGTCTGAAAGATCGGATGTATTATATATATGTAGGCGCCGAGCACTTTGAAAATTACAATAACGCGAGCGGCGGATTGGTTAATAATTTGCGTTAATAATGTGCCGTATATTGAGGAGGCCGTGTGATGGAGATCAGGGCGCCGCCTTTTTTTCTGCTTCTTCTGCCTCCTTCATTCTGCGGCCCAGGATCTTTGCGCTGACATTGCGGATATGAAGGGACGCACGCTGTGGATGGCAAAATTTCGCGTGTTAGCCGGGGTTGCAGCTCCATCGAGGTATATGCTCACCTCGATGCCCTGATCTTTGCTGAGTTTATATTGCTCCAAGGCTTCTTCTAACTTCCCCGCTGGCGCAATACTTCATGTAAATATAGGGACAATAAGGGAAACACCCACTGGCTTCGAGAACAGCGGCGAGATTGAAAGCGATCTCGGGGTCCTCCGGAGAAAGCGTCGAAGCAATTCTGTCGTCAACGTAAATAAAATCTGTGGCGGTGGGATTGCGGGATGCCACTTGCTCCAGATGTTTCAGAGCAAGGTCCGGACGCGCCATAGGTGACATGAGATATGCCGAGGCTAAATCTGCAACAATGGGATGTTGGACCTTTTAATTTTTTGTTAATTAACGCGGTGCACTTACTCGTATGGGCATCTGGGCTCGAGGGCTGCAAGACAATAGCCTCCTTCCAGGACGCAATCGCCTCGTCAAACTCCTCTGACTGGCTTCAGGAACGGGAAGATGACAGCATGTCGGCTTGAACATACTGAGATGGTAGTGTGTTACCCCAAGATTAAATAACGAGCTTGCGGTGCGCCTAATTTCCGTGCTTCGGAGGTACAGCTCCTTCGCCGCCAAAACATCGCCTGCGTCGTGATTCCCGTCATGCTGTACCAGGATCACAGAGCATTGCCTACCGTCTTCGAGTTTGGAAGTGCCCAATTCAAGACATCGGAGAGCCTCGACCTCTGCTGGATCAGAAGCAGTCGAGTGAGGTGTGGTTGATGTCGCCCAACCTGATTCCCGGTCGAGGGAGTGGGAAATGGGTTAGATTAAAGCGACTTACGCCTGGAATTCAGTACCAGAGCCCTGGGACGGGTTGCTGGCCGTGCCAATGGCCGGGCGAAACGGGAAATGGAGGACCTCCACATTGGCATTTATTGAAACGCGTACAGTCACACGGCCGGACCGGCCCGATTCCTCGATCACTTTGTTTGGTCCGCTCAAAATTTTGCCGTCTTCCTCGATGGCGCCGAAAAGCGAAAGTCAGCCGCAGCCCGATGCTTCGTCTTCCTCGTCGAATCCTACAGATTATCTGCGCACGGCGACGTTCTCTCGGCCTGAAACATCTCCGACTGGGTTCGACCATGTAGCAACCGCTTCAGAGCTTCTCATGGGCGCATACGATCCCGCCAAGCTGCACCCCCTCGCAGACCTGGGTGACAAATTGGACTATCTGCTTCTCGACGATGACAAAACAAACGAGCTTCCTGGAGCCACTACCGCAATCCCATCGAGGGGTTGGAGTGATGATCTCTGCTACGGAACGGGCACCATGTATCTTGGGGGTGCGTCCAGATCTCTTTCAAATTACTGCATTTGATACATAATGTGCTCCCGGTCTCGCTTATTCCTCTCTCACCTTATCTCTTCATCCCGGACATCCCATCTTTAGTCGCTCTTATTGTTCTTTGCCGTCACATGCTCATCCATTTCTCCAAGGGCTGGCACTTGGCGGGGCATGGGGCGTGCGTGAGGGCGCTACCAGGCCTCTGGCGGTGTCAAATACGCGGTTACGGATCAACAGCGTCCTCAATTCCGTGACTAGGCGAGGAACCTTCATTGGAAACTCGGCTGGTGTCCTCGGTCCGTCCACTTGCGACCAGCGCGATCGACGGTGTTTTCTGACTCTTCCTGCCTTTTCCAGCCTTAGTATACAACGGAGTTAACTCCTCGATCGATGCTATGCGCGGCAAACATGATATTCTCGGCAGCATGGGTGCTGGAGGAATCACCGGGGCATTATATAAATCTACCGGTGCGAATTCTATGTCTCATCAGTTTTGTCGGTCGTCCTGATTTTTTTAACCGCCATCAGCTGGTGTAAAACCTGCGCTCGCGGCGGCGACATTTATGTCAGGCGTGGCAGGGATTTGGAGTTATGTGAAAAAGAATGTCTGATCACTGTCGGCCATGTATTTAAACATAATCCTCCCCTTACTCTGGATCTTCTCGCTTGAAATCGTAAGCCTATTTCAAAACACGCCTTCGCCCGAACTGGTTGACTGGTATGATCTCAACACTTCTCACCCGTGGATCTGGCGGCTGAACGTACACATATCGAGACAGTGATTTGGCATCTTCCGGAATCCAAAAGATGACTCTGCGCGGTTGTGTCGCCGCAGCGCTACTACTATAAATGATCCCATTCCACCATTCCATCTCGGTTCCCAGTTCTGCTCCTGTTGTTGGAGCCCTGCGCCCGCGCGCGCGGTCGTCCAGCATGCCAACTGACTCTGTAACAGCTACGGTGCACCGGCGCCGGTTGCGGCCGACACACCGTCCTCTGGCCGGCCACAGCCCCAAGGTAGGCTAATTGAGCCTTTTGTCTGCTTGAAGCCTCTGACGATTGATCAGACATTTCTTTTCCCGACTTCTTTTATGAACTGTGTCACGAAAATGAGGAATTTAAATCATGTGCAATCCTCGAAAACTTTCACTCGTTTAAACCTTATGACCACATTTTCGGATCGGAGAAACCTTATATCGACCCCCAATGACTCGGCATGTGCTCTCGAGGCGAGCAGCAGCAGCCAATCATCTCCACAAACAACAGCTGCATCTATTGTGTTCTCTTCAAATGGATCATCTTCGAGTCGCAGCACGCCGTCCAGCCACAATTCCATCTCGGAATACCCGACGCACCGCGCTCAGTTACGCACGAACCCTCGCATTCAATTATCTTCACTGCTGGCTAACCGTCCTAATCGGTATCTCCCGACCGCGTTTGGTGTGATTGCCAATCTAACATGGCCCTCCCAGATCCTACCAACTCAACGTCGTGCAACACCCCCAAAAGACCGCCGAATTCGGGCATGCGAGGCTCTCCCGTCTCCCATTGACCCCGCCTATGGTCGTGCAACTGATAGTGCGAGACGCGAACGGTAACTCCATCGTACCGTATGTATGCTCCTCTGTTGCTACTCCGAAAGACAGGCTACTAATGAGACATCCGAAGTGAAGAAGAGTTGCCGTTCCTTATCGCACATCTTTCGCTATTTCACGAGAACGGACAGACGCCTCTGGACATGGGATCCTCGCCGACCGGCCCCGGATATAGACAAGGCGCGCCCCAACCTATTTTATATGGTAATCTAGTATCGTCTGTGGACCACCTGGAAGACCTCAACGGCAACATGGGCCTTTTCTTTCTTTTCCCGGACGTCAGCATCCGCTGGCGCGGGCGGTTTCAGCTGGGCATCACCCTAGTAAGGATTAGCAGGCGAGTCACCGCCATGTCCGGACAGTTTCCTGTTTCCCTGCCTTATCCTCACTCCGTTCCAGTCCCGACGCGTCTGGCATCGCTGACCAGGGCACGATGCTTGCGCAAGCGCGGAGCAGCACCTTTGATGTTCTCCCGTATCACGAATATACCGCCGCCCGTTTGTACCTTTTTGGTTTCTTGTCACGGTGGACCCGGCTCATGTGCATGTCCCTCAAGCCCAAACAAGACTAACGCAGACCTTTCTCCGCCAGGGTGCTCGGTGGGTGGTCATCTTTCAACCGCCACGGCCTTATTAAGAAGCGCAGAATGTTCACGTTCCTGCAACCGTAATGAATCTCCTGAATCGTGCGACGACCCTATCATTATTTGGACATGACCAACTTCGTTCGCTGTTTATAATTACATACTAGTACCATTCGTTCTGTGTTAATTGTTAATACGCCTGGCTGCGGCCAGCTGCGATTTACAGTGTACATCGCCTGAGGTGTCGGGTCATCGTAAGACTGAGTATAAGAATTCGTCGTTAGCGCCAACAACACGTGGCGTGCATGGCCTTGGCTGCGGCCGGGATCCTTCTTATATTCGCCGATCCGACACCGCCCATTTTACTTGACTAGCAACCTCACCCACGTCTACGCCCACTCTACGACCTTTCGACGCCATGGCTGCCAACGACTACTACAAAGGACAGCAGCAGCAGCAGTACTACCCACCCCAAGGTCAGTCTGTCATTTTCCGTACGGGCGCCAAAACCGCCACCCGTTTTGGGTAGCGCTTTCCGTATAATTGGTTCCTGACGTCTTTAATCTATGTAGGTGGACCCCAGCAGGGCGGCTACTATCCCCAGGTACGCTGGATCTACCTTGGTCCAGTGCGCCTTTGTGCTCACGCATCAAATCTTGCTAGCAACCACAAAACTCGTACCAGCAGGGAGGGTATCAGCAGCAGTACCAGCAGGGACCGCCGCAGGGATACCCTCAGCAGGGATACCAGCCGAACCCTGGACCCCAAACCATCTACGTGTACGCAGGCTTTGCTCGTCTGCCGTTGTTTAATTGATGTGTTCTTTGTAGGCAACAGCCCGCACCACAACAGAGTAGTAGTGGCGGAGGATGCATGGCCTGTTTAGCAGGAGTGTGTCTGTGCTGCTGCGCTGAGGGTGGGTCAACCTTGCAATTTTTTTAATTGTATTCCGGAACTGACTCATCGCCAACAGAGCTCTGCGAGTGCCTATTCTAAGCTGTATGCCAGAGGACTGGGACTGTTATTTTCTCCTTCTATACTCTCACATCTGTATCCCGTACTACTACTTGGACCATTTTTTATGACGGAAATGTGATTCGATCGGGTGCTGCCGGGTTTGAGTCGGATCACTGAGTGTTCATTCCACCTTCCTCCGAACCAAAATGCTGTCAAGGCAGTTGAGCCCAGGAGCGCTCAGGAAGGCGGCTTCCTTACCTGCTTTCGGCTCAAAAAATGCACTCCGTTCCCCCCGCGCACTCGCAGTAAAACTCCCCTTTTTCCCTCTGTTTTAAACCGAACACTTAGCGTCCCGCAGGTCCGAAATGCATCCACCGCGTCGTCTTCGACCGCGTTCGAGGTAAGGCCGTTCTTCTGTGGCTGACAGGGCCTCAATATCCAGTGCAGTCGTTTTTGAACTCCCGCATCACCCTCGTCTCCGTATCACTCTTCACTGCTGGTTCGGTAGCCTGGTACACTCATCTCTACGGCTCCCTGCCCTTTCTCGCCCAAGTCCACGCGAGCCACGCAAGCGATGAGGGACTCCATCCTCCCCAGTACCCGTGGTCACACAAGGGCGTCCTCGACACCTTCGACCATGCTAGGTATCTCTCTTATCGACTTCGTTTGAGCCCATGCTCACTTTCCAACCCAGCATCCGCCGAGGCTACCAGGTCTACCGCGAGGTCTGTGCGGCCTGCCATTCCCTGGACCGCATTGCGTGGCGCAACCTCGTCGGTGTCTCTCACACCGTCGACGAGGTAAAAGCCATGGCGGAGGAAGTCGAGTACCAGGACGGCCCCGACGATGCGGGAGAGATGTTCATGCGCCCCGGAAAACTTGCCGACTACATGCCGCCCCCCTACGCCAACGAAGAGGCCGCCAGAGCCGGCAATATGGGCGCGTTGCCTCCTGATCTGAGCTTGATTGTCAAGGCGCGCCACGGCGGGGCCGTATGTTCGGTTTGAACGTGTTTTCTTCCCAATGCTCACCTTGGTGCGACACAGGACTACATTTTTGCCCTCCTCACTGGCTATGTGGACGCCCCGGCTGGCGTCGAGATCCGCGAGGGAATGAACTACAACCCTTTCTTCCCCGGCGGAGCTATCGGCATGGCCCGTGTCCTCTTCGACGGCCTGGTCGAATACGAGGATGGCAAGTCATTTTCCTCGTTCCTGCGGCGGTCTTGACGTGAAACGGCGTTCTTAGGAACCCCCGCGACGACGTCGCAGATGGCCAAGGATGTCGTCACGTTCCTGAACTGGGCCTCCGAGCCAGAACACGACGAGAGGAAAAAGAATGGAATCAAGGCCGTTATCCTGTTCTCGGCCCTGACGCTCATCAGTTTGTATGTTAAGCGCTTCAAATGGACTCCCATCAAGAACAGGAAAATTCGTATGTCTTTTTTCGCCTCGAGATATATTCCATTAACCCGCCCTGCAGTATACGACCCACCGGCAGATAAGACGCATTAGAGGAGGACTCTTGTTCGTACAAGCTCGTAGCAATAAATTTAATTTTCGTGTTCCATATTGAATTGTTGTTTGATGTTTTCGCCATCATATCAACTCCTGCTCTTGACTTCCATACACGATCCGATATGTCTGCAGATTCATGGCCACCACAACTCAAGTGCGACGGCTCAACTTACATGCCTGCTTTCTCTTATTCGCTATAGGGACTGGGTAGCGAAATGCCTGGGACAAATGACAGACACGAACAGAACGGAAGCCCAGGCCGAACTACGACAGGTTATTGCAGATTCATTTGCCAGTCATAGCCTATGGACGACCGATTGGGCGGGCGTTCAACTCAAGGCTCTGCTGCCCCAACCTGTGCCCCAATTCAACACAAATTTGAAGCGCAAAAAGTACCCACATACTCGCATGCGACCAAAAACCCGCTAACGTCGGATGTAGTCACGAAAACTTGCCCGCCTCCAAGAAGAAGAAGGCCTCAAAAACACACACGTCTTCGCCCGCACTAGACCCAAACGACCGCGCGGCGCTGGACGCGCGGGCGCAGCGATTCCAGCGGGAACACGAGATCGAACGGGAAAAGACGCGTGTCGGCGGGCAGGCGTCTCTCAAGGCAAATTATCAGACTTCTCATCTGTTCAGTGGCTCCAACTCTCGCGCTGCATCGCCCTTTGGGCAATCCGATGACCCGGATGCGGATCCGGTATGTGGTGTGCTTTTTTGGGGATGGGCCTTCGACTGAGCATCACCTCAGAACGTCATGGATTGGGATCGACACACAATTGTCGGGACGTCGAAGGAGATATTCAAGGATTATCTACGGCTGACGACGGTACGTTCTCGTACCTATTCCCCAGAGCGCCGGTCTGAAGCATCTCAGGAACCTAAACCCGAACAAATACGTCCCTATACTATTCTCCAGCAAACCTTGCTCGAGCTAAAAAAGAGGTTCCGTGAACGGACACCATACAACTGGATATGCAGTCAGTTCAAAAGTCTACGACAGGATCTCACAGTGCGTCCTCTTCTTCCTCTTCTCGGTATTGCAGGTGGCATCAGGTTCTGTGTTTTCTTTGCGCATTCGTAGGTGCAACGCATCAAGAATGAATTCACGGTCCAAGTCTACGAAATACATGGGCGAATCGCCTTAGAATGCGTACGGTACCCAGTCTTGCTTGACCTGTCAATATTTTCACCGGGGTCGTACAGGGCGATATGGTTGAATACAACCAGTGTCAGGCGACGCTGAAGACCCTATATGAACTCGGCATCCCGGGGAGAGTCGAGGAGTTTACGGCATATCGTATCCTTATGCTTTTACATGGTCGTAATAGCTCTGGTTCGTAGCCCTCTCAGTTGGGACCCCGATGCTGACGCACTATCCGCAGAGTTGAATATATATGTAGGTCAGCTAACACCTAAACAGAAGGCGGATCCTGCAGTGCAGCATGCGCTCAGCGTACAGCGCGCACTGGCGATGGGAAACTACCACGCCCTGTTCGGATTGTATTCAACATCCCCGAACATGGGCGCTTATATTATGGATCATTTCGTTGCTCGCGAGAGAGCCAAGGCACTCATGGTGATGACCAAAGCGTTAGTCTCAGTTCCCCTTTGCAGCGTTCCGGTGCTGACATGCCGACAGATATAAATCGATACCGCTCTCCTTCATCCATCAAGAGCTAGCCTTCGAGAGCCTGCAACAAGCGCGCGAATTTCTCGCCGACCACTCTGCCGCCTCTTTCACGAACCCAACTAGCCCTGACGACCAGAAGACGCTGGACTGCAAGCCTGCGGGCGCCCAGCTGACGCAGGCGTTCGAAACCAAATACCGTAAAGTGCTCATCAAAGGTGCAATATGACAAGCGCAGGTCGCCCTCCATTCGATCCCAGGTTATATTTCCGCCCACATCTAACTTTTCCATCTCTCTCCTCAATCTGTCTCGCGGATTCCATCATCAACAGCAACGTAACTATCTTTATTCGCCTCCTCATCACATTTTCGTTCTCTAAAATCATCATGCATTGTGATTGCCCAATTCATTAGCTGGGCGCAAGATCGGGTGGGGTGGTGTACAATGTAGTGCTGCGTAGGCATATATGATCACAATATCCATGGCTCTTTGGTAGTGCCGGACGGCGGGAACGCTCCCAAGTCGTGCATTCACCGCCAAGCCTCCAGATTCTCGGAATCAAAATCAGAAGCAGAAATGAACCATAAGCCGTATTCCCAAACCTCCCTGATGAACAAAGCCATTCCTGCCTCCTTCAGTTGTTTGTACCGTGGATCGGATGTCACTGTTGGGGCCCAATCATCCATTACGTGCGAGTCCGTCTGAGAATATTCGAACCGGAATGATTGTAATTGAACGGGACAACCGCCGGTCATATCTCCAGCGGTATGCCACCTCGACGATTCCGAACATTTCCGAGTCCTCAGCACTCGGAACGACAGACACCTCGTCCCACCAGCAATCAGTGTCATCCACTATGTGCAATGCTTCCAAGTGGGGGAGAAATCCGGCATCGGAAGTCAGTCGGTTGAACAAGTCGTTGAAGGACATGCGAAGTTGGAGTTCAAGAGTCGAGATAGGTGCACAATGGAGGCATCCTAAGAGTCGGGCTGCCGAAGTGGGCAAGAAGCAAAGACTCAACACCTGTAGGTGAAGGGAGGAGCGAGAGGTAAATGATATGAATCCGGAGATATCGGCAGGGGGTCAATACTTTGCATCCTCATATCTGAGGTTGAGATGAGTCAGGGCAGATAGTCAAGAGCCGGAGTAAATGCATCACGAGAAGTGGTGCTGTAGTGTCTGCGCGTTCAGACAACGTCAAGTCTCGGAGATTGGTGATGGGGGGAGGGATGGGATGGGAGTTGGATTGGGATGGGGAACGAGGGAGAGGCCCCGGGAAGCTCCACCAAAGGATGGTCCGCAAAAGCGGCTTTTTGAGGCCGAAAATTTGCGATTTTGCTGTCCAAAATGTGGCTTTTTGAGACTGAAATCTGAGTGGTCTTGTCCGAGAAGTGGCTTTTTGAGGTCCGACTTGACAAAAAAAAATGGGACAGGAGGTAACCGAACTCAGCACTGCAGCGGTAGTGACCTGACGAAAGAGCAGAAATATAATTAACCACTTGGCCAGACTACGAGTACTAAATCCATTGCGCCGGTGTGCCACCCACATTTCTGCGTCGCCAGGTGCACCGGAGATTTTTTCCCGATTATTTGGGCGAAAATTTGAATTTCACGTGACTACCCTTGTCCGAAAGTGGCTTTTTGAGGCCCCAAACGACCTCGACGAGTGGCTTTTTGAGGCTGGATTTGAGGAAATTTGGGGACCATCCTTTGGTGGAGCTTCCCGGGGCCTCGAGGGAGAGAGAGCAGTATGAAAGGTTAGTGCCCTTCAGTGGGACATCGACACTCTCGGAAATATTGATATTCTCCGAGCGGTAGAAGGTCAACGATCCCCAGGGCATGGCCAACATCCACGGTGCTCTATACAACTGGATTTCCCGAAGTAAGTGGGCGTCCTTCAATTCCCGTGGAGGGTATCCGGAAAAATTCTTCCCGAAAACGAAACGGGAGGAACAACATGAATTCAGCGTCTGCAACCGGGAGAATTTGGCCTCCACAGGGAATAGATAGGATAGTTGTCCAGCGGAAACGCGCAGCCAAATGGTTTGCCATTGTGCCGAAAGTTGGCCAATCATTTCCAGCACTGGAAGTAACCGAGAGTCCTCGATATCCCCCCGTCGGCCGCGGTTGTCTATAATGATGGAAAGCGGCACGTTTCTGGTCCTGGAAAGCCAATCGCGGAGGAGGATTTGGAAACCATCTGAGCGCTGGCTCAGAAGAGCGCGTGGGTCAAGAATAAACCAACCGAGGTCAAGACACAGGGACGCCCAAAGGCGAGGAGCGGTCAGTGCTATGTGTCTCCACTGCTGGCAGATCCAAAGGGGCGGCTGAATCCAGGCGCGCGTAATTAGGGCGTCCGTGTTTGTCGTATGCGTCTTCGTCGCCGAATGGGAGCTCCGGAAGGCAAAATAAGAATAAGAATATTTCGGATGTTAGCTCGGATGGCAGGGTGAGCGCAAATCGATTGACTGGAGTAAATTGAGAGAGATCCATCGGAGCGTTGGAATATGATGGACTGTCTTTGATAGGCTCTGGGTCGATTTGAGAGGATCCAGATCATCGATCCTGTGGACATGACGAAAACTCGAGTCGTTGCGGCAGGTCCCTTGATAAACGCGTACACACGGACAAACTCAAAATAAGTCCTGGGATAGCGGAGGAATCTAATAGGAAGAGATATCGACTAAGACTCAACCCGCAGCTCGCCAACCTTTTCACCCTTGCTATCCCGCGTCTCCACAAGTAGCACCCCGTCCAACCCAAGCGCAAACTCTATCTGCACGGCGGCAGTATATGTGCCCTTCTTCGTCTTGTCCTTGACGGCCGTGCCCTTCGTCTCACCAAAGAGCGTCCCGAGGAAATTGCGCTTGGTGGTCGTCTTCGTCTTGACCTCCTCCGGCTCCTCGGGCTCGTCGTCGTCGTCATCAGAGGACGGCGGTAGGGGCGCGGCCTTTTCGACTTTGATCCCCTCCTCGACTTCCCAGACCTCGAAACCGAATTTGGTTGCCTTGTCGCCTTCCCCGCCCGACAACGTCACTTCGACTTCGAAGATCCGCCGCGCTGGAAGGGGAGTATGTTTGTGGATCACAGAAATATACATCCCTCCAAGACCGTTCGAATCGTCAGGATTAGACGTAGGGAAGAGCATGCCAATCGTCCGTGAGGTCGTTTTAACCTCTTCGGCCTCTTCAAACGCTTGTGCCAACTCCGGCGACTCCTCTGGAATCGCGAGGAGTAACGCGGCCTGCAGGGCGGAACCTATAGACAGCACGCCGGTCGGGTCACCTATGGCACCGCTTCCCATTGTCGAGTTGGAGAAGGCCGTCTGGACGTCCTCGGAGAACCCCACACTGGTCAGCAGGTAGCTATCGAGCCCCGGCAGACAAGCAGTGCCGCCAACGTAGGCAATCTCGTCTATGTCGTGCGGGTCTATGGAGATGCTCTCTAAGAGGGATTTTATCTCAGAGGAGATGGCAGTGTAGATCGGGGTTGCGAGGAGATCGAATCGCATACGTGCGATGGTCGCAGTGAAATCGAGTCCGGAGTGCAGCGACTCAACGGATAACGAGGCAGGTGCAGGGGACGCACTAAGTGTACGTTTGGTGTATTCGAGAGCGAGGAGCAGTTTCGTTGTTGCTCGGATATCCTCTTTTGTTGACGGCGGCTGAGGGAGGGCAGTTTTGGTCTTTTTGGTGAACTCCTTTGCGAAATGTTTGACCAAAAGAGACGACAAGGCATCCCCGCCGATGTTGGCAGCATCGGTTGTCGTCCTGGAGCCCAGGACGTAGCCCAACCCGGAGCGCAGAGCAATTACGGACAACGACAAGGAAGACGCGCCCACATCTACAACCAA
This sequence comes from Mycena maculata, assembly GCA_029448575.1. Classification (NCBI taxonomy): domain Eukaryota; kingdom Fungi; phylum Basidiomycota; class Agaricomycetes; order Agaricales; family Mycenaceae; genus Mycena; species Mycena maculata. The sequence continues at coordinate 160,264 of JARJLG010000096.1, read as the reverse complement.
TTGTGTCCGATCTTCAGCTCCACCAGGCCATTGCGGAGAGGTCGTGGTAGTCAGCACGGCGCTGGCTTCGTCGAGGAGCTGTAACACTCGGACACCCGAATCTTCCGCTGCCTTCTTGAGTGCGTCTTTTTGTGGTTGCGTGAAAAAAGGTGGTACAGTGATGACAGCACCGAGGATGGGTTTCCCAAGGAAATCCGTAGCGGACTGGAGGAGCGAGGATAGGAACATGGTCGTGGCCTCTTGCGGCGTGAATATCCGCGTCGACGGGGTAGGTTCGGAACGGGGGGTAGCGGCATGGGAAGCGGCCGGGGTGTTGGAAGCAGAGGTCGGCAGAGGCGTCGGTGCTGGCTGCAGGATATCCACCCTGTACGCGGGTGTGTCGGACTCCGTAGGGTGCTGTATTAAGGGTGCTGAGGTCGCGGCTGTTGACTGATCAATTTCAGAAAACCTGTAAAACAAGGATAAGCGACAAGACAAGTATAGACGACGAATCCACTTTTTCCCCAAAAGGTTGCGGAATCCGGTGATAGTGTTGTGCGCGTTTTTAACCAGTTGGGGCATGGCTTGGTTGCCGACATACTATTGAAAGAAGTATTAGACTCTGCGTAAATCTCATATCAACAGTGGAAGAATTGTCGGTGAGAACGATGATCCACCATAGTTCAAACCGGCGGTGCAACAGACGACCGAGATGTACGGGATGTAAAAAAACGTACAATTTCCTCTCCATGGAACGCTATCGCGCATGCGATCTGACGTTCACCATTTTCGTTTGCAATGCATTCTGCCAGTCCTTCCTGTAGAAAAACGCGAGAATTGGAGCCCAGTTCGTCGTGGATCCAGACACAGACGGACCTTGGTATATACAGCGATCGAGGCGTACGCATTTCCCAAGTTGATGCCAACGACAGCGGGGATACTAGAGGGTGTAGCCTCGGCCGCCTGTGCGGCGTTGCCGTTCGGGGTGGGCTTGGGCGCCATCGCGAGAATACAACGGAGGAAGAGGTGTCCGAAAGAAAAACTTAATTGCAGCCGATGACGCGTGCGATCGAAACAGAGACAAATACCTCTTGAAAAAATTAAAAAAGAATAGAATTAACATGTATGTACATGTACAGACGACATGCCGACCGCCATTTAATTACCACTAGCATGAACCCGTGCTACGCTACGGCCTTCAACATACTTGAAGTCGGATGCAGTTTTTTTTCTTAATCAGTCTGTCGGACATAGCAAGTACAAAGTTGGCATTACATAAAAAGTTGGCGTTAAAAAGTTGGCATTAAATTTCGCAATAACTGTCTCGTTGTTGCTATCGTAGCAATGCAACTTTTTTTTCACCGTAATCGTCAACAGGTAAGCCAGAGACGAAGGAGGCAGGCCTCCGGAATCGTTGTGGTGGTGCTTAACCTACGAAGGAGTGCCGTCGAATGCAAACTTCCTCTTGGTACTACCACTCGTCAATGAAGACGACACTTTGGAATAAACTTGAGAAGAGAATGCTGAAATAATAAAGTTTTGAGTGAGTCATGCAACTCGGGCTTAATGTATGGCCACCGCACCAGTGGCGGCTCAGCTAAAAATGTTAAGAATGGAACACAATGTCTGTCAGGTACGATACATTTCTTACCTACAGGTTGCTGTTGTTGCTGTCAGTGTTGTCGTGCTGGCGTAGCAGGAGTGGCTGTCATTGTGATTGACATGCTGCGTTGGAGGAGGAGTCAGGATCTACATGATGGCCCTGGCATCCACTTCATTTTGATGATGTGCTTGCTGCCCAGTAGTCTGCCGTGAAGGGGTAGCTTCGGAATGTGCAGCATGCGGAGGGAAAGGGAGGCTCACCACCCTTTCTGCAGCCTCCTTTTCGGGGCATCTCTGTTGGCCAGCCTGCCATGCAGTCAGAGCAGGTGCTTGCAAGTCTGGCAGTCCCAATGGTCTCTGCAAAACAGTCACAATATGATTTCCTGACCTTGGGCAGCACCAGGTGTTGGTGAAGGGGCGTGATTTTCTGTCCTAGGACTCGTCGATGATGCTGGCTCGGTGTGTCCTACAGCGGAGCATCCTGTTTGTGTTCTGCCTCTCGCTGCACAGCATGCTACTGCTCCATTGAAGACCCTGAAACCACATTTTGTGCTTGAGGTGGTCATGGAAGGTTGCCCAAGTCGAATAGGGCATTCTTCCCACCAGCTCTCATTGCTGCGGGATCTGGTATGGAAAGAGCATCACAGCATTTTGTGCACGTCACACTCCAGTTGTGCCGATGGGCCAGGAAAGACGAAGACACAAGGGGTCAGCCTAAAAAATTCAATGTCTCATCATGTCGCACACAACAGAAGATTCACATAAGAAGACCAAGCACTCCCAAGATGCCAAAGAGTAACGGCCCGCCGAGTGAGACGCAGAGGGTGCACGCACTGATCGCCCGAAGAAACTGAATTCATTCATACAGTCGCAAGCCAGAGAAAAAACAGATTCATTAGTTTAGACTACATGGTACAGTATACTCACTCCAGAAAACCTGCAGTCTCAAGAGGCTGTCTCTCGGTGCGACTATTTGATTAAGTTAAAGATGTTGTATGCTCGATGATGTCAGAAGATGTCCAGAATGAAAAGATTGAAGAGCCAATGAAAGGAAACAGAGGCCAGAGGATAGGAGCGCGACGAAAGCAGAAGAAGAGCTAAAGGTACAGCCACCTTTCTGACAGTTGTCTATGTCTTCTGATTGGCTGACAGACGTCTTCACGTGATGGACCTCTTTTGTATAAGTAGATACGTCGGCATTAGATCGCTTCAACACAGAGTTCGCATCTTCGACATCTTTTTGCGCCTTTTTCCTCATAAAATATGGGGCAATCTTTGCTGGTGTGCACAATACGTCCTATTCAAGAGTGAGCCAGAAAAGTTCATGCAGCGAAATGTCGCTGACCTGGTGGAGAGAGCTGACAACACTGGTATCATGTCTAAAGACGGGAGAACCGGACTTGTAAGATATCGTCGATGTCTGCTTCTCGTACAGCTCGCCCACCCGTGGTTTGCAGTCCTTGGGAGGAAGCTCCAGACAAGGAGGAGACTGTAAGAATTTCGGGGGATTCCAGGCGAAGCGCGCTGTCTGGAAGCCGTTAACAAAAGGACCATGGCCGAGAGGAAATCTTACTCTTGCCACTATTGTTGGCGCGTAAAGGTGTCTTGCATCCTAGACATGTCACCGTTTTCAAAGCGAACAAATAGTCCGCATGTGGTCCCCTGACACTATGAAATTGTGATGCGGCACAAATTTGGTGGCTTCACGGGGCTGAAGCAATGACGTGAGCGGCTATATAGGCGCTCTACAGTTGCAGTAAGAGAGGTGTTTGAGGGCGAGCGCCCGCCGACTTCGAGGGCTCGTCGGCCATTGTGACCTAGGGGGAACTGTCACCCGGTTCCGGGGAGCCTTTGTACGCTTGCTCTGGCAGACGTGAGTCGGGACTGCTGCGAAATGGTGGAATTTATTAGTAATGATCTACAGTGCACAGATTAGATACGGGCACCGGGCCGTGATTCCGTGCGTAAAATAATAATTAGGCATCAGTGGCAGGAACACCACACTTTTGAAATAAACACACAAGAAATTAGCCTTTTCGCCTAGGATGGGCTTGAAGATCCTCAGTGGTTCCAACAGCTGATTATCGAGGTAATATTTGGTGTAAATTGGAACATTGTTTTCCAAGACGTGTAAGGGGTCTTCAGATTTCTCGTATGCAGCAGCACACTAACAGCACCTACATGAAAGATGCGTATCTGTGTGAATCAGATCCAGAGTGATTTTCGACGCACCCTTCATGCCCTTGACGATGACGTAGGCGACACGGTTGCCCAATGCAGGAGCAGAACCTTTGTACAAATTAGGACAAGTAATGCAGTAGCGGTGAAAAATGACTGCATCTGTTTCCTCATCCACTCAGCAAGCTGAATGTGGGCTTGCTTGGCATAATCTACAGACCAGTTATCTCACACCCCTGTGACCGAACAGCAAGCATACATACCGCTCTTTGCCTTGGTGATCACAAGTTGCGACATGTCGACCTTGTTTTGGAGCAGATCTAATATGAAAAGGGGTGGGCCACCGTCATATGCATCTTCTACTCCAATCTGTTGTAAGACTTGGTTTCAGAGTCTCCATGCTCGACTTCATAATGAAAAGTTTTTTTTGGGGTCGATATGGGGCAGTGGGGAACGGGACCAGCTGTCTGAGCCACCTTCCGCACCTGTGAATTTGTCAGTGCCTCCGCGAGTTGAATTCGCCACACACCAGTTCCTTTGGTGCCCTCCTCTTTTAGTCTCTCCAGCACCTCTGCAAACGACGATTGAGCTGGCTGAGACGAGAACGATCCCGCAGGACCAATCTTCTGTCTCTTGGCTGCAGCCTCAGCTTCACAAGCCGTTTCATTGCTGAAAGCGTGTCAATATTCGATGCGTGTTTTCGGAAAGAGCACTAACCCTCGTAGAGGCATGTTTTCCTTCATTTTTTTTTTTGGGGGGGGGGGGGAAGGGGGGGGTTGGGAAGAAATGAAGGATTTTAAATACCCTAAAATGTGTCGGTAGAAGAACGTGAAAGTGGTAGGGAATGGTAAGGGAGAGTGACATGTGTCAGCTTGTTTGTTCCTTGTGTACACGCTTTCCCACGGCTCGAATCAAAGCTCTGCATGGAGTATATGAGAAACGAAAACGAACGCTCGTCTATCTAAACACCAAGGCTATGCTTGAGTCATCAGTGATCGGACAGCCAGGGATCGGGTTCCCACAGGAACATGCCAATGAAGCACGACGGATCGGTGATTGGACAGCTGACAGGTGTCATGGCTGCAGATATGTGGAGTATGCATGGGCATTACTCAGAACACATGGCTTTGGGACGTTTCTTACTCAGAACACACGGTTCTGGCATGTTTATTATTCAGAACACATGGTCATGGTGCTTATTGCACATGGACGCTCTATTGTATATATTATTAGCACTAGTTACATAGCCACAGTTGAACAGTCTAAGTAGTGTAGCTAGTTGCTTGTATTCCTTAGTCTTTTATTCCATCACATTTTGACGCTCCTCATACCGACCAAAAGACCAAACACACCTTAGATAGCGTCCCTGGGTCCTTAAGTCAGAGCCTTGACTGTGACATATTGAAAGCACAGTAAATTCGGCCTATTTCATACATTTCTGGTGCTCAGGGTCAAGCAGGGAACGTGCAAACTGCAGTTGATGGTGGAGAAAGAGAACCATTTCCTCAATCCGAGGCTTCGACCCTATACATGGTGATTTGGAGGGCAGACCGGCACAGACAAGGAATCAGAGAACAATATGTATTTGCATCAATTGAATAACTAGCAAAATTGGCCAAAAAGTCCAGTGTCCACCCTTAAGCCCTTAAATTTCTCAGGACTCTTAAGGCCTTCCAAAGATTAAACCCTTAAACCGAAGGGCATTTTAAGGCCTTAAAGAAAGAATTCCCACGAGTTTTGCGCGACCGTAATTACCGTACATTCGCTACACAACTCATTGTGAATTAATTTATACCGCACTGTCATGGGGGAATGCATCCTTGACCTCATCCACCAATTCCCGCATAAAATTTCATTGTTGCGCTTACAAACTACAGCAGCAACACTTCTATTCCAGTACGGTGTTATATACCGAGCCGGGGTGGACCTGAAGAGTAAAGGCCAAAGGATCGGAGGCTCCGGTATGTCGGAGCGTCGGAGGGCCGGAGGGTCCAGAACGTATACGAAGAGGAATCACAACACCACAGGGGGTTAAGGGTGAGTGACTACCCTGGCCAGCAGGTATCCAATAGGGGGGGACAAGTCAGAGTACCGGAAGGGAACTGGAGAGTGCGGAGACGACTCAGTGCAAGGGAAGTGAGCCAAGCAACGTCAATTATCAATCTGACATACAAGACATATTAAAGACATATTTATACTAAGTAGCTAATTGTTTTCCATATAAGGAAGGAGAGTGGTTCTTAACAATAAGACAAGTCAGAAGGACTGATGAAAAGTTGTATGACAATAAGATGGAAAGACGGAAAGACGGATAAATGGGAAATGCTCAGTAATTCTTCGTTGCGTAAAAACCCGATGATACTGGATGGTTCGGAGGCTCCAGTAATATACCGGAGCCTCAGAACCTACCGGAACTACCGGAAGGTCAACGGGAGGGCTGGGTATGCTGCATGGATATAACATATGGTGAACTCCAGGAACAGGTTGTCTGCTTTCCAAACAGCGCATTACAGGACTCCGGGAGAGGAAAAAAATGGGAGATTACACCCTGATGCACGTTGGATTTTAAGGCCTTCTGAAGGACTTGATGGGTCGGCCAAAGATTTTTAAGCCCTTAAGGCCTTACTTAAGGCTTTAAAGTTTAAGGCCTTACCCTTTGGGCAAACACTGCCAAAAACCACCCACAAGACTCTATTTGGTGTCATAAGAGGCGGGTATGGATAGGTCGGGATGCGGAGATGGGTGGGACACAGCCTCAGGACTAAGCGAAGGGTGACGGGATTGCCGGCCTGCCGTTTGATGCGGCCGAGCCTTGCCAAGTTTTGTTTTCGCTTTTCGTCATGACCGCTTCTGCATGTCTCCTTCATGGTTGATTATTCTTTCCAATTGACCCATAGAATACCAAAATCAACACAACATCGTCCAATGCAGGGATGGATCCCTCACATTTGTGCCAGTCAATCGCCTCATTCTCACCCTACCCTCGGAAGATGAATTCATCGAAACCCTGTTCTTTCACCGCGCCTCTCCTTCTGTGTCAAAACTGCCGTCAGTGGAGGAAGATAGCATTGGCGACTCCCCGCCTTGGGGCTTTTCCGTGCATCGATCTGCATTATCCATTAAATTATGGTTATGGGGTGAGATTGAGGAAGAGGGGTGATTTCAATTTTTGGATGGCCCAACAGCTCTCGATTTCTATCACGATTGGCTTTCGAATGCCAACATTGTGCCCCTTTTGCTGCGTGTGGAAAAAGCAGATCAACTACTGGTCGACGCTCCTCCGAGCGAGACAGATCTACGCCTTGGATGTTGGCTGTCTCTCGGGCACAATTGACCGTCTTCCGTTCAGACAAGATCAGTGTTTTTAAATGTGTAGATGTTCTCTGCAGCGGTCCCAACCTTTTAGAGTGTACTTTTTCTATTCTGCAGCAAGGCCATTTCATTCATGCCCCTTTTCCACCTCTCAATCTCCGAGTTTTAGAGATAATAGATTGAACTGTTACATGCATGCAAAATGTGTGTAATCATGTATATAGTCTGCAGCCTATGACAGGATTAACCTGTCATAGTGGCCTTTTGGCTCAGTTGGTACCATTGTTAGCTCGCAGGCATGTTACGTAACATGAACCAATCACCTTGCTGTGGCCTTTCTCCACTGCTTGTCCCTCCCAACTCTGCAACACCTCACTTTGATTCCTCGGCCTCCTCTCAGCTTCAGGAGTTGGCCCTTTGCCTACTACCAACCACAGGCACAACTTGTCCAATGCCTTTGATCTATCAATGCCACAATAACCCTTCGGCTCCAACTCCGCAATGCTGCAGACCTTATTCGCCGTCGTAAAAGTGACAGTGATCTTCTTCCTCGCCTAGAATCCTTGCACATCATACAAAGTGGTCACTTTAGTCGGGACTGAGGTTGCACGGAGAGGCCATGGGAGGGCGGGGAGGCTGGGGGCACGTGCGAAGCAGCTTGGGTGACGGGGTGTGATTGCCCGCCCAGGCCGGATACAAATGGATTGCTCGAGATGCTTTCGGCACAATGGGATTCTCCTTCAAAGGCGGAGAGTAGCCGGAGGGCTCAGCTGCGATCTTTCCAATTCGAGTATTCCTACCTAACGGCGATCCATGACTTTGATTTCGTGTTGACAGAAGATCCAAAGTTCCTGGCACTGGACGAACAGGGTATGCAGTTGTGGGTAGCGGGGTTCAGGGGCAAAGATCATTTGAAGTGGTATGTCGGCCTGTAAGCTCGTGAATTTTGGCGCATGAGAAAAATGTCGCAAAAATCCCTTTTGAGTTATTGGCTAAGATAAGTGCTTTTCGAACCTTATAGGGGAGCAGGCATGCTTATAAGAGGTTATAAGCACCTATCTTCGCTTATAATTCAAGGGGACCCCCTCAGGCTGCATTCTAAATCCAATATTGGTAACGTATGCACAGGTGGAGTCGGGCCTACTGTATAAGGAATCCCTTATCCTGGCTTATGACTCAAAAGAGATCTTTGCAACACTTTTTTGGGATGATTAGGATGTTTCATAATCAGGATTTTAGGTCCAACTTGTACCCCAACTTAGACCATGATGGTCTAGGCCGGTTTGGTATTATAAACCATCTGTCTAACGCTTCAGTGGTCCGCGTACTTCCTCCGCGAGGGCCCTAGACAACTGTGTCTACGCCAGCTTATTGTCCTAGACCAATCACTTAGACCTGAACAGACCAATTTTTGGTCTACCTCCGTTTATGGGCTTAGACAAATTTCCGGTCTGCAGCCCTCTGAACGTAGTGAATCTAGGCTGTAAGATCATACGCCACAAATAAAGTGAATCCCCACCATATAGACGTATTTCTCCCCATGTCGTCAAGCGAGACTCAAATAGTCCGTGCCGGTCCAAAAAACAAAATAGGAAGCACGATTATTGCCTTTAATTTCGCCACTGCTATAATGTTGGGGCGCGATTTCCAGTGCCATCGGCCTTTATCTCCGTTTGGACGTTGGCGTTGAGTTGCAGTGATCCAATCACTCACCACTGATTTTGGATCTCACGCTCTCCTGTCTTTCATCGAAACTCGTCACTTATGCGACGCCTTGAACGAACAAGGAAATACGACGCCGAAATCGCGATTCGATTCTGAATCTCCCGACCTTTCCCGCACCCCGTCGTGTACTCGTATCTTGCGGGCCAACATACCGCGTTGTCCGAGAAACGAGGTTACGAGTGGTCAGTCTGTCAACAGAGACTAGCGTTGCCCGCTCCGTACATCTGGTGCGGGTCAGCTAACCAATCCACTTCAACTCCCCAGCACTGAGCAGCCCTCGGGTCTTGGTTCGCCGAGAATCACGCGGAGGAAACCGAACTTTGGGTTGGCTACTTCAAAAAGCACCGTGACACTGGGCGCCAGGTGCTCTCGTGGCCACTGGCTGCTGGGGGTGGATCGACGGCGTCAAAAAGAGCGTCGATGTTGACTGTACGATGCAGCGCTTCACACCACGAAAGGCCAAGAGCCACTGGAGCAAGGTCATAGGTCGCAGTTCTTGAAGCAGCGCGCCGGATCCAGGATCCCGGCCGCGCAGCGTTTGCCCTCCGCAGAGAGTATTGAGCGAGACGCTATTCCGCTCTCTGCGGAGTTCGCTGCCAGGCTCGCTGAGGCATCGGCCTCTGCGGACTGGCATTCTAAGCAACCTCCTGAACACCGACGTGCCGCAGAAGACTGGCTCATGAGCGCAAAGCAGGAAGCGACTCGCGAGAGACGGTTTGGTGTGCTCATTCAAGTGGTCTGCGTGTGCCACCACTACAACGCTAGTTTTCGATAAGTTCGCAGGCATTTATTTGCATTTACAGCGACAGAGCATTGTGATGTACAGATCAGTTGATTAGTTGGACAGTGTAACATAAAGAAGTAGATGTCGCCATTGCCCTCACAACCTGCTCTCCACCAACAACGACCCATTGCGCCACCCCAGCGTATTCTTCCCAAACGCGGCGACCAACGCCTCGTCCACCGTGCGCACGAAAACGAACTCCATCACGCTGCGGATCTCGAGCGCAACGTCGTGCTCGACGTCCTTGCGGTTCGCCCACGGGAGGATGACCTTGGTGATCTGAGCGCGGTGCGCGCCGAGGACCTGCGGGAGATGTTAGTGATGAGATAGATGATAGACAATAACCAGACCTTCTCCTTGATTCCACCAACAGGCGTAACCCGCCCGCGTAGGGTGATCTGCCAAGCGGTCAGAGGTGCTTTAGGCTACATTCTGGAACACTTACCTCGCCGGTCATGGCAATATGCGTCGGGACCCGCGCCCCAGTCAAAAGCGAAACAAATGCGCAGACCTGAGGTTACCATTCGCTAAGTTCCTGCCTCTGCGACGGAAGAAAGAACGTCTTACCATCGCAATCCCGGCACTAGGCCCATCTTTCTTCTGTGCCCCGGCGGGGAGATGTAGATGGATGTCAATGAGCTCCGGCACCTTCAGCGGGTCGTGTGCGCGCGAGTTGGTTATGCACAGATCGTACGCGTGCGTCTTCACCCAGCTGAGTGCAAGCTCCCCACTCTCCTTGATGACCTGCGAAGATAATGAGGTCAACGTACTCCGATCCGAATAAGACACCAACATACCTCCCCGAGACTCCCAGTCAATTTCAGCCTCCCCGTGCCCGGAACGGCGATCGTTTCGACTGGGAGGATACCACCTTCGCCCTGGCCCATCACGACAAGACCGTAGACAATCCCACGCCGTTCCTCTCTCTCCCGCTCCTCTCCATCGTAACGTGCTATCCCCAGTATCGTCTCCAGCTGGTTCTCCTCCACGACGGAAGAGTACTCCCGGCCTCCCGGCCGCCTCTCCCTGGCCGCCGCCGCATCGCCCTCCTTCTCGTCAACGCACTCTGCCCACTCGACCGCCTTGTACCTAACCACCGCCCCAATCGCGCGCTCGAGGCTGCGCACGCCCGCCTCGCGCGTGTACTGCGTCGCGATCGTCATCAGCGCGGGCTCCGTCAGCTGCACGTGATCTGCGTCCATCCCATTCGCGCTGAGCTGCTTCGGGAGGAGGAACCGCCGAGCGATGTGCATCTTCTCGTCGTACGTGTATCCTGCATTCACCGCGGTTAGCGATCAGCGCGTCCGTCTGCGGGGGGGGCACTGACCTGACAGCTGCACAATCTCACACCGGTCGAGAAGCGGTCCCGAGATCGTCTCGAGGCTGTTGGCCGTGCAAATGAAGAGCACCTGGCTCAGGTCGATGGGGACGTTGATGTAGTGGTCCTACAACCATATCCGAGTAAGCCGGTAGCGAATGGGCACGGACAAAATAGGACGTACATTGAAAGTGTGGTTCTGCTCGGGGTCCAGAACCTCCAACAGCGCCGCGGACGGGTCGCCGTGGAAATTGCTCTGTCCGATCTTGTCAATCTCGTCCCTGCACGCAAAATTGATTGATTAGGAGCGTCCAGGGATGCGAAGTGAAGAACTGCATACAGCAGCAGGACGGGGTCGGGTCTCCCGGCCTTTCGCATGGCCTGTACGATTAGGCCGGGCCCGCTCGCCACATATGTGCGCCGGTGCCCGCGTATCTCCCCCTCGTCGCGCACGCCGCCGAGCGAGATCCGCTGGAATGGACGGTCGAGCGCCTTGGCCACGGATTGTCCCAGGGACGTTTTGCCCGTTCCGGGAGGCCCCACAAATCTATATTCCAGATTAGAGACCGAAAAGATAAAGATTGCGAGAAGCTTGCAAGAGGATCGGCCCTTTGACGCTTTTCCTGGCTGGTCGTGGGACGGAGACGGGTGCCTTTGCGTTGTCGCCCTCGGTAGCAGTAGCCTCCTCATTGGTGGCTTCGGCCTTCTGCTCTGCAGTTGATTCTGCCGAAGCAGCGGCAATGCGCTCGCGCTCGGCATTCATCTCCTTGAGGCGCACGACCGCGAGATATTCGATGAGGCGCTTCTTGATCTTCTCAAGCCCGAAATGGTCCGAGTCTAGCTGCGCACGAGCGGTAGACAGGAAGGAGCGGTCGCGGATCGTGTGCGGGGCTTCAAGGGCGGAGTTGGGCCATGGCACGGCGGTGAGCCACTCGAGCTGAAAAACATGTTGGTGGGATGCTCGTCCCAAAGACACAGGTGCGCACATAGGACCGGATAACGCCGTTCTCCACCGATCCCTGGGGGATGCGCTTGAGTCTCCGCCACTCGCGCACACCCATCTTGCGCTCCTCGGACCCTGGCTGCATCGCTTCGATGCGACTTTTGAGGTCCGCCAGGTCGTCCGCCTCATGCTGCTCATCGTCGTCCAGCTCGGATGTGGGGCTCTGACCGCCGACGAGGTTGCCTGGGGATCCACCGGACAGCGACTGAAGTTCCTTGTGGATCGCCGCGAGCTGCTGGCGAAGGAAGTGCTCTTTCTGCTGCTTGTACACGGACTCTTCCACCTGGGTCGCGATCTTGGTAGACACCTCGGAGATGGAGGCCTGCCTGCTGAAGATCTCGGCGGCGAGGGTAAGTCGCGCCTCGGCATCGGTGATCGCGAGGATGGCTGAGACTAGGGTCAGCGTATGATATATTGAAAGGAAATGACGTAAGTAGTCACCTAATTTGTCGGCAAAGCTGGCGTTGACGGTGCCTACGAGGATATCCGCCATCCAGGCAGCGCGGGCATCGGTGATGTCTTCGAGCATGCCCGAAATTTTATGGTACCCGTCGCGACGGATCTGCTGACCGGAGTCCCTAGCAAGCCGATCAAGTAGGCGCAGGGCACTTTGCTTGAAGGTGTCGACGACCTTGCGCGATGGGACCTTCTCGGTGGGAGGATACTGGATATCCCATGGCATGAAAGCGTTTTCCGGGTTGGGAACATATGGAGTGAGCAAGCGAACCCGAGTGAGACCGTGAAGAGTAAGTAGATAGTTCTGGTGGCTATTCCGTCCTGGGGGCCGTACGAGACGCAGGATTCGGGCTGCGGTGCCATGTTCCGCCAGAGACGTCAGATTATTGTCAGAGGTGACCGGAACTGCTGCTACGACAGGAAGGACATCCGATTCCTCGATGAGGGCTACAAGTGCTTCTCCGACATCATTAGATACAGGGAGAGTTATCCTCGACGCAGGAAGGAGAATCGTTGGGTGGGGTAGGGGGAGAATCGGAAGCTTTGAGCTTGCCATGGAGATAGGAGGGAAGAAAGGAATGCAATATTTGGCGGCCGCACTAGTACTTCCTCGGTCTAAGACAAATCACCGGTTTCACATGTCAACTCCTCTAGGGTTAGGGTTAATTAGTGAAAAAGGCGGGTGATTCAGACGCGTTCAAAAGGCAAGTCCAACGACCGTGTTCAATTCAATTCCATAGTGACACATGGAATCAGACAGCGGGGAGAGTAAGAAAATGAGATAAAAAACAGAACGGCGTTCTAGTAAAGCGTGTAGCGCGGTAGCTGGCCGTCCTTCCCTCCGTTCCACGCCACTGCCGCCTCAACAAATAAATATTGGACCGTGCCGTGTAATCCTACCTACCTACCTACGTATTTCCCCTTTAGATTCCCTTGCCGCAGATCCGTCGACCAGCCTCTAGATAGTCGACGGCCGTTCAACCCCACTATACGTGCTCGCCTGGGCGTCGGGCAAGAGACATGATCGGTCGCAACTGGCGTGCGTGCTTGTCGTCATCTTTCGTCGTTTCCGATGCGTTGACAATCTACGGCCTTTGACCTACGCCCTGCTACTAGTACCTTATAGGCCGACCGGTTGATCGACTATCATCAATCCCTCGGTTTTCCCAATAGCGACTGGTTTAAGTCTCGCGCATTCTAGGGGATTACCGACTTGGGTTCAACCACGATGAATGATACGGTATTTTGTCTCTCAAGTCAACATCTGCGCCACAATCCTCTTCCATTTACCGTACCAGCTTCCCCCAATTCAGCCACCACTCATCGACCGCCTCGATCGCATCGTAGTTGAACTGCACCAGGTATGTCGCCCACGTCGCTGCGATAACCTCATCGGCCATCTCGGTCTCACCGTCGATGAGGGACATGGTCTTGAACTGCCGATTGCGGGCATCGCGCGCGGGTCCGGGCGGGAAGGTGCTCGCCACGATGCCTGAGAGCTCAGAGGCCTCTGTAGCCGTGGTACGCTTGTGCCGCACTTCGTGGTACCCATTCAGCAGGAAGGCGATGTGGTCACGCGAGGTAAGGTGAGAGAAGACCCGCCCCAGGGCGAAGCCGTCCTCGACCTAGCCTCTGTTCAGCCTGTTTCAAGTTTCCAAAAGAGATTTGCTCACGGATATCTGAGGAGTAGTTGTTTTTGGTCAAGTCTCGAATATGGTTCAATTCGCCACTCACGCATTATGGGAACAATGAATCCGTTAATCAACGTCCGTGAGTAGAGCGTGGATTGAGGCGGCAATGACTTGCCGGTATGGTATGGGCTGCATCACCGATAATGACCACCCCAGTCGAAGGATCTGACAATCTGGTTACCTTTGGGATCCGCTGTATTGTGCGAAGGCAGGTTGGCGCAAGTGCAATCAATCGGTTGACTCTGGCAAGGGGTTCAAGGCCGGCTGCACCCAAGTTACACATCAACGGACCTGGGCTCTTGGTCGCGAAGAATTTGAGCACCATTCGCGTTCACCACTAAAGGATTGAGAATCCAAACCGTCTCCATTTCCCCATCCTTTATCCCATCCGTGCGGACTATGCTTATGATATAAAGGTCGGGACCGCACTGGACAACATGAACACTCGGCCGCTTGGAGTGGAGAATAGTGACAAACTCGGTGGCCGCTGACAAGCAGATCTGTGCCTGGCCAAATCATGAACTACCGGGCGTCAACGAGCGGACAAAGGAATGAAAGAAGAACGTACTTCATCTGAGTTGACGACGAGCTCCATCATCTCGGGGTCGTCTTGTAATTGTGAGACGACGATGGAACAGGTGCTTCTGAATATCATTAGCTGGCATGCCATTAATGTTGAACTTGCCACACCCAACAATTTCAGTGAGATTCGAGGGGAGCGTAAAAGAACTGCTGTGACTGCCACCCTCGTCGAAGTCACATTCTTCTTCCTCGACTACTTCCTGCTCCAGCAGTAGCGCGTCACGGACCAGGCTATGATGTCCATCTGCGCCAACAAGCTGAAACATTGCACTTTAGTTTGATTGAATGGGGAGGAAATGAACGTACCACATCAGCCTCTATGCATTCTCCGGAAACCGTAACGACACTCGGCTTGGCTTGAGAACAGAGCCGAATGGATGTGACCTGGACGTGATATCTAATTTCTACTCCAGAATTCTGGCACAGGTCCAGGAGATATTCCAGTAGTATATCGTACTGTATAAATATCATTACGGTGAATTCCTTGATGAACTGGACGAACGTACCGGGAGCATGTAGAACTGGCATCCGAGATCTGCCATGACCTCGTCGATAAACTTCATTTTCCCTAACTCTTGCGAAGTTTCTCCTTGAGGGAAAAATATGAGAACTTGAGCGAATGTAAACGAGAGATCACATTTACCGTCCACGAATGTCAGTCTGATGGGGAAAAAAAACATGTCAACGTATTTCGGGTTTGAATCACTGCAAGAAACGCACCCGCTGCATTGCGTCCCATACTTTCCTAGGAGTTCGGTAGCTCCCGGTAACGTCTCCAACAAACGCGTCATATTTGGAGGGATACGCACCCCGCCATGGGTCTGAATCGAGTTAGCGGAATAACATGGACCAGGTCGTCCGGATCGTAGTACCACAGTGCCTGCCTCTCGCTTTTCCAGCACCAAAACCTTGTGTCCTGCTCGTCGCAAAGTATACGCTGCAGTGAGACCACCAATGCTGCCGCCAACGATAACGAATTCGAGGGGAGGGGATGGAGCAACGGTCATTTTCTGATCAAGAGCCTACGGTGAAGATAGGCTTTTGAATACGCGTATCATTTAACTGAAGCGCAAGCGCGGTCAAGTGGTTTGCGGGGCGGCACGACAGAGCCAGCAAAAGCGGGAAACTTGTCGGCTGGTGCGTAGCTCCACCCACAGTCAGGGTCAGCAGAGTAACGTGGGCGTCATCGGGTGTTCGCTTCAAATCTGGAGACCAGAGATTCGGAGTTATGGTAGCCTAAGGCACGGCTGCAGGCGCCTTGGCTCCGAGTCAGACACCTGAGGTTTAAATTCCCCATGACGGGAGTATTGACCAATGCGCTCAAGTCAAGAGGAAATTCGATACGTTGACCTGCACCAGAAATTTGAAGGACCAAGGAAATGAACCGGGCGGCAATTCTATACCGTACGCCAGGAAGGGTTTTTTTCGGGCCGTTGATACAGATCGAAGCACAGGGCTATCATGTATACACAATGCATGTGTAACATCGATTGTAGGCCCAGGTGCAGCTTGTGAGCTTCTTCAGGCAACCTTCTTTCCATAAATTTGATCCGCAACTTGAGCTTGAACCCTTGATAGAGTCCATACTGCAATGCTCCAACTGCCATGGCCGGTTGACGGGTGACAGGGAAGCCCGCCCCGCTTCTGGGACGTAACATGACAAAAAGAACCCGGCTGGGCGCGGGATGTCAGACGGGCCGGCGGGCCCCGCCTGACAGGCGCATCAAGGCGCGTCAAGCGGCCGACCGATGTCACACGCATCAAAACCGGCATGGAGGCCGAGGACCGGCGGCAACGGGGGCACAGTGAACAAAAGCAGAGAAAAGCGCTAAGGGAGAGTGCGAGTATCCGCGCTCAATGATGTGAGAAATGATGAGACTCGCGGCCTTTGGCCGCCGTGTGATGAGAGAGGGAAATGAAGATAAATGAGAGAGGAGGGAGAAGAAAGAGGATGCATTTGCGGGTGGAGCGGGGCCGCTTTGCGGCCCGACTCGCGAGGCCGTCGACGCGCCAACGAGTGGGCGGGGCTGCGAGTCGGGAGAGGAATGACGCGCGGGGGGCCCGGCTCCAGTACGCAATGGGAATCGGGTCTCGATGGGGAGACAACCGAAACAACCACGCGGAGCAACGCTCGCGTGAGGGGGCCCGAAGACCCAAGATGAGCAGGTGTGAACGTGATGAATTAAAATGAAAATAAATACGTGCTACGTGTCGCCGTCGAAATTAAGGGATGTGGAATCGTAAGGTAAGGAATGCACGGAGGCGAACTGCTTGATGCGGGAGGCCCAGGCCGAAGTGATGCGATCGGGGAGGATTTGCTCTAGGCGGCGCCAATATATGAGGAAACATAACGATGTCCACCCGCCGAGTTTCATGATGACCTCAGGCTCGACACCCGCCAGGAGGAGCTCGACAGAGCCACCGATGCGGTAGCTGTGTCCGAAAACAGTCTCCAAACTCGCGGCGAGATAGGCGGCCGATGTGGTGCGAAGGAAGTGATCCTTATTGAGTACGCGCCAGAGCCCGTGTTCTCTGAAGGCGAATAGAGGTGTATGTGGGGGGGGGGGGGCGCATTGTTTATGGCAAGGTGGTTCTTGAATGCCCATGAAGGACAGAGATCCGCGTCGTCACCAACGGTCTGCGTGAGGATGCAGTCCGCGCCCAAGATCGTTGTGGTCTTGGTCCAGATTATGTGGAAATTAACGATCTCGTGCCCGTTGACGATGCTGAAAGAAATGCGGGTGTCACGGCAGGTATCATGTTCCAGTAAAAACTTGGCGGCGCGCTCGGGGACCAGCTCACCCAAGCAACAGCATCCCCAGAAGGCCGATGTTGCGCATGACCAAGTAGCGGCGCCAAAGCCGGTTGACAGATCTAGCGAGACGCGCAATGCTCTCATATGCTTCTTGGTGATGGGGCCGCGCGGGGGACGTTTGAAAGGAACGCCGGCATGGTCGCCAGCCTTCTTGAGTGAGGGGAGCCAACCTTCGTCGCCGTGCCATTCAGCATCGTTGAACAGGTGCCAGAGACGTAGCCCGTTCAGCCAGTTACGGATGCATTTTCCAGAGCATGTGCCGATGGCGTCGGCGACAAATGCGGCGAGGAGTAGGCGGTCGGCAGGCATGCGTGCCTTTTCGCCAATACACTGTCTGTCACAATATTGGTGGAAACGAAGGAGGCCCGCGCCATATGAGTCCCGTGTGTCCTCGGTCGTGGCACGTAGCAGGCCTTCGAATATGCGGGCGGTGGCATTGGGGGTTATCCCGGTATGGAGGAGGCGTTCGTGTAGGGCGAGAGAGTGCGGTGACGTCCAGAGTAGAACTCGTCGATCTGCTGGGACGTGGGGGCGGTAGGGGCTAGGTGTCAGCTCGTTTCCGGCTTGGGGCCTGCGTGCGTGCTTCGAGGGTAGTGATTGCTCAGCGGTTCGTCGGGGATCAAGAGTGATGTCTTCGGGGTTGAGGGTACGAGGTGTGGGTAAAGGAAAGAGCTGCCGAGCGGGCGTGGGTTGGGTGTTATATGGTGTTATGCGTGACGAGGCAGACGCTGCGGGGGCGCTGGGGCCGCAAGTGGGTGATGCGGATGCGGGCACGAACGATAATGAGGATAAAGAAAAGATTCTACGGGTATAAGGCCGAGAAATGTTGGAAGGCGTGCGGCTCACCTGTTCTGGTCTGGGGGGCTAATGCAATGCGGTTCCTTCGGTATTTCGATGAATTCCAATAAAGAAAGGGAAAAGAATCTGGTGTCGTTGAGGCGAGGATGCGGAAAGAGAGCACTCAGCAATCGCCTTACCTGTCAGATGCTGACTCGGATGCAGATGCAGAGGGGGATGCGATAGGGGTTGTCATGGCGACGGTTCACCAGTCTCCGCCAACGAAAAGCTCCGCGAGGTCGTGAGGTAGGTCAAATTTTCGTATAAGGCGTTCGTGGAGAGGGAAAGAGACCAAACTGCGAGAGGGGCGATCGGCTGGGTTTAGGTGTGATTCGACGTAAATGATCTTCGGCACGATCATGTGATTGGCCGCCGTCGCGTATGCTCGACGAGCGCAGAGGTTCATGTGGATGTTGGGACTCCGATTTTTTGACAGGGCACCAATGGCGGCCTTGTTGTCTGAGTGGATGAGGAGATGGGTGTTTTGGTATCGTAGCTGCACCAGGAAGTAATATAGAAGCTCGATCGCGATTGCTTCTAGCCAGCAGATGTTTCGTCCTGGGCCCTTCCATCCTGCGGTGAGTTTGAAAGAGTACCAGCGTCTCCCGACGACGATGCCGATGCCCCATGAGGTCGATGCATCAACAAATATGTGCTCATCTCGGAGCGGACCGAGCGGACGGAGCTGGCGGA
Source organism: Mycena maculata (assembly GCA_029448575.1). Classification (NCBI taxonomy): domain Eukaryota; kingdom Fungi; phylum Basidiomycota; class Agaricomycetes; order Agaricales; family Mycenaceae; genus Mycena; species Mycena maculata. The sequence goes on along the minus strand of JARJLG010000096.1, from coordinate 141,289 downwards.
ATGTGAAAGGATCCTCCAATTGGCGGCGCCACCAACGTAAGGTGTCAACGGCGGATTGAGAGAGGAAACGCTTCATGAAGGTGTTGCCTTTGTACGGCGTCATCGCGTTAGAGAACAAGGGAAGGCGGGATGAGCCGTCACGATAAATGAAGACGACATGGACAAGCGTTCCATGGAGAATTTGTAGGTCGTTCAAAGAGAACCGTTGCGACCTTGTAGCGCGATGAAGAAAGTCGGAGACGCGTGCGAGGTACTTGAGTCGTTTCTGCTCCGGTAGAGAAACCCGTTTACGAGATAGATCCCAAGCGAAGCCGAGGAAGACCATGTTGTCCTCATAGATCTTGCCCGTCTTTGTTGGATGCCATGGTGTGTCTAATGGAGCAACCAGGGCGAGGGCGGAGTCTCGGTCGTGTTGGTAATGGAAGGTGCCTTCACCGAAAGGGCCGTTGTCGTTGGGAAATCGAAGACTGGCAAGGTCGTCCTCGTAACCTCGTGTTTCGATGTCGGGGCCAGCTTCTGCTCGCCATATGTCGATGAGCGCTCTGCATATCTGTCCGGCGTTGCTACTGGCAGAGGCAGCACCGAACGGGTAGCAGTGGTCTAGGTAGAACTGGTCGTCAAGGGAGACGACGAGGAAAGGTTTGTGGTCAGGAAGGACGGGACATGTGCGGTGGAAAGATTTGATGTCAAAAGCACATGCTTGTGTGCCCGGCGGTGCTTCGGAGATCTGTGCCGAAGGAAGTGTTAGGCTGATGTGGGTGCAAGTGTGAATGTGAATAATCATGCGGAGGCGAATGCAAATGCGGATAATACAGATAATGCAAGTAATGTGAATGCAAATAATGTGATTGCCAATAATGCAGATAATGTGAATGCGAAATAATGCGGAATGCGAATGCGAATGTGAAATGCGGATAATGCGAATGCGGAATGCGGAATGCGAATAATGCGAAAGCGGGATGCGAATGCGAGTACATGTATGAATGCATGTGTGAAAGGTGAATGCGGGTGGATCTGAATGGGAATATGTGAAAGGAAAAGGACTCACCAGCTGGGCGATTTCCAAAGCGAAGTCGAACTTTGTCGGAAAATCCTCCTTCTCGATGAAAGAGTTGACAGCTGGTGTATCTGTCACTTTGTCGCCTTTGGAGAGATGACGGCAGACCCTTTTCTTCGGGGCTGTGCCCGGACCTTGATCCTGTAGTACCACGATCATGGGCGAACAGAAGAAAGGGCCGCGACATATCACCTCCAACTCGGATTGAGTGAAGGGGCCCGACATGCGCCTCTTCTGGAGTTCTTCTTGCAGGTATGCTTCTACAGCGTCTCTGTGCTCGGTCGTGGAAGTGTGATTGGGGATAATTACGGAATGTATAAGCTCTGGCATCCTGCCCAAAGGAAAGCCGTTAGTGAGGTTCTCGACCAATTGAGGGTAGTGCCGTGTTAGGTCGTGCTTGGTCAGGAGGCGTTGGAATTCAGCGACATTGTATGGATGCACGATGCGGTTAAGGATTTCATCTGAGGAGGTGTCGTGAGTATCGAGGGAAGAGCGATGGATAACGTAGGGACGGAGGTCAGGGTAGATCAGTTTTGCTTTGGGATCGTGCGGAAGGTGGGCGTCAAGAAGGTGAGATGGGTAAAACAGATCAGGGGTTGAGGGTTCCGTTTTTGAAGCGTCTGCATCGTGGGTTACCTGGGAGTGCCGCGTGGTCGGAGGCTCTGCAAAGGCTGCAGACGTGCAGGCGCTCGGCAGGGTGATTGACTCTATTACACTGCCTCCCGTTGACATTAATGTTCCAGCCGATACAAATAACTTTCCGTTCTCTGCCAGTTGCGCGCGCGGTTTTGAGTGCGCGGTTTTCATATACGGCATAGCACGGTGTACGGTCTTTAAAGTCGACCTGCGCGGGCGGGTGATCATTGATGGTGTGGTCGCCGGCACATACGAGGCAAGTGACGGTCCGGCGTGATGGCTCGGGACCTTGTCGAAATGAGTCGCTGTTCTGCGTGTCGCGGCCACGGTCACGAAAGGAATCGCGGCCTTGCCGTCCATTGTCGGAGGAGTTGCGGCCTTGCCATCCGTTATCCGAAGCGTGCGGTGGTGCGTAGGCATCTCGTGTTGGGCGGTAATAGTCGCCATCACGGGGCTGTTGGCGGTATTGCTGTCTAGGAACTACAGTGTTAGCGGCAAGGTCAGACATTTTCGCGGGGATCGTGGCGGCGGCTCCTCCCGAAATCTCTTTTGCCGCCTTCCACGCGTTGAGGACTCCGTCGACTTGAGATGTCCAGTAGCCCTCGTCAAATGACATGTTGTTATCCAGAATTTTGTTCCTTAGCTTCTTTTCGACCGGGTACCATATCGGGAAATGAGACCGAAAGTTGTCCATTGCTCTGAAAAAATCTTGATGTTTTCCCATCTCAACGGCATATGAGGAAGGGTTATTGGCGTCGGGGGCTGCGCAGAGCGTCTTCAGGGCCGTGAGGAAGTTGTCCGAGGCATTCGCCCAGTCGAGGACGTCGTGACCTTCGGCGGTATCATCGGAGCCCCAAACAGTTTTCATTTTTGGGACGTCGAGTAAGCTCTTCTCCGGGGCGGCGTTGATTGTGGTGTTTTTTATCATGGGAAGTTCGGCAGGATTCTCCGTGGCCCAGATGAGGCGGGGGTCAGTGAACCAGAAGAGGGAGGGGTGGAGTTTGTATTTAATAGCCGCCTGCAATGTCTCGGGTGTAGATACCGCGGGACGCGTCAGTACGTTCGCTTTGGTGATGCCAGACATCACCATGCTCCCTTTCAAACCCGTTCCCTTTTCTTTTGCCAGCTTCTCCTCCTCCTTCTTCTTTTCTGCTGCCTTCAATCGTTTGTCGCGCGCCTCGAGGAGGTACTGGAGGAGTTTGGGGGGTATCGGGGCGACGACGTGGGCGCAGTAGGCTTCGGAGTCAATCATCTTCTCCAGTTCGTCCGTCGAATATGCGTAGAAAGCGCGTAGTTTCTTCCCGATGTCTGTCGTGATGGGTGGGGTATTTCTGTTCTGCAGTTGTTCTTCGTACGCCCTGGTCGCGCGAATGCTCGCACGGTTTTCCGTAGTAATGTTGCAGTTATGCTGGTTTCTCTCCTGGAGGTCCATGTCGCTCGGGATTGGGAGATCGGCGGGTTGTTTGCGCCATCCAGCGAAATCGAAAGACGTGTCAAGTGGGAGGTCCAAGCCGCAGTGAGACTTTGGGGCAGGCATTGTTTGTGTGAAGCAGCACGAAATTGAAGGATGTGGGACTCAGATGGATACGGACGCGATGAGCGCGTCTGGAGGAAGACGTGATCACATGTGATATTTCGGGAACCATAAAAGAATAATACAGAGGCGCTAAACTCTAATCTCCCTTAGCTATCACTCAGGACGGCTCGTGCCTCGCCTGTCCTGAGCTTACACCACGTTACTAAGTCAGTCCGGATCTGGCATCTTTGATGCAATCACGGAATTTCCAAGGAATTCAGATGTGCCATCGAGCTCCCGGGATCCCTCAACGTCGAGGGCGGTCTGTTGGCAGTGAGGAAGCTATCGGACGGGCTTCTATTAGCGGTCTTCCATAAGCGCGGGTTGGCCGGATCGCTTGGCAGGGTTTGGTAAATGCCGAATTTGATTTGATCACAGCATTGATGATGCGCCATCAAGAGGTGCCGCGGACGCATCAACGTCAAGGCCGGGGCTGGGCAGGTGCCCCGTCGCGGCGGGACCACGAGAGGCTTCTATTAGTCGTGTATGTACATAAGTGGCGTAAATCCAGTAGTGAGGAAGCAGCACTGCTTCTCTTGACAGGCCATAAGTTGGAGCATTGCACTATTCGCTCCCCTTGATACGTGTTTTGAGGAGCCTCAGCGCTTCGCGTGGCAGTACGAGTCCAGTATTTTATTTGGTCACTCAGGCTTCGATGTGGTAGCCCATCGCCGATCGCTGATGTGCGACGACGCTGGTGTGCAGTACGGGGCCAGTTTTGCCCAAACTTGGGCATGACTTTTAATCCATTCCCACGATTATGTCTTTCTCTGTGTCGTCTGCTGCGTCTCCGTGGAACTCTCGTAAGCCCTCGCGCAACTCAAGAGCACTCTATTTCAACCATACTGCTCTATTTCCCCCGACTTTCCCCCTTTGAACGGACCCGCATCTTCCTTTCGTCCACACCCACCTCTACCATAACGACCACCTCAAAAGGTATCGATTTGGGCACCACCTTCTCTAATCTCACACTCTTTTTTGTTCTAAATCTCTTTTTAATAGCTGTGTCGGTGTCTGGCAAAACGATTGTGTTGAGATCGTCACCAATGACCAGGGTAAACCGTACCACCCAGACCTACGTCTCGACGAGTGTCTGCATCGGTGATGTCGCACAAAGGTCAGATTAGGATGAATCTAACACGTACATTTTTTTTCATTGATTTTTCTTTTCAAATAGAGTCACCTTTGATGTGAAACGACTCATCGGCCGCAAGTTCGACGGCAGCAAGGTGCGGGCCGGCATGAGGCAGTCTCCTTCACCGTGTTCAGCAAGGGCAGCAAACCATACATCTGCGTCAAGTACCGCTGCAAGCAAAAAAAAAAAACTGTATGTCTTCTCTTTTTCCTGATTGCTCTTCCAGTTGCCTGAAGAGATTTCGCCGACGATCCTCCTCAAGATATGCCAAGTTGTACCTTAGCATGACAATCAACGACACCACCGTTCCCTGTGTATGTCAATGACTCCCAGCGGCAGGCCACCAAAGATGCCGGCACCATCTCCGGCATGAACATCCTCCATACCATTCAATGAGCCCACTGCCGCTGCCATCACCTACGGTCTCTCGAAGTCATCACTGCGGGCGGCACCCGCTTGGGGGGCGAGGACTTTGACAACCGGCTTGTCAACCACTTTGCACAGGAGTTCATGCGCAAGTTTTTTCCAGCTTTCTTTTGTCGAACCGCGTGTTGAACACTTTCTTTCTAGACTGGTTCCCCAACCTGCTTGCCCTCTGTCGTGTGCGTACCGCCTGCGAGCACGCTAAGCGCACCCTTTCGTCTGCCGCCCAGACCTCTATCGAAATCGACTCCCTCTTTGCGGGTATTGACTTCTACACCTCCCTCACTCATGCGCGTTTTGAGGAGGTCTGCCAAGACCTCTTCCGCAGCACCCTCGAGCCCTTTGAAACGCTCCGCGCATTCGAAGGCCTCGCACAGGAGGGACTGGCTGCGACGGCAGTAGAAGCATATGAAGGTGAGCATGTGCGCACCAAGGACAACAACCTCTGCAGCAAGTTTGAGCTCTTCGGCATCCCGCCCGTGCCCCGTGGTGTTCTCCAAGGTGAGGTCACCTCTGACATGGATGCCAACGGGATCCTTAACGTTGGTGCCTCTGACAAGACCACCGGCAAGTCGAACCACATCACCAACCACAAGGGCCGTCTGTCGAAGGAGGAGATTAAGTGCATAGTCGGCAAGGCCTAGAATTACAAGGGTATGTTTCTTTTTTATTTGCAGTCCTTTCACATGTGCTTATTCACTGCGGGCAAGTGCCATGACCGTGGGTTCATGGCATTTGATGGACAGAGCACTGACACTTGTCATGGCGTTGGCCAGGCATTGCACAATTCCCTTTGTTCCTTTGTCAGCATGGGAAAGTACGGTGTTCAAGTTCGAACACAATGAGAAATTCTTCTCTTGGCTCATTTATTACTTGCTGGCTGTTGTCTCACTCCAAAGAGGGTCAGAGAACTTGGAGAGCCCGAGACAGAACTTACTGGGACATCTTTTAGCCTTAATGTGGTCCAAACCCAGCAGCACAATGAATTTGTTTTGCATCAGTGCCCAGTGCAAAATTGGCTGCATGTTGAGAAGTCCTCGGAAAAGCAACAAATGAGAACAAGGTTTTGTAGAACTCACTTATGGGAAGAAGCATATATTTTCTGGACTCAGGAGCGTTTGAAAAAACGAGAACACCTCAACGTTGCAAGATAGAAGTGATCGCCGAGTGATAACAGATCACAAGCTGCGGAAGGCAGACCAACTTCCCACGCTGACAAAGGAACAAAGGGAATCGTGCAATGCCTGGCCAACGCCATGGCAAGTGTCGGAGCTCTGCCCATCAAATGCCATGAACCCACGGTCATGGCACTTGCCTGCAGTGTATTGTTTTCTCTCTCACAGCTGATGACGAGGCCACGGCTGCTTGCATAACAGCGAAGAACACGCTCGAGCTTGAGTCGTCCGCATACAACCTGCACAAAGGTCTTGGAAAGGATGGGATGGCACCCAATGAATGCAATGGGCGAGGTGGGTGGGCCCACTATCCTTTTGATGGCACTTCAGGAGCGATTAGGCCAAGAAAACTGATTAAATAGTGGATAGTTTGATTGTAATTTTTGAATAGGAAGTTGTCGAGGAAGACAGAAGAAAAAAAGACAAAGGACGTGAGACCCCGGGACATAACACCAGCACCTGTGCAACGTGCGAGGAACGATGGTCTTGCTGCCGCCCAACTAGCGAGCGAACGCTGAAATATAGCAAAACACATGGGATTATATTGTTGGCCAGAGGCAACATCTGAAGAGCGACTTTACTTTTTCAAGCACATATATATTTCAAGCTGTCGCTTGCTCCTCGCTGCTCGCGCGACCCACATCAGCGATCAGCAATAAGCTACACGGGAAAAGGACCAAAAAAAATACTGGACTTGTACTGCCACACAAAGTGCTGGCCCTCAAAGCACGTCCACCGGAGTCATGAATGATACCGCATGCAATGCGTGGCTCAATACATGGGCTGCCTGAGAATTGTAAGACATGTCCCTGACACCCATTGAGAGGACAGGATGCGGGTCCAGATCCTTGTCAAATCTTTCTGAGATATCGGCCGCACCGCACATATGAGCAATCCGAGGGCAAGCTGCATGCAGCGCCAGCAAGACAGGGCTGGGGGGTTCCACAGTCTCGCCTTCGAACCTGCTGGTTTGGTTGAAGATGACGCGAAGGAGAAGATCCCGGCACCGCCACGGTGCGCTGTCGATGATTTCGTATGTATGGGGTATAGCAATGCCTTGAGCATCCTATGCAAAGGTCAGTGTTATGCAGTTAATGCTGACAAGGTCAACACACTTGTACAGGCTCGAGTCATATAGCAAGGTTATCAAACATATCGTGCGGCACAAAGCTCGCCATCATGGCATTTGTTGGAGTATGGAGATCAAGGTTGCCTAGGAGGTTTCTGATCTCGATACCAGCAAACCGATCGAGGATAGTGGATGCCGAGGATGTCCATTCTAACCATGGGCATCACATGATTAGGACGTACAAGATGGTGAAGAAACTACTGACCTTGATCTTGGCGGCATCTGTTAACCCGCTTATGCTGCTAGTGAGCAATTGGCTTATAATATGAGCCACCTGGAGCTGCTCAGACATGCCTGGGTCAGGAATATCAGGTACATCTGGGTGATTCTCGAGCAGTGATGGCCGGTCGCCTTTGGCGGTAAACATGCAGCAGGGCGGAGGGCGCGATGGCGAAAGCAGGTGCAGGGTCGAAAGGTAGGGTATGGGGCAGCGAGAGCGAAGATGCGGGGTGGTGAGAGCAAAGCCACAGGGCTGCGAGAGCGGCCGCGCTGTCAGGCGAGCAGGAAGAGACCAGACGCAGGGGGCAAGGGCAGCGGGCATGCTGCGTTGGGGCATGGCGGCGAGCAAGCAGTGGCGTTGGCTGGATTGATGGTGGCTGCACCAAGCAGGGAGCGAGGCAAGGAGGGAGGGATGAAGAGCGTGATAGTGGGTATTGATGGTGCTTATGTAATGCTGTCAAGAACGGAAATTATGGCAAATCACTCGCGTGCTCTGTGTAGCTTCAACAACCACATCTAAGAATGGAGATCATCTCCTTTATACCTTGTGCATGTATTCTGCAAAGCGAAATTTTCAATTTTGCTTTCATTGATTTTCTGCATTTTCAGTGGAACCTGTCCGAGATGATTTTGAAAATTCTGCCTCACAGAATACACACACACAGGTCCCAAATAAGTTCCCCAAATTTCTCCAAGGTCAAAATCAATTGTGGAAGGCTGCACCGATAGCATGCAAATCACGATTATATAATCCATCAAACACGTCGCGTCTCCCAATTTTGCGTGTATGTCTTCTCTTTCACAAGATTGATGGCTCTGAAGCACCAAATATCTCATCTACTACTACCTCATAATATCTGTACCATTTATCACTATGTATATGTCCCCGGAGGCTTTGAATCCATATAATACTGCTGTGAAACGATTCATCGCATTGGACATACTTCCTGAGATGTAGGGACTTGGAATTTTGCCTAAGGTGGACTTCCAATACCAAACACCATATCCTATACTCAAATATACAAAAGCTCCATCTTATATGTAGATTAGCATGCAACATTTTTTTTTTCACATTCTGTAGGTGGATTTATGTCGATTTAAGGATCCCTATGAGCCATTTAGAGCGAGGGATATCAATATATATGTGTATAGGATAGTTAGGGTCCCTCAGATTTGCCCCCAAGTAGTTGTGCCCACCAGAAAAATGATCTGCCAGACTCTTTGGCGTGCGGACCAAACATGTACATACAGACATTTATTGAGGCCGGTTGCCGGTCGGCAATGATAGACGAACACAAAGATACACGTAACGAGGAGCGAAAGCGACTGAAAGGACGTGGAAAGGAGAGAGCTCTGAGGAAGAAAGATACTCCGAAAGACATGTGACGTTGAGGAAAAGCGACTGAAACGTGGTTGTGAAAAAGAAGTGTATCACGTGCATCAATCTATAAATAAGCGTGGAGCAAAAACGACTGAATTTTGCAAATTTTCTCGCGGAACAACCGCTTACAAGAACGAGTCTATATATAAATATATAGGACTCGTAACACTCCCAGAACATTGTAAGAAAAAGGTGCTCCGCAGCAGACAATCTCAATAGGTGGCTATGAACGAGCAGAAAAGATATGCTGGGAGGGGTTGTCCCAAAGTTCTCATAACTTGAAGTTGCCCTTTATGGATAATTAATTAATTGTTACGACATAAGTAGATTCGGACTGATCGATCTGATCCGCTCATTCTGTCTAAGGTCTTACCCCAAGAAGATCCTGGCGAGGACTCAAAGCTTGCATTGGGCGACACCGGGTCTGCGTTCCACCAGGCCTGGATCCGCCCATTCACGTATATTCTGACACCGGGTGCGAGCTGCGGATTTGGCGATCGGCTGGCAGCGTTTTCATGTTCGGCGCCAGCTAAAATCCTCAAAGTTTACAAGGGCCACCAAGCTCCGATTTTGTTAATTGAATCTCTGAGACAGACTCTCGGAGACGAGTTGGGTTAGAGCTCTGACAATCTTACAGCTGTACCTGAACAGATGGTCTCACCAACAGACTACCACGGTCGTTCCGAGAAGCTCCAGATTTCTCGCACTTTGATTGCCCTCAAGTGATGGGGTCGCCAGTTTCAAAACTTTACCAACCTCAAGCATCCATAGCGAGTTGATAGCCTCCGAAATTCTCGGGCGTCGGGACTTGGAGGACAACCCGCACTCTCTGTCTTTGTAGACTCGGGCTACATCTTTTGCGGTCTTCACATTATCGCCCCAGGATTACGAAGAACAAGCTGGTACTATCATTACAGCGTATGTCTAGAGAGATTACTCCAGGAGAGCGCCGCTTCTGTCACACCGGGGTCCGGACAAATTTCAATGTACAGAGATACCAATACTGATTCTTTAAGTTTCTGCATACAAAGAAACTGAAAGAATCATTAGTGGTATCCATGTACATCAAAATTTGTCCGGACCCGGTGTGTGTTTTGGTTTGACGAGTGGCGGCGTCCATGCGCACGTCCTTTTGTTACCGAACAACGTGTCGTCCCGTTTATCTCTTTGTTATGTTTTCTAGACAAAGTGGTCCGCTTTCCCTATCTCCACCATGAGTTTGTGTCCTCCTTCCGTAGTGTGATGCCTGCATATGCCACCTACCTCTTCAATCAGCTAGACATAATCTCTACGCTATGTCCTGTGGTCAGTTCGGATATTCTTGTTCGTAAAATAGATGCGCCTAAACGCCGGTTGCTCGCTGCGAAGACAGAGAATGACACGTGACCACCCAGTGGCAAGCGTGAATCTGAAGCACACCCAAAACTTCACCAATCATTCCCATATTGGAGTAGCAAGTTGATGAATAGATCTGACTCAATAATTTCAAAATTCCCGGCCAGATTCTGTGTTTTGAATGAGTTTGAGCCCATTTTGTGTATTCCGATGTTCTCGGGTATGCGTAGAATTTGTCCTTGTTTCCCGCATTTTGTTGCCTTTTTCACTCGCAATTATGTTAATCCCCGATGACTCAGATTGCTGTGGAAATGGTTCTCGCCAGGGTGCCAAGCTTCAAATCATTCATACAAGGGTGGCAGCAATTGCACTTGATCGAATTTGTGGTTCATCGACACTCCCACTCGTCTGGTTGGTTATTGATCGGAAGAGGACAGATTATCCAAACCAAACCGACCCCTAGTCGCTGGTCGCTTGACCATCGATACAGCCCAGAACATTTACGTCGCCCTGGTTATCCTTTCGTTCTGCCAGGACAGTGCAAATCACGGCCTGCTTACTTGCAGTATATTCCACCTTGTGTCCATGGTCGCCTAATGAAGCCAACCTCGCACAATACTGGCTCTTTAAATCATTCATTGGGGCCTTGGGCTATGTAGTGTATTGCTGGGGAGCAATCGTGATTTATGGTGCGGCTCGTCAACCTCATGTTGCCAGTCTGATTTATTGAGCACATTTCAGACAACAGACCTGCCTTGTCAGAGACTTCCATAATCGCCCTCATTTTAAGCAGCTTGACTTTCACGACCACGGTAAGTCTCGATGCATATTTCGTCTTATGCTGATATAATGTTCGGGCTACTAGTAGGGCCATGCTCAGGATTTCTGGGACCGCGAAGGAGTTGGGCATAATACTCTGCAGATCTGGCTCTTGTACTCCCACAGGGTCTCGCCTGTTGGTCTTTGATACTACTCATGTTAGCGCGGACCGCAGGTCTGATGCATTTCTGGGGTCCTCCCCACGTATTCTCTGTCGTTTTTTTCGGCCTCGCCACACTCACCACAATTAAGTTCGTGTTGAACTACTCTATAGAAGCCGACCGATCCAGCTACTGGTGGTATAACGTGGGCACATCCTCCTATCCGGCACAATTCCCCATGCTGAACCTACTTAGATCTGGCTCATTATTGCGTCCCACATAATGCCCTTGTTCAGGCGGTCTGCCGAGAATAAGATCAGTGTCTTTTTAGACTGTAGAACAGCTACTTGTGTTTTGTCCATTGTTGCCGTCGTTGTCCGAATATGCCATACTTACCCTTTTGTGAGCTCAGGCAAGGCGAGCTTGCGAGCCGGCCTGAGTGGAAGCCAAGGCAGAGGTGCTGTGTAGACACGATCTGTGCCCGTCTCGTTTGTATAGATTAGATTGCGATCAAATCTACATAGCCACTTCGGCTTTTTCCTCCGCACCACGTGTCACGTCCTCAAGAAAACTCTCTTCATCGTTTTCCTCGTCCTCGGCACGGTTCTGGTGTTTGTGGCATCAAATTTCCTTATAAGAGTGAAACCAAATCTGGTTTCACCCATTTATGGGTGAAAACAGATGGAGATAAAGTGAAACCAGATAAGGGAATAATTCACGTGTAAGGCGTGGGAGATTTGAGTTTCCCCAGTTCGTTTTATTGCTCGGTGGCCGGGGGTGAGGCATTTTCGCTGGATAAAATCATCTAAATTCACTAATTTGTTGTATTATTGACTTTGGAAGACCCTGAATTTATATGTCCTATTCTGGTCACTGGTTGACTTTCCATAAGCATAAAAAAATTCTACTGGCCATATTTGAGTCATTTAGCCGAGTTGCCGAGACAGCTGTCAGGACCCCATCATCATTAAATCTTGCTCGACTGACCCCTCCAATAGAGCTTAATTTATTATAATCTGAAGAGGGGGTCCCTACCCCCTCTTCAGATTATAATTCTTGCTGAATAAACAGATTCGCTCTTCTCGTCACCGCATTGGGAATGCCGCAATGACACCGCCATCAAAGTATCAGTGGCAAGGCCCGGTAGCTCCGGGCGAGGATTGAATTTCCTCATGCCGCGTCTATGGGCCTCTATTGTGCCACTTGGAGCAAAAGAATAGACATTGTGGACGTTGCAAGGATTTTTTTTTGTCCTCCATTTCATCCTCTTGCACTTCTTCGAGCGGTTGCTGAAACAAAAACATCCCAACATCCAGGGCATGGCCATGTTGGATGGAAGCAAACAACACGTTAGGCAAAGAACAAGAAATATTCAATATATTTTAATATCGAGCTTATGGAAGCTGCAGAGGACTAAATTTTTGGATTAAATTGACGATGCCAGCATCGATGGCATCGCTGAAAAGGCCAAATAGAATATTTTATGCTTATGGAAAGTCAGCCACTCAGTATTTAGAAAAGTGACATTTAGTTGTACAAAAACTTCTGGAGGACAGGATACTTAAAATATAGTTGAATACATACAGAGAGATTCTTTGAACACTCCTTAGAGAGTCAGCCAATACAATGGAACTTGCCACCTCGCAGTTGAACCAATGTTCCATGCACTGATGTGTCATTCTCCACGAGGGCATCTCTATGCCTTTCCTTTGGCATTAAGTCACCAACACCCAGATCCCACAGAATTGAGGGCCCCCAACATGGAAATAAGCCATACGACTGGGTTTCTATTTTTTTGTGTTGCAGGATAGTGAGTACAGGCAAAGTTTCAATGTGTCAATGATTGTGTGAAATTCCCCATATTATAATGCTTCCTGTCATAGATGAGCGAGATTTCATAACAAAACAATGTATCCAGGCATAATTCAATGAGAACAAAAGACCCTAGGTTAAAATGCTTGCCTCAAGTGTGAAGTGAACATCATGATGCTCTCCTCAAACACCTGCCACGATTGCTACACTGTGTACCTGGGATCTGTATTGGCTCCATACTAAGTGAAGAATATACTCATATTACGAGGATATGAGAAGGTTCAGTTCCACCGATGTCAAGGTATCAACCTCAGTACTCCCGGACTTTTCCGGATGCCAACACAACAGACCTGCTGCTGCAGAGCGGCCAATTTTCCTCCTTGATGCACCGATTTAGCCCTGCATTGACCCCGCAGCAAGGAGAACTTTCACGGCAATTGTTACATATGAGGGCGATAAATCTCCCTTTATTTCTTTTTTCTTTCCTTTTTTGGCGTATTTTTCACAATTCTTTTGGGAACCCACAAACACCGTAACCGAGCCTCGTCCTCCAGGCTCTTTCCTTTGGCCCCACCCTTCCACTGTCCCTTTTTGTTCTGCTCACACTTGGGTGGCTTCGGGTCTTCTCCATCAGACCCGTCGTTGCCCTTGTGTACGGGATCGGCCGTGCCCAGGTGTTCCCTCTCCGATCCGCCCTTCTCCGCTGCCCCCGTAGCAGCCCGGGAAGTCCTGATCGGCTGGGACGGCAAGTTTCCCCCCACAAACACCACACAGCCTCCTCCTCGTCCCGTCCTCGTACATCACAAGCGCTGTAGGCGCGTTTCACTCGTCCATCAGGATCGAGAGCACCATAGGTGCTCCTCCTCCCCCAGCACAGATCCCCACGCACAGACAAGCCTCTACCTTGGGTTGCACTAGTAAACCCCCTATCCGAAAGGGGAAGCGGAACCAAACCGGTAAGGCCGGGCCGGGTTTGTGCATCGTTATCTCCTGATTAATATCTGATTATGATGCCCCATTACCTGTGTACTCGATCAGGGCTGAGAAGACGACTTCAAACTATTCCCGATTGGCGGTGAATCCAGAATGTTACTCCTTTTGTCCTGTAAGTGTTCCCCAAAACGTCTCTTCTAATATATTACACCGTTCCTATTTGTACATCCCAATTCTAACTTCAATTATATTTACAAAAACTCTGCTTTGAGGATTCGAATCGTGTCTGCAGGGCTGTCGACGTGGTGCCCGACGGTGCGCGGATCGGAGTAGATTTCATAGTCATTGCCACCCTGGGGAGGATCAGGGATAGGGCACGTCGAGGGAAGCCTGGATCATCATACCTTGTCGGTCTTGTCGCCGAAGAAATGTATTTCCTCGAACTGCTCGTCGGTAACATGCTTGAGAGCGTACGTTTTGTCCCATCCGTGTGGGAAGACGTCGAAAGAAATCTGGCCACCAATGGCGAAGGTTAGGCCGTAATCGGAAAATTTCTCTTGCAGGACTTTGACGAATGCAGCTCTGACAAGGTGCTCCTAGAGATACATTCTGTGAGTGCACCGAAGGAAATCGCGAGTGGATCCAACCTTGTCATATGCCGCAAACTCGTGTCGCTCGGCCATACTGGGACGAGAAATGAATAAATTTATGCCAGGGAATGGTTGAAATATTACGTCGCATTACGCCCAATAGGGCTGACGTTGATCATCCCGTTGCGGAATTCGACAAAGGTTCCACTGAAAATCCCTTGAGATTGTGTAGAGATACGACACCAGCAAGCGTATACCGTTTGATGGGTATATCCATGTCGGCGATGTAGTGCAGGATGAACTTGACAAGAACCTTGTACCGGTCTTCTCCAACGAACTTGATAAACGACTCGGATTCGAGGACCTTGCCCATCTTATACGCCGTGAGACCATTTTCGGCAAATCCGTAGTCAAAATCGTTGACCGCTGAGGGAAGTTAAATACTAAAGTTGACGGCAGGAAGCCAGAACACACGATTGCTGCCATCTATCGACAACTGCTCTGAGATTTTGACGAGATCCGAACCGCCGACAAAACCAATGACATATTTCTTTCTTAGGGCGCGTAGAACCTCAATCATCTCGGGGGTGAGGCCGTTGACCTGCCAGCGCGACACGTCAGATCATACAGAGTACCTTGAAAAATAGTTGGACCTTGCGGGCGGGAGTGAGGGTTCCATCAACATCAAAGAGAATAAGTTTTTTGTGGGGGCGGTCGGCGAACGTAGAAGAAACCATCGCGCAGCAAGTGGTCTTCGGGTTGTATAATTTGGCTAAAGGCAAGTTGGTTGTTTGTCGTTGTCTTGATCGGAGGTAGATCGACCGGAACGGAAGCGGAAGCAGTGGCAGTGACCGGAGAAGGACTGACTCAGCCCTTCTTGTCTTTCCAATAGTAGTTGACTCCTTACTCAAGTCAGTCTTGTTACCTTCGGCTCCGTCGTAGCCTCTTATACATCGTCTTGTGTAGCAGCCTCGTTATTGTACTCCCTTTCCTCAACTTCTTCCTTGCCCATGTCGAATTTCCACATTTATTCTCTGCCAATCGAACTGCTCGACACGCTCACACCCCGGAATCTCGTCGGTGAACTACGGCCCAGGTCTCCGTCTCCTGTCCCGCTCCCATCTACTTCTACAACTGGCTCTCGAGCATGTAACGTTTGCAACGGTGCCAGTTTTATAGATGTCGAGGAGCAACGTGTTCATTTTCGATCCGATTGGCATCGATATAATGTCAAGACGAGACTGAATGGAGGCCAGCCCGTGTCCGAATTCGATTTCTCGAAACTAGTCGATGGTGCATCGATCTCTGACAGCCTATCCAATTATTTCTTAACACAATCTGCAGGGTTGGAGGATTCGATTTCAGGCTCTGCTTCGGAAGACAGCGATTCAGACGATTCAGATGACGCCGTAGATGCCCTCTTCAGTAAGGCGACACGGAAAAAGAGGTCGCATTCCCCAGACCAAAACACGGCGGCTGCCCCACAAACCGCCCTCGCGTGGTTCCACTCGCCCCCAGCAACGCAACTGGGCGTTTATAAAGCCCTGTTCAACTCTGGTGTGCACCAGTCTGACTACTTGTCGGAGCTCAAAGGGATGCAAAACGGGGGGCGTACTTGGGCGATGTTCATGGTCGCTGGTGGCCACTTTGCGGGAGCAATTGTGCGCGTTAGCCGGGAGACAGACGACGAAGATGAGCACGATCCCCAGAAAAAGAAGAAGCAAAAGAAGCCACGAACAGACACTGAAGTCTTGAAACACAAGACATTTCACCGGTACACAAGTGAGTTTTTTGTTCAGCCGTGGGTTCAATCATCTCATTATCCCAAAGCTCGCCGTAAGCAGGGTGGATCTCAGGGTCTGAATGATAATGCAAAGGGCAACGCCAAGAGTGCCGGTGCACAACTGCGGCGGTATGGGGAACAAGCTCTGCGAGATGTGAGTGCTTTTTATTATTTTATTTTCTTGTCGAACGGGTCCCCAGGACATCCGAAATCTCATCCAAGACTGGGCGGAAGAAATCGACGGCTGCGAACGCATCTGGATCCGCGCCAGTGGTACGAACCGCAAGATCTTCATCGACTACGAAGGCTGCGTTATCGAGAAAGGTGATGGACGCCTGCGCACGTTCCCGTTCCCAACGCGCCGTCCCGTATGTCTCCTTCACTGTCCAATCATGACCGTAGACTTATCACGCATCTCAGACACAATCCGAACTCTCGCGCTGTCTCCTGGAGCTGACGCGCGCCAAGGTTTCACATCTGACGGAGGATGCGCTTCGCGCACAGGATGAGGCCTTCATCGCATCCCTTCCGAAACCCAAGTCCATCCCCGTCGCCGTACTTCCCGCCCCAGAAAAATCAAAGCCAGTGAAGCTCTCGAAGGAGGAAGAAATTCTCCGCGAGAAGTGGTCCCGGCTGCTCGAAATGGTTGGCAAGGGTCGGCTTGACCCTCTCAAGTCCTTCTGGGAACGGGAAGGGGCCAATCTCGGCGGCGTTGACACGCCCATACCAGAATGGACGGGCGAAAAACGGGCGACGTTGCTGCAAGTGGCGGCACACTCCGGCCACGAGGATGTGACGAATTGGTTCCTCGAAACTCTGCACGCCGATCCGACCGTCGACGTCCCTCTCACTAAAGCAGGGGAACTCGAGGAGAATGACAGCGGCGACACGTCCGATTCGCCGAAGCCCCCAAAAGGATCCCGGCGCACCGCGTACGATGTTGCAAAGAATCGCGCCGTCCGCGATGTTTTCCGGCGGTGTGCCGGGGCGCATCCCGACTGGTGGGACTGGTTCGGCGCGGCGCGCGTCCCAAGCGTACTGAGTAAGGAGATGGAGGAGGAGCGGGAGGAGAAGAAGAAGGTCCGGAGAAAGGGACTGAAGGACCGGGTGAAAGAGCGGGAGGGGAAGGCGAAGCCAGCTCCTGAGCCTGAACCTGCGCCTGTCGTTCCGCAGCCCAAGGTTCGCGACACAGCCGGACCGCGCAAACTTGGGGGAGCGTCGGGCGCGGTCGAGGGCATCGTTGGTTTGGCCCCCGAAATGCGAGCTAAAGTAGAAAGAGAGCGGCGTGCGCGTGCCGCTGAGGCACGACTGAATGCAATGGCAAAATGAACTAATTGTAACTAGATAATCTGGAAGTACTACATCCTAGAATCCATTCATTTTGGACTTGCCCTTCAAGTCGTTCAAGTACGTGTGAGCTTTGCCGAGCATCCAGATGGGAAACGAGAATTTGAAGTTGGGGTAAGCTATCGCGCAAGTCTTATTGAAGATGCCTTCAATCGCTTCTTGCGGCCAAGATCCGTCCTAGAGACCATTCTAGAAGAGACTCGAGAGACGATAGGGAGACAGGCATACCGGCAGTTGACGCGACATGACCAGCGCAACACCGCGTTCTAACGGTTCAGCGTGAGGATACCGAGCGTACATGAGAGCCATGACGGCCCAGCACGTCTGCACGACCTGCGAGTCTGCATGCTCGACCCATGATGCGACTTCGCAGCTCTAAAACGGACATGAGGACTTGCTTTTCAGAGACAGGATAATCTCGGACCTTGTAGCTCTCTCCCCATCCACCGTCGGCTCGCTGTTTGCCAATTAAAAACTCACACGCTCTCCGACTCGAGTCGCTCGTCTTGTAGGTTTCTCCCACCAACGCAAGCGATTCCAGTGCAAACTGTGTGGCGTATGTGAAGCAAATCCCCCAAGAGCCAACCCAGCCGCCTTCGGGTTGCTGGCATCCATGGAGGTACACGATGGCGGTTTTTATCGTGCGTCTAAGACAAGGGTCAATGTAAGAACCTAGTCGGAAAGATGACACCCACGCAATATCAGCAACACGATATTCGGGGTAATGCTTCCGGAAAATCGAGAGCGAGGTGATGACAGACGTCGTGCACTCGGGGTAACAGTATTCGATCATTATATCGCCAAAGACCTCCGCCGGGTTGAGCAGCTCAAGCCACTTGGGCCCGCGGATGGGCTCGTAGCTTGCGAACCCACCGTTGGGATTTTGTAGGGTCAGTAGGAGATCTACTGCGTCGAAGATTCGACGGTCAGAGATTAGTTTGGGGGTGAAACTGAAACTTATCAAGACGAGTTCGAAGGGGTAAGATGATGAGCGGCGAACCTGAGGTCTTTCTGCAGGTAGAGCACGGCCTTGAGACCTTCCCCTGTACAGTCACTGACCACATAGCCTTGCTCCTTAGTGCTGAGAAACATTAAGACACGGGCCGTCCTGTCAAATAAAAGATCATCCACCTGAAGCCCCACGCGCCCTTCGTCCCGTGGCGGTAAGAAGTCTTGTAATGCTTCGGGTGATCCAAAATCTGACCGTCTTCCAGCCACTCCAGCGCCTTGATCAAACTTTCCTTGTTCTCCGGTAGCTCCGCCAGCCCCGTCTCAACAAGGGCCTGAGTGATGAAACCCACGTCCCAGAGCTGACTCCCGTTCGTTCCGCACATCATCATCCCCTCCGGCCCCATCCACATAAAGTCGTCGCGCTTGCTCCTGTGCAACCGGTACGCCTTGCTTTCGGGACCCTCGGCGTGGACCCGTGCGACGAGATTGAACATCTTCGACACGGGGCCGAGGGTCTGGTAGCCCGTGTTTTCGTCTTCGAGCACAATCAACTTATAGGCGCGGGCGACGGCGGTACGACGGAGCGGGGGCAAAGGGCAGGATTCGTACATTCCCAGTACGACGTTGAGCATGTCGAAAATGGCGGTATGGGGTGCGTACAGGTCGGCTTTGCACACGTTATTGCGCTGGGCCGGCCAGTTGATGGAGTAGTAGTTCTCTGGGTAAAGTTCCTGTGACGGCGTGAGCGGTGGATATCGAGGCAGAGCATGAGACGCACCCCGCGGAGGGCCAGAATGAGGTCGTTCTCGCGCATCTTGAAGCGAATACCATACAGGTAACTCATGGGAACGTAGACGGTACGAGTGTGTATCCACCATCTATGCGGGTGGAAGGGGAGCCAGTCAGGGAGGAGCCTGGTGAACGTTGGCACTCGAGTCAATGCTGTGAAGAGACACTACATACCACAGTTCCGGAGGCACGGGATTGTTACCTGAATTACGGGTTAGAAAAATAATTGTAAAAGTAAGTGAGTTACAAACCCTCCCAGTCATAAACGTTCAGCAGAGACAGCCAAAATTTACCCCAAGCAGGAATCGCGGTCGCTCCACCTGACAAACGGTGAGATTTGAACGCCAACTTCTAACGGAATGCAATACCTAGGCTATGGAGTGTTGCCCTGGCCTTGGTGCAGACAGGATGGTCGGCGTCCATGCCCAGAAGTCGAAGAGCGGTATAGTTCAACCCAGTACCAAAGACGGTAGAGTGCCCTTCGACGTGACTGCAGCGGATGAGTTAGTGCAGCGGAGATATAGCCTCACGCACATCCCCCATCCACCGTCCTCTGGATTGGCGCGGTTCATTAGATAACGAATCATTTCTTGTCTTTCTTCCAGCTTGAAGTCCATGCCAGAAACATAAGAGCCGATGACGAGACCCGGGAGGAGGAACATTGGGCCGCCATACTCTCCTGGCCAGTGGCCATCATGCGACTGGAGAGTTTTATAAAAGGTGTAACCATTTCGTGCCGCTGTAAGGGCGTCCTTTGCCGGAGAAAGGGGCGGATAATTCTGTACAGCATGAGAAATAAGCTCTCGAGTTCGCCATGTGCGTTCGCACCAGATCTATGCCGAGCCAAAATTTGTCGACGGAATTCTGGGGCCATTTTGCGCATTCCTCGTCGGTTTTGAGGTAGTGCCAGGTGTGACGTCCACTCTCACTGACCAGAAGCCGCCAGCGAGAGTAGTCCGTGAACGGTTGACTCGGGGAGTCCTGGATGGATAGTCGGGAGTACATGGAGATCGTACCATTCTTGAATCGTGACCGCGAATGGGAGCGCGAACTCGGGGACAAACCAGAACAAACGCAGACGAGCAACTTAAATAATTACTTCCACCTTGTTCAGTCTCAGAGTCTCGTTCCTGCCGCAAACAGGTTCCTACGAGGCCTCAGATTCTACCGCAGCAAGGGCACAATGTCCTTCCGCGACTCCACTGTTATCATAATCGAAACTGGGCGCACAGTCATACGGGCAGGATTGGGCCTCCACGATCTTTTGAAAACACCTACCGTTGTACGTCCGAAGCCTGCCTTAATTTCCGTTCACGTGAACACTAAGATCGTAGGAATTGACTGCGCGCGTCGGCTTGCGAAGAAACGCGTCCATGAACGGAACGGAGTCAAATGGTAATGGGAAAACCAGCAGTTCCCAGGATCCGTTAGCATCGACAAGCCGCGCCTCTTCGCTGCCTCAAAATGGCCAACAGAATGCCACAGTCAAGGACTACTTGGTCGGCGTACAACTCGATGAGGCGCTGAGTACGGATTCCGACATCGCCATCTCGTGGCCATTCGCCGATGGCGACGTCCGGGACTGGACGCAAGCTGAAGCCCTATGGTCCACCATTCTATTGCACAATATCCGGGCGGAACTAACATCTGTACTTCAGGAAACACGTCCTCTTCACCCAACTACAACGGCGGCGCGTTCAGAACGAGTCGCCCGTCATGCTCACCCTTTCCCCGGGCCTCTCCCGAGACACCCACGAACGAATAGGCCAGATATTCTTCGAGCGCTTCAACGTTGCGGGTCTGGGAATTCTGGAGCGCCCCGTTGGGCAGCTGTATGCGGCAAATAGCCTCAGCGGCGTCGTCGTCGACATTGGCCACGACAAAACGGACATTACACCTATTTACGATGGCTTCATCGTCCACTCCGCGCGCACATCGACGTCAGTTGGCGTTCGCGACTGCCAAAACTATCTCGCGTATCTGTTGCGCTCAAATCAGTCTGTCATGGCCGCGATATCGCCACCCGAAGCTCCCCTCGACTTTGAGACGGCACATTCTACACTGCTCGAGCTGGTGAGCCAAGTCTGGAAGGCCGGCCACGTGAAGGTACCCTCAGACGGCGAGACGGCTGTCGTCGAAGACGAGGGTGTCACCGACATTGCCGCCGTCATCGTCGCCGGTAAGGAGCGCGCCCTGATCGAAAGCGGGATGAAGAAACGAGGGATGGCCAAGGCTTCTGCCGCAGAACAGCAGCGCCAACGCGAAATCGAGGCCCTGGATCTCATCACCGTGCAATTCCGGGAGCACTCTCTGACACTGGGCAAGGAGCGGCATCGGTTCTGCGAGCCCTTGTTTGACCCATCTTTATTGCGCGGAATACCGGTCACCGACGCGATGCCGAAATCATTGGCGGAAATGTCGTTGCCGCTGCAAGAGGCCGTTGGGCTTTCAGTCGCGCAGACCGAGGTCGACCAGCGGCAGTATATATGGGGCGGCCTGTTTGTCACGGGTGATATTACACGACATGTCAAGGGCGCGTCTTCACTTTCCTAGTATCTATCGTATACTGAATGATCGTTCCAGGCATTGGCATCGCCCTGCAGTCACGGTTGGCGCCTTTTATCGTGAACGCTGAGCTACAGACGGACGTTCAGGCTCGCTCTATAAAAGTTTTGAACGTGCCGGAATATTTTCCCGAGTATCGGGACACTGGGAACGGGTTTGCCGCGTTCTTGGGGGCCAGCATAACGGCAAAAGTGGGTGTTGTGGGGATGCTCATCGGCTCGATTGTTAACCTTTTTTCTCAGATTACCTTCAACGACTCGATGGGCAAAAACTTCGTGTCCAAGGCGGACTATACGAGCAAGGGCCCTCGCTCGGTGATCGAGATGGCACCGGCGTTGCTGTAGCTGTAATTTTTTTTGACGGGACCTCTAAATTATAATCAATCTTAAAAACGAGTCGATGGGCGTGTATTCCCAGTATCCTGGGAACGGTGAATGGAAGTGGCGGGTCGGCACTGCACCCGGGGTCCCCTTGAGGAAATAGACTACTGCCCACGTGATATACATCCTTTGCTTTCACTCCCATCTTTCCGCACACCTTCACCCCGTGTTGAGGCAATGTCTTGCGTCGTCCTCCACGTCCCCTCATCGTTTCTGCATCTCCCTTGAGCTGCAGCTCTCTCCTGAGACCTGATTTCAGGTACTTATCTTCGTTCTCGCTTACTACTGTACGTCTCGAAGCTCCGCACGACGTTATCGACACAATACTGACACATGGCGCAGACCATCCACCGCCCTCGATCTCTCGTCTTACACAGCATTATTGGGGGATGAAGTCCCCGGCGACGGCCGTAGCACCCAGTGCCGCCACACCGATGCGCCGGACAGCTGCAGCTAAAAAGCAAGGCAGAATCATCCCTTCGCTCTTGTGGCTTCATCTACCCTTTTTTCTTCGTTGGTGACTGTTGGGTCTCCGCTTTCATCGTTATGGACCAAGGGTGCGTGTTTTTCATTTACCTCTCGTGGTGTTTTTTCATCTTCCTTTTTCTCTCTCCTAGATTCTCGTCACTGCTGGGCCCGAGTACGAACAGGTGAGCGTCAGCGACATGCTCGTGGGGTGTGCTCCACTGACACTCGGAGATCCAGGTTGTATCCGAGACTATTCCTGGAGAATGACGGAAGCCGGGACGCGAAGTACGAGTGAGTGATCCTCACGCGCTGTCGACCTATGTTCTGAACCTTTCCTTTTCAGAAGTTGGCGTGTTCTCCGACGCGAGTATGAACTTCTTTCTCGCGACAGCGTAAACGCCGGAAATGGGTGCCGGAGATTCGGGGGCTGGTTTTTTTGGCTGCCATGGAATCTCTTGTGAGTATTCTATGGCTCGCTCTGGCTGCTGCAACTGCTAATCTGCTGGACCAGATTTTGTACACTATGTTTTGATTGTAGTTGTTATGAATCTATCAATAGGGGTCAAAATGGGTGATTCCGCGGCTCGGGCCGAATCACCTCGCTTTGTCCCCGCAGGCCCGACTTGCGATTACACCTAGACCGCCGCGGTGTCAGCCACTTTTCCGAACTTCTCCCCCTCAGAATTATTCGATAGTCGAGTATTCTTCATCTCTCCATGATATGCCCCGACTCGTACACCCACCCACGACCCTCCGCAACCGAAACCGAATCACCAACAAATATCGACTCAAAATCATTCATGGAAACATCGATACGGATCCATTCATCCCAGACGAGGACGACGAGAAGAGCAGATCGAACCTCGCCGTCGCCGGCGTTGACCAGGAGGATGCCAACGTGAGCCTGCTTCCCAACCACCGTATGCCACGTCACCCCATCGATGTGGCGGTGTGTTCCGCGGTTTTGCTGACAAATCACGTGTTTTCCCAATTAGGAACACCATTTGCAGGCAGTCCTCAACGAGGCTGCCCAGCGCAACTACTCCACCCAGCGCACGACTAGGGGTGCCAATGACAAGAAGACCGCGCCCCCCGCCGCCTACATCCCGACTCCCGACTCGACAGGCATCGTCGACAACTACGAGCAGCTCTATCCTTCAAATACGTGGAAGGATCCTTCCACGTATGTCTGCACGTCCACCACAGTCGAGGAGGCGATCAGCAATGCCCTCGCCCATGACTGTACCTACTATATGGATGAGCGTGACAAGGAGTGGCTCGACAAGAACAATGAGGAGGCGCGCGGTGAAGGCACCAGTGCGCAGGGTGCAATGTCTGCTTCTGGCGTCCGTGCCTCTGCCCGCAGTGCGAAAGCTAAGGGCAAAGAGCCCGAGTCCTCGTCCCCGGTCGCAGTGAACGAGGACGAGTTCGAGCTTGTCATGGGTCTGTTTGAGAAGGTGACACACGAGAAGACCGAACATCTTCATCTCGTAAGTACTTTCGCCGGGGCGAAAGACGTCGCTCACCCCGAACGCCAGAGTCTGGGGGGCATGCCGTTTCCTCCATTCTCGGACTACAACGACACCTTTGCGGCGCCACTGGTGCCGACTGACTTCGCTGCATTCGCCGTCCCTTCGTGGATCCCTCCCCCGTCCACCCTCGTTCGAATAGCCCGTGCGATCTATCCTCACTGGAAAGAGCGCCGCCTCGAACGCGAGGGTCATCGGATCATTCCCATTCTAAATGTATGTCATTTTCCTCCGTACTCCGATTAACGCTCACAGCATTATAGGGCGACGAAAACGACGTTCTGAACGAGTCCTATATCTGCTTTCGCAGGCGCGAGATCAAGGCTGTCCGGAAAACGCGTGCATCGACGCTCACTTCCTCAGACAAGCTCTTGCGCCTCCAGGGCGAGTTCTCTTACCCGCTTGACCTCGCCACGGCCGTACTGGCCCGCGAGAACCTCAAGCAGGAATGCGCTCGTCAGTCACAAATCCTTTGGGAAAAGCGGTTAGCGGTGGCCGACTTGAAGCGCAAGTTTCCTACTCTGGGCGACCAGTCGGATGCCGATCTGCTGCTCGAGAAGGAACGGCCGGCCAAGAAGCCCGAGCCCTCGGCGTCGGCGTCTCGTCTACCTGGACTAAAGATCAGAACGCCCAATGACCCGAACGCTACGCCTAGAATCGAGCCTGTGATGCGTCCTCAAGCGCGCGCGGCGATGATTCAAAGCAAGATCGACATCGAGCTGACGCGCCAGCGAGACCACCACTGGGAGGATGGTATCAATGTAAGATTAAGGATGTTTGTCCCTACAACATAGGCCTGACCGCTTTCTAGAATTCGTACCAGCCGCCCGCCGTTGCCTACACCTCACGTCTGTTCAAATACGTACCGCCTCCTTCGACGCCTTCTTGGCCAGGTTCATCTGCGCCATCGGAAGACGAGCCAATGGTTCCTGTGCTCCGTGCGGTTCGCGTGCGTGTGGGACGTGGTGGCCGCATCATGCTCGACCGGCGACGTCCATCCCCGGCGTCCGACATATCCATCGTCAAAAGTAGCCGCTCGGCTCTGTTCGGATCACCTCCCGATGAAGACGAAGATATGGATATCGAGGATGTGGCCCGCCTCAAAGAACGCTGGCGGTTCGACGCCGACGACTGTCCCGCTGTTGGCCCGGATGGTGCTGACGAGCAGGACAGAGTCTTGACCGACGAATATGATCCCAAGTAAAGACTTGGATTCTTTATGCCGGTCTTCTCAACTAACGCTCGTTGTTTAGGTATCTTCGGCACTCGATGTGTTTGCTTTCGGAGAACGACCATCAGGGTCTACTGACGGACACTATGCTGCACTTCCCCACAGAAGGGAGTCGAGAGGTCACCAAGGTTCCGGGTTTCAAGCTGGGGATGCAGTACCTCATGACACGAAGAGATGCTACGGGTGCTCCCCGGCAGTTCCCGCCTGGTATGCAGCAGCCCATGATATCTCAGCAACAACCTAGTCCTGCTCCGCCGACATCTGTCGTGGCCGGCACTCCCATTTCTACTCAAATCAAGAAGATGCAGCCCGCCGCTGGCCAACACATGCGGATCTCATCCAACGGTGGTATGCGCCCTCCTGGCATCCCCGTCGTGGCCAGCATGCAGAACCACGTATCCCCTACCCACACTTCTCCCCCTCGCGCTTCCCCGCCGCATCCACCCTCCCAGCAGCACTCGCCGGTTCTGAACGGGACGAACGGGCAGGTCCGTGGAGCGATGACCATGCCCCACGTCGACCAATCCAATGCGGAGAGTGCCCATGCGGTTCAGGTAACGAATGGGATCATTCCCAGCCACCAACCGCAGGACCCGGTGAACCTCCTTCAGCCGCCCGAAAACAACATGGCCAATGGCGTCCGTGCCAACTCCCCCGCACGGCCTAAATCCCAAAACCAGCACGTCAACGGCACGTTGCCCAACGGGTACCAACTCGGGGCGACTATGAACGGGATGAACAGCTACGCAGCGTCGGCGCTCGCTCAGGCCCCGTCCTATCTGCCGCAGACGTCGTCCGGGCTGAGCTTGCAGCAGATGGCGAACATCAAGTCCGCGTTTGCAGCCAATCAGAGCAACTCGCCACCCAATCAGGACATGCAGGGGATGCAGTCGAATGGGAACCGCCAGATGCCCGCGTCGTACATGCATGTCCCGAACGGGGCCAACTTCAATATGCCGCTCGCAGGTGGGACGAATATCAATCTCAAGCTCCCCCCTGCGCGACAGATGAACTGGTCCTCGCCGATGCGGCCGAATTCGGTGGTGAACGGGATGGACAGTGCGGCGATGAATGGGGCCATGAACGGGGCACTGAATGGTGCCTTGAATGGTGCCATGAATGGCTCCATGTCGCCGAGCCCAAACCACAGGCACGCGGTGCCCGTGCCCGTGCGGACGCCCTCGGCGAACGGCTCACGCAACGGAATGCGGGCGATGAACGGGCAGCTCAACGCGCACTCGATGTCGCCCCACCTGCAGCACAGCCCGTCCCCCATGCCGTCGATCTCGCAGTCTCAGTCGCCGCCCCGCCCGCCCATGACGCCGATGCAGATGGGCTCTCCGTCAATGCAGCACCAACAGCCTGTCGGAGGGTTCCAGAACGTTTATTAACGCATTTACATTTTTTATTCCTTAGGATATATCTCTTTTTCATACCCCCGCTCTCTGTTCATTTATATGTGTATTTCTTCTAGCCAGAGAAAAATGTGGCTTTTGTACTGTATAGAATTTTTATTGCTGAATATATGAACTGTGATGCGCCGCCTATTGAATTATTGAAATCTCTGTTACCGCTTTAGCAGCGACGATCATCTAATGTCTCGCCCAGAGGTATCTCGCGTTCCTTCGGCTCCGCCAGCACCTGGACGTCGTTCGCGCACTGCTCGACTCTCTGCAGTCGCAGCGCCAGCGTCCGGTCCAGTTCCAACGCGGCGGTCTTCTGTTTCTGGCTTGCCTTCTGCACCCAAAGTCCAACGGACTTCAAAAACCTCTCAGAAGCTCGTAGTACTGCCGTCTGCGCCGCAAACGAAACCTCTACTTGTTGACGAGGATGAAGACCTGGCGTTTGGCTACGAGACGGACGGCGGTGTGCGCGAGTACAAGAGCCAGGCGGAGCGCATGACGAAGGAGCAGCGCAAGCGCGCGGGATTCCGGCGTATAACGGTGTACTGCGTGTGCGAGTCGTTCAAGATGAAGCTACTGAGCTCGTTCCTGAAGCGCGAGCACAATGTCGCGCCGCGGGTGTTTGACGAAGCGCTATACGTCGTGCGTCCCTGCATCGACCATCTCTGCTAATAGATAATGTCAGTTTGCAGATGTACCACCTCCCACTGCTGCCGGGTTATAGTGCCAACTCCAACATCCGGTCCTCTGTGCCGGCCAAGTCGACAACGGGGAGGTCGATACTTTCTCGTTTGTCGGAGGCGGAAGAGGATGGGTACCATGGTGCATATTTCCCCGCTGCGCGCTCTCCGAAAGAGCACCGCGACGGATATATCGGCTCGTCGTCCCCGGTGTTCACGCGCAAGTCTGCGGGACCTTTCTCGCCGACGTCGGATGTGCCCGAAACCCCTGCATCCGAAGATGTGCCGCAGACGCCTGCATCGGAGCCGGCCCCGTCTATTAATTTTGTAAACGATACCCCGGCGTCAGAGGGGCCACCGACAGCTTTCTCAGAGGACATTCCTCGACCGGCACCGGAAACCCCGGCGCCTCGAGAAGAGGAAGACGTCGCGGAGGTGGTCTTTTTCGAATACGGGGTAGATTTTATAGTGTCTCCCTCGAATCAGACTAAGCAAGACGCATAGGTCGTGGTATTCTTCGGCCTGGATGAACAGCAGGAGAAGAGCGTCCTTGAGGACATCGAGAATGCCGGGATCATGAAACAAAAAATCCGGGAAGACGATTGGGAGATTGAAGAGTGTCATTTCGCGGTTGGTACCGTTCACTTTATGTCGCATTCATCCACTCACTATATTAGCATGACCGTAATATCACTTACCCGCGGATATACAATGATTTCTTTACTCTCAAATCCCGATCCCACCTCCTCAAGCTCTCTATCTCACACGCGCTCGCGCAGTCGACGCTCCTCGCCCACTACGAGACGAACGCGCAGCGCGTGCTCTCGTCCCCGCTGACGCTTTCCATCCCCAAGCAGCTCGCGACCACGGGCTCGCTGCAGCTCAAGCGGCACGACGCGCTCAAGCTCACCGGGAGTCTTTTCAAGCTGCGCCGCGACGTGAACCTTGTGTCGAATGTACTCGACGTGCCGGAGCTCTTCTGGAGCGAGGCGAGCCTGAAGGAGCTGTACGACGCCGTGCGCGAGTACATGGAGATCAAGGGCCGCGTGCAGGTGCTGAACGAGAAGCTGGCCGTTGCCAGTGATTTCGTGCGTGTTTTGTTGTGATGTGCTGAGATGATGCTGAGCACGCACGTACAGCTCGATGCGATCCACGACCATCTGAATAATTTTGCAATGGAGCGTATTACGTGGATCATTATCTGGTGGGTTTTCTTTTCTTCTGGACGTGTGGGGTACTCATGCGTGCAGGCTGATTGTTGTCGCCATTTTGGTGGAGCTGGTGCGAGTGTTTCGATTTTATTTTGAGAGTGGTCTAACGAAACATGCACAGGGAGAAGTCATTGCGCGACTGATTGTGCACGCCACCATGGGCGGTGGAAGAGAGACGATCTTGTCGAGGGAGGATGTGCTGATGACTCTGGAACGGATGATGTTGTAGATGATAATCTACTTAGGGTGCCTAATTCAATGCCAGGATGGAACAGAACTCGACGTGCAGATGCGGCGTGTTGGTCAATCTGGATGGTCATGTCCTGCAGAACTCCGTTCACGGTTCGAGAATACATTTCATGCACTCAAGGTTTCATACCACCGTGATCAAGGCATATCATATGTCATACGACGCGCAAGGGAACATAGTAAATGATGATGGAATGGTCTATGCAGCGTTGCCCTCGGCGAAGTTGAGCAGGTCAGAGTCGCCCTGGTCGGAGACAGTCATGACGCTGTAAAAGAAAAGAAAAAAACCAGTAAGAAAATTGCTGGACACGACGAGCAAACGCGACATACCCGACACGAAAAAGCTTGCCAGCAGCGGTCCCCAGCGCGACGTTGGTGCCCGCAAAGTGGTGCACCGTCGTTTTTGAGAGCATGGCGTAGTACTCCAGCTCGGACTTGCGCAGAGGCGGGCAGTTACCGGCGATGAGCACCAGCTTGGCTACAAGGTAGAAAAAAAAGAGGTGGGTCAGTTCAAGGGACCTTCTCAGCCTCACGCTCCAGTCCCCGAGAGAACAGAGCTGGACGCGCACCTTTTCCACTGCGCATCTGCTTCAGCGCCGACTTGTAGCCCAGGGTGTATTTGCCCGATTTGACGACGAGGGCGAGCCTGGCCGAGATGGACTCGGAGGACTTGGCTGCCTTGGATTTTTTTGTCGGGGCCATGGGTGTCGGTGGTGGTGGTTGTCGGTGAGATTTGTACAATTGCCGGGCTGTACAGCTGGGCTGATCCGAGCGATCCGTAATCTCCCGGGTCTGTAGGCCGTCTTTCCGGTTTTCTCCGGGATGATTTCATGTGTCATCAATTAGGGGCCTCAAGCTCCTTCCATGCCAGTATCCTATAGCTACACCCCATCCCACACCGATTTCATCGTGAAATTTGGATCGGGCAATTTCTCCTCGTTCATAACGACGCGCCGAGTGAGGCGAGCCCCTCAATGCGATTGATGACTCGCTAACGAAAAATCAGTTTCTTGCCCAAGGCGATGTATTAACCGTCCTGACTACCGTGACACGAAGCCACAAAGCGTACAGCACCGTCCAGTGCGGCAAAGGGCCGCAGGACAACATTGAACTTAATTCTGATTTTCTCTACGGCAAGTGCTTCTTTGGATCAGGAACCCACGGTTCGAAGTGCCGTTTCCAGTGAACCATTCGTGCGAACCCAACATCGCCTTTGACCTGTCGTCCGCAGACCCTACAGAGTGGCATGTCAGAGCATTGAAGAACATCGATGCGGGGAGTCCTCGTAAGATTTTGTTCATCTCCATACAAACCGCGAGCTCAGCCGAAATAGTGACATTCTTTTACCCGAGCACCGAGTGGCAGATGGTGAGACTGGCATCAAATACTATACGATTTTAACGTGAATTCGACACAGGAGCAGGCGTTTGAGTGCCAGTGCGGAACCAAGGTGAGTGGATTTGCATTCATGCGGATCTTGCGTTGACTTGGGGGCACAAGAGCTGTT
The DNA here is from genome assembly GCA_029448575.1 of Mycena maculata. Classification (NCBI taxonomy): domain Eukaryota; kingdom Fungi; phylum Basidiomycota; class Agaricomycetes; order Agaricales; family Mycenaceae; genus Mycena; species Mycena maculata. The sequence goes on along the minus strand of JARJLG010000096.1, from coordinate 110,875 downwards.
TGGGACGCATCCAAGGGGCGAAATTCCTAACCGGAGAGGCGATCGTTGAGCGTGGGTGGGTCAGCCCATGGATTATGGAGTTGATGAACGAGGGAGAGGGATAACGCGTAGAAAAACAGATGTCAATAGTCGCGTTCATCACGTGTCTCGTCTTTGTTGAACCCAACCACGATGGCGCGTCCCAGCGAGTCTCAGCCGCTTTATGCAGACGATTCGGAGCAAGAAGGGGAGCAGGAAACTCCACGGCCCCATAGAGGTGCAAAGAAACGCCTCAGCGACGATGTCAGCTTTGCCGACTCCCCACCGCGCCAACCCCTCAAGAGCCGTAACATAAACGACGATACCGCGGAGAAGCGTAGGCGCCGCAAGAGCACAAAGATCACCATAATCGATAATGCTCAGGCCGGCCCATCCAACGACCTCGCCAACGAGCGCGACCCCGCCGAAACTTCCCGGACCGCCAGGCAGAAGCAACCCCTAAATTCGGTCGCAGCACCCGTAGTCGAGCCGTCCCATACGCTCGAGATTCTCAGCTCCAACTTTGACGAATGGATGAAGATGGCGACGGACAATGTATGTCTCGTCGCGTGTGCAGACCCTCAGCTAACGGAGCTTCATAGAAAATCAACGCGGGCAACTCGTGGAATTTCGCCCTAATCGACTACTTCCATGACATGTCGCTGTTGCGCAACGACGATGGCAATTCGATTAATTTCCAGCGCGCGTCGTGCACCCTCGACGGCTGTGTCAAGATCTGGACTAGTCGTGTCGACAGTGTGGGCACCGAGACGGGCAAACTGCTCAGCAATCTTGCCAATGATGGCAAGGATGAGGAGGACGACGGTAACGGATCGGACAATCCCGACGAGGAGGCGACTGCGAAGAGGAAGAAATCGCATAGACCTGGCGCGACCCTCGCCAAGGATCCCGCTCAACTGCGCAGCAAGAAACTCGACCTCGAATTTAGCGTCGACCCTCTCTTCAAGAAAACCTGTGCCGACTTTGACGAGGGCGGCGCCCAAGGCCTCCTAATGAACCATCTAAGTTTGGGAGCAGGGAGCGAAGCCGGGTTGCGCGTCATCTTCGACGCCAGTGACTCTGTTGGCAAGGTCGATGAAGACGAGGATATGGACGAGCCCGAGGATGCAGTTGATTTGACTGAACTTCGAAGTGGGCGATTTTTTGACTCGCCTAGCTGTTTTTTTTACCAACTTGGCCAGGGGACTTCTTACCTGATCTCGGCGTCTTGGAGGAGAAAGAAATCTCGCACTCCCTGGCCGATTTCTCCTTCTCAAAGGCGACCGTCACCTTTGACGACACGACGTTCTTCCAGGACAATACTCAGCACTTTGACAATGACGACGACAACGACGAGGGCGGCCCCGCCGACTTTTCCATGAATGTCGATGCGGACGCCCCGCCTATCGAAGACTTCTTCGTCGGTGACGACGCGGTGCACGACGATTACGGGGGCGACATGATGGGTGGGGGGACGGACTATGGCGGAGAGAATCTGTCGAATGGCTCTGGAATGACCCAGGAGCAGGGTCCTGCCCGCCCCGGCGGCATGATACCATTCGACCCCCGGCGACCGCCCAACGAGCTGGTCATGGCCATGACCGACGCCGACGGCGATGGCGGCATGATGGACTATTTCGACAAGAACTTTTCCAAGAATTGGGCTGGACCTGAGCACTGGAAGATGCGGAAGGTCATTCGGAGGCGTAGGTCTTTGCTCCTCGTTCCCGCCTTCCTCGACTGATGTCGCTCTATTCCAGCGGATGCTGATGCCAGTGCGAAGCCAACTACTAAACCCCGACAGAAGAAAGAGGCGTTCAAGCTCGACTTCTTTACACCGGCCGAGAAGGACTTCAAAGAAATCACCAAGGAGCTATTCGCTCCCGTGACCAAGGGTACTGGTATCAATATGCCCGGCACCGGCCCCGCTGCACGAAAGAGCAAGAAAAAGGGCAAGGACAAGGAGAAGAAGGACGACCACAGTCTGCCTGACGACATGCACTTCTCCAGCCGGCAGCTGGTATCCCTGTTCCTGAAGCCCAAATTCCAGGTTTGTTCATTCTTTTCACGACTTGTATGGATCTTGATTTACCGTCGAATCGCTAGCTCAAAATGCGGGGGCAGAAGGTCCGGTATAACCAAGACGGGGACGGCGAAGTGGACGAGAACTTCTGGGCACAGGCCGCTGCTGATCAAGCTGCAGGTCGGGACGCCGATGACAATGATGCTAGTGCGTTTTCCTACTGTGGTTATCTGGAGCGCTTGCTAATTAATCCAGCCCCCGGCGGAGGTGCTATTCCATTCCATACCCAGTTCTTCCACGACGAATATGACGATGGGCCTGGGTTTGATGATGGGTATGACGACGGGGAGGGCGAGGGGGCAGCGGAGGCAGAACCTGGCGAGCAGGATCTACTAGCCGCGACCCAGGGCAAGACGCGCCGAGTCAAACCCGAGTTCGTCAATTACACCAAGCGCGCAAAGAGAGTCGACGTGCGGAAGTTGAAGGACAATATCTGGAAGGGCCTAGATATCATTGTCCCGCAGCTCAAGGAGGAGGATGACGCTATGGTGCGCCTCAGCATCTTTCTTGGTGACTTTGTTGAACGTTTTCTGAGTACAGGACGTGGATCCAGATGAGCCAACACCGACAGACCCCTCTGAGGCGCGCGTCTTTAGCTCGGTCATTTCTGGCCTTGAGAAATCATACCCGCGAGACAAGATGGCAGAGATCAGCACAAGCTTCTGCTTCATCTGTCTGCTCCACCTGGCCAACGAGCAAGGTCTCAAGCTTGAGTCGAGCGTGGACGATTCTGCGCCCATGGAGCCCCAAATAGAGGAGGACGTCAAGAAGGTCGGCAATATCTGGGATCTGAAGGTATGTTCTGCCCCAGCTCTCGTTGTATTGCTGCTCAATGTTCGCTCTAGATATATCGGGATCCCAATGCCACGCAGTCGGCATGATGTTGCCCTACATTTTTCTCTGTATCTTTCCTCTAAATTTATTTCCCTTTTGCTTACTGCTCCCGCTGGCGAATGTAATTCAATACTATATATAAAGCATCTTTTGCTAGGCCGGAGACAGTGGGCTAACGAAGTACCGATAAAATACACTGGGAAGAACGAACAGACTAGTGGTAATACAAGCACGACGCGATAGCGGTGAGAAATACGAGACCAAGAAATCGAAGGTCGAAAGGTCGAAGGAGCGTAAACGGCTCAGCGCTCAGTGAGAAACCGCCCAAGCGTTCCACAATTTCTCGTAATATTCTTGGTTGCGAGAGCGGAGCTGGCTGAATTCCATAAAGGCTTCCTCGGGCAGCTGGAGCATGCCTGGCGACGGAGAACGCGTACGGAGGATCTCGTCGGGCGGGAAGATGGTGAGGATGTCGCTGGTGGTGATGCGCGCCTTGGGCACATGCGTCGCCAGGAAAACGCGCTCCGCTCCGAACGGGATAAAAGTGTACACGTCGAGGAACCGATCCTTCATTGTCGGAGCCTGGGCAGCTATTAACCCAGTCAGTTCCTGGCAACGCGTCGTGCATTTTGCGGGTCAGTACCTTACCTTGAAAAACCATAACTCTACGCGATACAATCGCGACACCCAAACTACCGTCCCTCATCACAACAAGGAGGACCAGAATTAAAAGCCTGGGCACCTCATTGGTCGAGAAGGATTTATAGCAGCAATGTGTCCTTGTTCCCAAAGCGGACGCCTCTTGTTCTGCTTGTGGAAAACAACAAACCTGCAGCCGAACAGGGACAAAGCACATGTGAACCCGTCCGAGAGCCGGTAAATACGGTGAGAAACATTGTTCCGGTTTTTTTGTATTTCAAGTTCGAGGACGAGGAGTTTCGCGGTAACGTGATTTGCAAATAGTTGTTTCGAATTACGTCAAGGATCGTCCTAAGATCTTCACAGTGGATCGCCATGTGCTCAATATTCTCCGAAAGCACCAAGGTGTTGCCAGGATGTTCCTGGCCGTGGAAAGGAACGAAATGAAACTTGAAACTTGACGGCGCATAAAAGAGCCGAAGCCCCCGACAGACCGTGCAATGCACCCGTGTCAAAGAAAATCCCACTGGAGACGAGAGAGGTTAAGACGATTGTATTATATGTGAAACACACAAGTACAGACGATACAAGTACAAGCGACTAATTCCTTTCTTCCTGAAGAGAGGCCAGACGACGATGAGACTGCGGGACAGGCGAAATAATGATACTATCTAATATGAGAGTAAAAGAAAGTAAAGGGACAGCAGCAGGAGGTAAAATTATACAGAGAAAGAACTTGGTGGTTTCGCCCGTTCACTGAATCATATATTCCGCCTTGCCATTAGAGTGGTCGCCGCAGTCTAAGGTGTGGTTGCCAGCTGCCCATCGAGACGTGGTGGATGCTGACGAGGACGAGATCCTCGAGTTTAATCTGATTCGGCCCGGGTCCAACTCGCCACCTAGCGTCCGCATCGTCCTCCATTGGTTGTCCGTGTCTCTCCTACGGCGCATAAGTCGTCGTGCATGTTTTGCGAAGGCTGAAAACGCACCTGGATGAACCGTTGCACACACTTGGCGACGTTTTTGGCAAGTTTGGCCCGCGTAATGGGGCCAGGGGGACTCCGAAAGTCTTTTGTTGGGATTTGTCTGCTCCACTGCCGGTATCCGGGCCACTGAAAGGTAATCGATCAGTCAGGGTCCATTGAGGGAAAAATAAGCGCACGCACCTCGAGCCGGATCGATACGCTGGGGCCACGACCTTCGAATACAGTCTCATCCCGCTTTAGTAGCCTTCTAACACGAGAGTGCAAGGCATCGGAAAGCGGGATTCCACACTCTGAAGGATTTTCGACCCAGAAATGGATGGGGGCCTCCATATCCACCTCCTCGACATACCGGCGGCGATCGCTGTTTGTGTGCGGCTTATACATAAGCTGTGGCACAAAAGGACCGGAGACGCCGGCAGCAGGGAGGGACAGGGCATCTTTGAAAAACTGGAGCTGGTCTCGGTGCGTGTACAGAGGCTGCGTGCGCTCTTCGGTCTAAACATTGTAGCGCGTCAACACCGCGGTGGCAGAAGTGAGATGAAACGGGTTGCTTACCTTGGGCTGCTGCGGTTGCGGAAAGGGCAACAATGGCGAGTGCAGGTCCGGGCTCGGGGACGGGTTGAAACCTCCTTGACTACCGCCAGGCGTAGTCGGGGGTGTCAAGTGAAGCGGGGGTGTGTTGTGAGGCGAGACGTGCTGGGAACCGGAGCCGTAGCCACTGGGTGATAGGAGCAAGTCAGCGGTGGATCCTGTCGGCGACACGTGCTGCCCATGGGGATATCCGGAGAAGGGGGCGCCATAGGTAAAGGGCGCAGTCTCAGCCGTCCCGTAATCAGGCAAAATGTAGCCCCCAGCTGGGGCGACAGGCTCCCCGATGGAATGAATGGATCCTGACGATGTGCGCCTTCCCCCACTCCCAGGAAGTTGTGGCCACTGCTGTTGGGAAGCGGTAGGGTATGACGACTGCACGGGGGTATAGCCTGAGTTGAGGATGCCAGGATCCGGGCCATGGTCAAGGACCGCAGATGTATCGACTCTGATGTTGTAATCGCCAGTGGCTGCTGGCCAAAGCTGCGCGGGATACGACGCGTAATGTGTTGGATAGTGCTGCTGGACCGCATCCTGGAATAATTCTTGCTCGGACGCGTTTTGGTCGTCGGTGCTGTACCCGTGAGGCTGGATTCATCACGAAAATAAGGGAAAGGGAAAATGGGAAGGTAGACAGGATCTGCGCACGTAGTTGTGATACCCCGACATGAAGCGAGGCAGAGATGATGGGGTGTGGATATGCAGTTTGGCGAAGTTGCCTAATAAAGGACTTGGTGTGGTTAGACGCCGGAGGGAGGGCGTTGGTAGTTGTCAGAGGGAGGCTTTGCTACGATGTTGAGCAACGAACATCGCGCGTTATAAAGACTTTGCACTCACCGCATTGCCTGGCATGCGTTCGACGAAGAAAAGTCCTGCGACGAAGAGGCGGGTCAGGAAACACATACAGACACAGCCCCTTTACATTGCCGACTTTCGATTTAGTCGTTCCGAAGATCGGTGATGGGCGCGGCTTCATTAGATCACGCTCTGATGACTGTGTGAAACATAGCAGCGCAGATGATAGTGACGAAAATCGACAAAGAGTTGAGGTGAATTGTTGACAGGTTAGCTTGGACTTGATTGGAGATGTTCACACGGCCGAGCCCGCCCGAGATGGGGACCAAATCAACAAGCAACGGTCAAGCGCGTTCAATCATCCGTGTGGACCCAAGACCCTGAGAGACAGACAGATCCACACTGAAGGCACAGGGGGCTGAGATGTTGAAACACCAGGGACCAACGAAAGATTGAATGTAAAAAATCCGAGCACATGGGAGTGGAATATGGGAAGGGTCGGGGAAGGGTACTGCCTTGAGGCGGGCGTCGGTGCCCTGCGCGCTGGTCGGGGGGCGGGGCGACAAGGCGGTAACAGATGAGGGGGTAGTTGGGAAACTTCCATCGGAACATCACCTTCCCAATATGGGTTCACGTGGCAGCAAAGCGGTGCAATTCGGGTTTCTCTGTCTCCATCATGTCCTCGCTGGCCGGCGCCCTCGTTCCATGGAATACGGACGAGAAACCCGTCAAGGACGAGGCGCACCCAGAGGCGGCGCAGGATGAGGAAATGGAAGACCTTTTTGGCAACGAGGATGCCGAAGACTCCAAACCGGATGAGTGAGTCCGTCGGGTGTATCCCATAGGTCCGGTCTGAATCGTCGGTCTCCGAAGTCCCCCGTCTCCAGCGGCGTCGTCGGATAATGTACCAACGCCCGAGCGCGAGCGGCGCAGAGCACAGGAATATGAGGAGGAGGAGGCACCTCCGGAAATTACTGTCGAAGTTCGCGAGGCACTTGTCGAATTTCCGAACATCCCTGTTCCAAAAAGCTCCAAGGGAGAAGTGAGCGCACATAAACGCACCTAACTTGTCAATATAATGACCCTCATCCTAGAACTGGGTCATTCGGATGCCCAACTTCGTCAAGGTCGACTCCAAGCCATTCCACCACGAGACGTATATGGGCCCGGAGCAGGAGGAAGACGAGGCGCAACAGGCAGAGACGCTACGCGAGAAAAGTATGTCTATCAAGCTCAAGGTGGAGAACACCATGCGCTGGAGATGGACAAAAGACGCGGAGGACCGTGACGTGAGTGCCCGTTCTGCATTCTAGCGCTTATCCAACGCGACAGAAAACAGCGGAGACAGTCGAACAGCCGCATAATACGATGGTCGGATGGAACACTCAGTCTGCGGCTCGGAAAAGAGCTCTTTGACATAAATCAAAGCATCGACACGTCCGGCGGCAAATCGTTTGGCGCGTCGCAGTCTGCGCAATCCGCTGGGAAATCGCAGGGGCTCACATACATCGTGGCGCAGCACAAGCGTTCTCAGGTTCTCCAGTCAGAGGCGCTCGTCACCGGCTACATGAGCTTGCAACCGACTGGCATGCAGTCCGAGACGCACCGCATGCTCGTTCGCGCCGTTGGCCAAAAACACAACAAAGTCGCGCGACTGCGCATGGCACCCGATCCCACCATGGACCCAGAACGCGAGCAAATGGAGCTGATGAAGCTGAACGCGAGGAAATCCAAAAGGAAAGCAGACTCCGATGGCGGCAGGCAAAGAAAAGCTTCGCGGAAATCACGCGGTGCCAGCGTGTGGAGTGACGACGAAGAGGATGCGGGTCCGTTATCCGCGTCAGACGAGGAGGAGGAGAGAGCGGGCAGCTCTGGGCGACGGTCGAAATACCACCGTGACCGCCCTGCAGACGAGGAGAGACAAAAGGATGCCGAATATCAGTTTGACGGATTTGTTGTTCGGTCCGACGAAGAAGGGTCAGACGGCGGAGGAAACGGCGAGGGAAGGCACCAGGACGATGAGCTTGATCGGCTCGACGCGCAAATCAATGAATCACATACCACAAAACGACGGCGAGGGTCCGCAGGCTCAAAGGAAGAAACGAGAGATCAGGATGGGGACGAGGTCATGGACGTGGAAAGCGAAGAGGAGGAAGACGAGCATAGGGTGCGTCCGGTGGGGAGAACGGGAGGTTCAAGGAGGCGCCTACAGATTGAGGAAGAGGAAGAAGATGAGTAGCGCGATGCCAGTGTATATACATATCTTGTTCGTCTATATAGAAGACAGTGCTTTGCGAAACATTACTTGCGGACAGCCCCCGCCGTTTCTCGAAGCACCCCATCGTCATCCCATGTTCCAGAAGGTTTTATGGCCTCGACTACAGCTTGATTTTCCGGGTTGCGTTTGAGCAGATTATGCAGCGTGAATATTGCGTGTTCCCGGAGATCTGGGTGCCGCGAGTGAAACCCCTGAGTACGACGATGGCGGTGGGCGACATACATGGGTTTCTCTCATCGATAACGCACAGATTCATAACCACTTCTATACCTCCACAAAGCCGTGCCCGGTCCTGCACCGCCTTCGTACCGTGGCACAGGATCCCGAGAAGACGGACGAGATCCCTTTTTAGGTAGGAGAATCCCGTGCCATCAGTGTTGCCATCACCGACGCCGCCTCCAGGCTGTGCGTGCGTGGGCAATGCCGCCCCCCCCGCCAGGTAACACAGGTTTCCCGAAGTTGATGCGTGGCAGGAACAGGTCCAACAGACGTAGAAGTCCTGTGCATACTTGGAGTCAGTGCCATTCCCTGTGGAACACTCTGGCGGTGAGAAAACCAACTTGCCGGTCAGACTTTCGACGATGCCTTGATCGGCGCAAGTTGCCTCGTTGAAAAATTCCTGGGAATTCTGCTCCAGGACAGGTGGGTGGTCATCCGTGTCCGATGACTCGAGCGTGATGGTTACAATGCATTGGGTGACGAGCACCAAGGCTTCGCTAACTTTGGGCAGCATAACGTCCAACGACGACGGGGGCTCAAATGCTACCTCGGTCCAATCAGGGGGTGCCTGTGGCCGTGGGGTAAATGGATCTGAGTCTGATGCGAATGCGATTCCAAGAGAGTTCCGAATAGACGTTTGAGCATAGGTAGAGAGAGAAAAGAACGTCTTCGCAAGCATAGGTCGAAGTTTGGCATATAATGGAGTTCCCTGGGGCGTTGTAGGCACGGGCGACAGCCTCGCTGACTGGAGATAGGAATCGACCAGCTTGAGCAGGGTGGTTTGATGCGGTGTAATAATTTCGTCCGGCCTAGCATAGATAATTATGGAGCGTCGGCATCCAGAATACCATACGTACATCGACAGCCGGCTGAACAAACTGGGCACCAGATCCGTAGCCATCACCCTCGAGAATATCTCGTAGCTGTGCAAATAGATGAGCTCCTTCTTCGAGCGAGAACGGATGCGAGTCACCCAATATCGAATGCTCGCGCCCCTTCAGACCCGTCTTCGGCATCGTACAGCTGAACCATATTATCTAGAAGCGATACACATATTCTGACACCGGCCACAGTCCTGGTGAGCATTTTTCTGGGCCGGAACATCAGACCATGCCCTGGATTTGCAGTGTAAAGCGTACATTCGGGTTCTGCTTCCGTTAACACAATTCAGGACTAGAATGAGAGACGCCAGAAGCGTCCTAGGATCAGGAGAGGAGAGAAGGCGTCTGTAACAGCCTCAGTGGTTGACAAGAAGTTAATTGAACAGGGCCTGCGCCGCACATGATTACAACCTGGTCTTCCGGCAGGTTCATGTATGTGTTCCATAACTTTGGTACAAGAATATCATTTCCAGTGATGAGATTCGCCAGTGCTTGCGCCAAAACGCGAGCGACCAAGATTGCTTTGGGGGAATCAGTGTGATCAAGAAAAGTCGAAATAAAATTCGACCTTCTTCGTCTTGCATGGAAGACCAAGACGTGTAGTAATGGAGTAGACGTCGTATAGAAGGTTCGTTCTCGCTGCGTCCAAGGTGTGTGTTTACTATTGGGTCCAAGGCTGATACGGCGCTTACAATGCCTTCATTTGGTTCCGTGGAACACCTGCCACAAGATTCCTGGTAAATCTCGCCAAACTGCCAGAGAGCGTCCTGAGCCCAGATTGTTTCTGCTTCTCCGCCGCGCCGTCGCTTTCGTCTTCAGAGTCATCGTTTTCCCAAAACGTTAATTGCGCTCGGCTAAGATCGCGCCAAAGTTTCCGTAAATCTGTCCAGAGCGCATCATTCTCACCCAGTCGCTCCCTGGGACTGTATCAGCTGCTAGTACTTAATTGATGTATTATTCTTCGAGGTGTACCTCCCGTCCCTGCTCTGTGCGAGTTTCGCGGTGATGGGTTCGAGAACAGCCGCTACCGAGGTTACGCTGTTATGCGAGTTGATATCGAAGGTAGCACAGGCGTCGGTGAAGGGAGAAATAAAACCAGACATGAAGACGGTCAACCTGAGTCGGAGCGCTGAGCGCAAGCAGGAGAACAGCTTATTTGCTCGCGTATATATGCGAGTGGCTGACAGGCGCGGACACAGCCTGTCGGCCGTCTGTCTTAGCTTGACGCGGCTGTCGCGTGCCTCCTACCACCATCTCCTCCGGGCGCATCCTCATCACGTCGCGTCTTAAGGCCGACTCCATGGCCCTCAATATATCCCTTGAAACCCATCTCCTCGAGATCCTAACACCCTTACTACCCATCCTGCCGCCAGAACTCGCGTCACAGTTACTTCCATTCGTCTCTGAACCAGTACCGCCGACGGTTCCACACGCACTTTTGCAGTCGATATCGCAATGGGCGCGCACTCCCGAAGGGCTAACTGTTCTCCAATCCGTATCTCTCGAGCCTCAGTCCTACTCTATGATTGCTCTTCTGGCCGGCTCTGTCACGTCGCCGGAACGCAAATTTCCAGCGTACATCCCTGACAAGAGCCCCGAGGAAGCGGAAGCGCTCAGGAAGGCCGATAAACAGGCTATCACGTCGCTTTTGAACGCACTCTTGAGCATCGTCGGTTCAGGCTTCGCTGCGTGGTGGGCGGCTGGAATGACGAACTGGAAGAACGAATGGGTGTGTAGCAGTTATATAGATCTTTTCCTCGTTTATTTAAACGGCTCCACAGCAAGTTCTATTCTCCCTGCTAGTCGCGGCCGTGGTTGCGATCTCAGAGGCGGTCCTGTATCTCATTTGGGACTCGAGGCGATCAAGCACTAGAAGCCGGCCTCGGCGAAAACTCAAAGTGTCGGCGAAAAAGAGAGATGAAGGAGTAATAAAAGTGATTGACGCTGCCCGCATCGAGCATGGAATACCTGTTGGCCTACGGCAGAGAGCAGTCCAGATATTGAACGAAAAAGCTGCATCATAGCAGTCATTCCCTCACACCGGGATCATGTGGCAAAAGTAGACATTGTTCCGTTCTCTGTATAAAGCTTGCGCCAAACGTATTATAATTGGATCTTAGCCTGACCCAAAATCTGCTGAGAAACTAAAAAGATAAACCACCCAGTGAGGCCCCAAACTTCTAGTCTACCGTCCCGGCCAGCGCCAATTTCATCCTCCTCCGAATGTGTTGACCCAATGACGCCTTCCCCTGTGGGTACGAGATCCGTCACGTCGACGGACCAGTATGGGCGCTGATCTCGGAATAAAGAAGATACCAACCTAGATGGATTTGCCAATTCCGCCAATGGTAGGTGGAAAACCGCGGCCACTTCGTCCTTCGATGCTGTACGTTCTATGGCAGAAAGATCTATAGAAGGGAGGGGTTCGTCGTCGTTAATGTTGGGTCGGTCCGTGGATTCGTGTACGAAACCCTGCCGTTCGGTTAGCCACGGGGAGCAGTTGCAGGTGAATCAGTTACAATGAAGGGCCAGACTGTATCACCCCGAAGGCTTTTCTCGGGTGGTCCAAAGGGGCCGAGTACTTCGATTACATCTCTCGGGATTCCCAGTTCTTCAGTGGTTTCTCGCAAAGCAGTGTCGAGAAGGCTCAGATCTAGCTCATCTACTCTCCCTCCAGGACAACTAGAAAGTTATGCCTCTTGGTGGTTCATGAATGTATCCTGGATTCAATTCTTACCTTACCTCCCCCGAATGGGATCGCATGGACCGAGACCTGACTTGAAGCAAGATTCCTGGTACCTCCCGTACGTTGCAAAATGGTATGAGAATCGCAGCGGTTTGCTTCTTGTCAAGACTAGCCACCGAAAAGAATAAAGGACGCGACTTGGTAGAGAGGAGTTATCTGTACCTAGCCCATCCTGGCGGCCTTTCAAGTTTACTTAGGTTTTCTAAGAGAGCGCTACGGACAGCCCTGAGGGTATTCAAAGTAAAAGGTTTAGAGAAAAAAGCCGAATTTGAAGGTCTTGTCAACAGGTTAGTCAGTGGGGGGGCATAGGCCACGGAGAGGCTGCAAACCGGGCGAGTTGTGTGAAGGCTCTAGACATGTTTCGATTGTTTCATTCGGTTGTCGTCGACTTCTCAACCAAATAAAGTGCTTATTTCCAGTCAACTTCAAGTTGCAGAACTATGCGGACGGAGTGAAATGCGAGGCTACCATATCCGCATTTCTGTTCACCTGAAAGCCGGCGGCAACCCCTCTGATACGTTTACCCCAGGATCTGTGTTTGCAAAACTACCGGCACAACCGCCGAAACCTACTGCTCGGCGAAACGCGCTATATAATCCTCGAAACAAAGACTACAGGTTCGGTCCTATACGTCTGGACTGGGTCGATTTTGGAATGAGCGATAAGCCAGCATCTTATGGAAAGGCGCGTGAGCATGGCCGCGGTAATTTTTTGTTCATTTCTTGCTACGGCATTCCACTCACAGCTGCTGCAGCCACCTTTATCCCTAAGGAGGGAACGGAATCAGGATCGACTAATCTTCCTGAAGGAACCATCCATTTGTTCCGTGAGGGATCAACACCGTCCGAAGACCACCTCAAAGCTTCTTCGTCCTCTGTAACATCCGACTCGCCGGAATTCGATGGAGTGATGCTAGGAGTTCTCGCCGTTCCTTCATGGATGGCTCCATCCGACTTTCTGGCCTTCGTGGCTCCTGCTGCCGAAGGTATAACGCATCTGCGGATTATCCGGTGAGTGCGGTCAGTATATATTCTTTACTGGAACATTAACCTCTTGGTAGAGATTCGGTACCGAATCGCTCTATCGTGGTCATCAAATTTTCGGACCCTGAGCATGCCTCGGAGTTCGCAGAAGCGTACAATGGAAAGCCATTCAATTCAATGGAGGTCGGTGCCTTCTGCTATTGTGGCCACAACGATTTTAACGGAGCAATTCAATTCTCAGCCAGAGATATGTCATGTTGTTCGCGTTCTGTCCGTCAATATGGATGCAGATGACCCGGCATTATCACGCTTGGCGTCCACCCAAGCTCTGTATGAGCTTCCTACCTGTCCAGTTTGTCTCGAGCGGATGGATTCCGCTGTGACGGGGCTAATCACTGTACCGTGTTCCCACACATTCCATTGTATGTGTTTAAGCAAATGGGGCGACAGTCGGTGAGTTTTTCCAGGAAAAAGTCGGACGACGTGCTGAATTGGCTCTCCAGGTGCCCTGTTTGTCGCTACTCACAAACGCTAATGTCTTCACACCCGACCTCGTCTTCTTCCTCACGTTCCATTCCGTTTGCCAACCCTTCCGCACCAACCCTCTCAGCCTGTTCATCCTGCGAGTCGACGACCAATCTTTGGATCTGTCTGATCTGCGGTAACATCGGATGCGGGCGATACGGGCGAGCGCACGCGCAGGCACACTATCAGTCCACCACCCACCTTTATGCGCTCGAACTGGAGACCCAACGCGTATGGGACTACGCGGGCGATGGCTACGTTCATCGCTTGATCCAGAACAAGGCGGACGGCAAGCTGGTCGAGTTGCCCAGCGCCTCGTCGTCAATGGGGACCAGTCCGAGAGACGGCGGCCTGGGCCCAGGACCTGCGGACGCCCTCAGCGCGGAAAAGATCGAAGCAATTGGGATTGAATATTCATATCTCCTGACCTCGCAGCTTGATTCTCAACGCGCTTATTACGAGGAGCAGACCATTGAGCTGCATTCCCAGATCGGCGAGCTGCGCGGAATTTTGGAACGCTTGAGCGGTGAATACGAAAAGGACAGGGCGTCTGCCAAAGAGGACATGGCAAGGAGACGGGAGGAGGAGGAGGCCAGGATCGCGTCATTGGAGAAGGACAAGGCAAAGGCGGAGAGTCGCGTCGAAAAGTTGACGGATCTTTCCCGGCGCCTAGAAAAAGAACTCAATGCAGAACGCGCTGTGAGTGAAGGTTTGCTGAAGAACTTGGGGAAAGCAAAGGAGCGATATGAGCAGTCCGAGAAGGAGAAGAATGAGACCGTCGCGAAGATCACAGAGCTGCAAGATCAGCTTCGGGATGTCATGTTTTTCCTGGAGGCCAAGACGAGAATTGAACAGGGAGGGGGCGTCGAGGCGGAGGCGGCAGGAGGGTCGATTGAAGTTGCTGATGTTCCGTTCCCAAAACCGAATGTAAAGAAGAAGAAGAAGAAAGGAACGATGTCCAACGGCTAGCAGTTTCTGTGTTGTATTTTTCGAACCAGCTAACACATGTATCACATAATTGTCTGTTGTTTCTCCTAGTCAACCGGCCAATTCATTTCAGCAACGGTCGAGACATTACGCTCTAGCGCCGCAGAGGTGGTACACGCAGACCCTGCTCAGCACTCTCAATGAGTACACCAAGTCGTCTTCCACGAGTCGCTTCCTGCTTCGCGCTCATTACCCAATCCTCAGCGGCGCGCCGGTATCCCGGGGGCTGCTCAGCATGCCACTCCGCCGAAGCAGATGCCTCAGCGAGCCTGGCAGCGAATTCCGTCGAGAGCGGAACAGTTTCCCGCTCGAAACTCATTTGCCCGGTGTTCGCTTCCGTGCGGAGGGCAAAGGCTGCGCGGCCGGGATCCTGCATCCGGCCCGCCGCCTCGAGAACTGCGACCTTTGCTACATTGACCTTGCTCCAATGGCTCTTGGTCTTGCGCGGTGTGAAGCGCTGCATCGTACGGTTGGTATCGACGCTCTTTTTTGACGCCGTCGATCCACCCCCAGCAGAGAGCCTCGTCGACGGCCAGTGACCACGAGAGCACCTGCCGCCCAATGTGCTTTTTGAAGCAGCCAACGCGAAGTTTGGTTTCCTTTGCATGATTCTCAGCGAACCAAGACCGGAGGGTTGCTGGGGAGTCGAAGTAGACTGGTTCAGTGACCGAAGCCCGATGCACAGACCTGGCAGCGCGCGGCATTTTGGCCCACAACGCAAGAAACGTCGGGAGTCTTCGACGGTGTACCGTTATGTAAAAGAGCCAAGATGATTATCGTCAGTGAGATCAATGGTGTGAGACCCAGCATTGATGGGTGATTACATAAATCACTGCAACTCAACGCCCGCTTCCAAAAGAAGGAATGTGCGCCAGAATCGCACCACGAGATCGGCACACTTGAATGCTACACAACTACCAACCGGAGTCATCTCCTTGAATCCATCCGTACGAAAACACGGTACAACGCTGATATATCGACCATGCTATTCTGAAAGCATGGATAGGGTTATCGAGGTTTCCAGGAAATTCAGGAATCGAGTATAGTCCAGCGAGGCCCACCAGGAAGGCGAGAGTGACATCGATGTACTGAGGCAATACGGGAGGAAGGCTCGGCGTTCCGCTCCTCAGAGTCGATAACAGATACAGGAAGTACATGAAGGAAAAACTGGGCCACCTGCTTCATAGTAGGTCGCGTCACGATCACGGAAAAGTGTCCGGATTACTCGCATTGAAATGTTTTGACGGCATCTTCCAGATAGAGGAAGTGAACGAAGCTGTAGAGGTTGTTGTCATACGGTTGAAGCTCGAGGGACAACGGCTCCGTGAAAATGCAGGCGCATTACCGAAGAATACAGGAATTGAGCCTGCAGTGATTAAACACTCATCGAGTCAACACCAGTGTGCTTAGACAGCATGCCAAATTTTTTCAACGAGATGAACAAAAACTTGATAACCCCAGCTCCCAGTCCGGACCGCCCACAGACGGCCGTTGGTATAGCGTGCGCAGCGTGCAAGGGCCCCCCGCTCATGTCTCTCTCCGCAACCCCGCTGACAGTGCAATTAGAACAGGCGGACGGGCTTGCCCATCGTGGTCTTGATGTGCAAGCTCTTCACGTTCTGCCAGTTCTTCTTGAGAAGGGAGACAAGGAAGTTGATCGCTGCGGAATGCGTTGATAGGTGTGGTTTCAACGGAGAATGTGCACGTACAAAGCATGACGTTTCCGAGGACGGCGTCCTCAGTCATCTGGACGTGGCCGACGGCGACACCGAGGCACAGGACCTATAGTGTGTTGAGTGGCGGGCAACGGAGCATCTCGGTCGTGAACAAACCTTCTTCAGCTGGAACTTGATGGTCGAGCGCACCTCGGTGAGCTTGTTCGCCAGGTCTTCAGCGTGCGAGACGGGGGTTGGGAATTTTCCGGCTGCAGTCCAGTGAGTGACTATAATAGACAGAGGACCTAGTGGACGGACCCTTGGAGAGACCGGGGCCCAAGAGACGGGGAATCTGCTTGATGAGGGTCTCAGACGACAAGAACGCGTCGTACTTCTTGGCGAGCTTCTTGACAAGCTTCTTGTTCTTGTTAAGCCTGTCCAGAATTGTTAGTGCAAGGAAAACAATAATTAAGCATTGACGCACTTTTTAAGATCATCGACGCTCATATACTCGAGCTCGATTTGTTTTGCGCGATCGATGTCGGCGGCATCTGCGAGAATGCAGATGGACATGCGAGGGCGGGGGACATTGGGGAGTCTATTGCCAGTCAGGTCAAGAACACGGAATAAAATGGCAGAAACATACTTGACGGTTCCCGAGAAACGCTTGTCGCGCTGGGGATCGTAGTTCTTGAGACCGATCTGGAGCTCAATGGTCTCGACGAAATTGCGCCTCTTCTCGCCATTGGCATCGGCCAAGAGCCCCTTGATGGAGCCGCGCACGCTAGACACTGAAAGTTTGGAACTCATGGTCGCTGGGAGCAAGTTTTTGAGCCGAATTGATGTGCTTGATCTGGCTTGCCAGTTTTGCACCGCACGGAATTGCACCGCCACACACGCTGAAATTTACTCACCTTTTCTTCCAGTAGCCACGATGGTCCGTCCCGCTTTGCTGAGGTCCCTTCTCAGTAGGCTCATTATCTGTCCAGCCCAAAGCCGCCCCCACCAAGACCGTCTCTAAGCACAAGTTCGTTATCGACTACTCGAAACCTGCTGCAGACGGTATCTTCGATGGCGCCGACTTTGAAAAATACCTCCACGACCGCATCAAGGTCGAGGGCAAGGCAGGCCAGCTCGGCGAGAGCGTCAAAATTGTCCGCGACAGTGCGTGTACTCTTTTTTTCAAAAACAAAAATTCATTCGCATTCAGACGCCGGCTCAAAACTGACGATAACGACCTCGATCCACTTCTCGAAGCGCTACCTCAAGTACCTCACTAAGAAGTTCCTCAAAAAGCACTCGATCCGCGACTGGGTCCGTGTCGTTGCTCCGTCCAAGGACGTCTACCAGTTGCGGTACAACGCTGTGTACGTTCATTCGACCTGCAATTTGTTCTTCATCTCATACTTATCCACAGCCAAAACGAGGAGGAGGAGGAGGAGTAGATGCTTCCACCCTGGGTTTTGGGCTCTCATATGTAGTATGTATTGGCGCGTCAACTATGCTACATGCTTCGCTGGATTATGCTCTACGGCCCTCGCTGACCGTTTCTCTTCGGTGCTGATTGGGCCACCTATTACAGCACGTCGCACTGCCAGAAGATCGTCGTGCTCTACTTTTCGAGTGGGCTCGCCGTCGACCCGGCGCTGCTCTGTTGAGTGACAGCCGCGATTCGCGCGTAGGACTGTAATATCGTAGTGTATATTGCCCCTTTTCGTTAATTATAGGCAGCGAGGACGTTGCGGACATCCTTCACAAGTCCGACTCCCTGGCCGCTCCAACTGTCCGCTTGACCTTTAACCTTGACCTTTTACCATAAAATGGCCTTTTCATGGGAAACGGAAGGCCAGGAATATGTTCGCCGAATGATGACATAGACATACTCATTCGTCCCTCATCCTCGCGCAGGATCCAACTGCCCTCAAAGGGTTGATTAACGACGCTCCACACCCTGGAGCATAACTCGGGCGACGAGCTTACACGGCTCAAGCATTGGGAAGTTGCTCTGGCTGAAAAGCCCAAAACCTTGGAGGAGTTTGTCTCTTTCTTTTGTCTGCTGGACCTAGGCTCGTTGTCCAGCCTCTATAGCAATCTGAGGTAATCTTCTGAAGACAGTCGTTCATGCACATGGATCACCATGCTATAGAGGCTGGAAGGAGCTGCCTCGGAGTTTCAAATAATTGATGGGTTTCCGTTTTCGAGTCTCGAACTCCACCACCGGACACTTTTTCCTCTTCTATCCTCCGCTCATCTTCTGGGAGAGATCCTTAGAGGCCCTGGTAATTTTATTGTGAATTATGGGGAAAACCCTGGTTCTCTTTCGCAGCTCTCGTTCGCGCAGAAACTGATCGGGTGATGGATAAATGATGCGATGCGAGTCATCGGGTTTTGTTCGGATCTTTTATTTCAAACTCCGAGGCAGCTAGTATCACGCTGTACTCGTAAGTCCTAGCCCAATCCTAGCCTATACTGGCCCATCACCGAAACGGGGAGAAGTTGACAAGGACAAATATTGCCATATAAGGGTCATAAGGCACAACAGGCGCATCAGGCTGCTGAAAAATACAAACGGGCTTATATCGCATCTATTTTCTGTGTAAGGGCCACGTAAAGGCATATCTGGCTGGCCAGCTTACATACGGCTGCACCTTACACCACAGCATAATCGCTTATAAAACAACCAATTCAAGTAACTCGACAAGGAAACAGACGGGAAATGAAATGAATTGCTGTACAGAATACAGAAGTGAAAATGCATGCAATACAGGAGGAGTAAGGGGATGGAAATAAGTACAGAGGAAGGGGTAGGGCGAGGCGACACTTGATTGCGGTGGAAAAGAACCGAGGCGTGCAACATTGGGGATGTGGCGGAGGCAATGGTCTTGCAGAAATGTCTTCGATGATGGTCTTGCAGGCTTGAGAATTGAGATGGAGGAAGGCCCGGGCTTGAAGCAAGCACAGTATTTGAAGAAGACATAGGCTTCAGGACTTGAGTATCGGACTTGCGTGACTTTGCCCGCGAGAGTTTTGCAGCAATAAACTTGGTGCGGGGGCAAAAAAAAAAAGAAAACAAAGCAGATATCCCAGAGTTGTCACGGATGACAATTGGAATTGGTCTTGAATTGCCAGGTCGGTCAAAAGGGTAGACGGTTGCGATCAGCTATATGGAACGTCCTCGGATGGAGGAAGGGGCTAGGGCATGGAGCTGAATAGATTCATGAAGAGGGGAGGGCATCTTGAAGTTGCAGGAAGTATGTCGGAGATCTTCGGCGTGCGGCAGTGGCCATGGATGGCCATCGGAATTGGTCTTGAATTGTGAGATTGAAGGGGTAGATGATTGCAGTCGGCTAGATGGCCTTACATACATCCTTGGATAGACCAGTGGGGAAGCGGGCGAGTTGCAGTGCGAAGCTTCAAGCTGTAGAGTCGTGGAGAAGGGGGAAAAGCAAGGGAACGACGTGTGGCGTGATCCCGATATCAACATTGATCCTTGTTTGGTTGATCGCGCACGGACCTCCGGGCGTGACTTCGCGTGCAAGACTCAAGACTCAAGGCTCTCTTCTCGTGCTTGCAGCCGTTGAGCTAAACCTACTTATAATATACTAAGTGGTCAACAATTAATTATATGTTATGGCCGGATGGTATTCAAAATGTGGGACCGAGTGGATAAAAATGATCATGAAATGATAAAATAAGACCAGGACCAATCAAGACGATTCCACCTGCCGACTGGACTTGCGAGCAATAGTATGTAATCAAAATCGTAGCATGAGGAAACTGGTATGTGATGACAGTTCATGTACTTGGCTGAGAAGAATATGTGTCAACAAATTTTAGCATGGGGCAGCAGGCGGGAGCAGTGATATAAGTGAATATCAGGCCCATATCTGGCTGTTGGTGCCTTACATGGGCCGTAGCAGGCTGCTCAGTGCATTACAAGCTGCCATCAGCCTGTTGAAGTCCTTATATGGCCTGGTGATCCCGATCAGGCAAGGTGAGGCTCAACAGGGCATAACAAGATTTCACGTTTTTGCTGATGTGGACCGTGCCTCACTCGCAACCTTTAGATGTTTTTTCCATCTGCGCTAATGCAGCGTCAGCGACGATATTTTTCAATCAATTTGTTCTCCCTCCTGCCGTCCGCACCCATGGCCCTCAATTCCTTAAATTTAGTGGGGACAACGACGCCGCCGCCCGCGAGTCGGAGTGCCTGCGAAGGCGGCCTCCGAGTGCCGATTTGAGCTCAAATTAGTAGGTTAGAAGAGGTGGTCTCCACAACAGGCGTGTGAGGGAGACTTGTTATTGACGGTCAAGTACAAGTAAATACAATTTTTTTGAGCTATTCGACTATCATGCGTATGCAAAAAGAAGGCCCAGGTAGCCCAGGTAGCCCAGGGCCTGCGCGACGCTCGCTTCCTAAATATCAAACGCCTGACTCTTCCATATGCTACATGCTTCGCTGGATTATGCTCTGCGCCTACGCATTGATATTATCATCCATTCATGAGCTTACAGCAAATTATCACAGCGAAAAAGTACATTAATTAAATAAACAAGTTACAGGCCCTCAAAGAACGAAAGGTCCTGCGCAGACAACCCACCCGACGACTTGCCCGGCGCAGCCGAGGAAAGTGGGGGGGGAGTCGGCAACGCGGGGGTCCGCTGCGCCGTGAGCATCGGCGGGGGAAGTATAGGCGCCTGCGTTTTTTGCAAGCCACCGGGTGGGGGAAGCACAGGTGGCGACAACATGCTCATCGGTGCAGCAGTGCCCGGGGGCGGCGGGAAGCGTGGAGGCGCTGGGCTCTGGATGGGCGGGGACAGCGCACGGATCGGTGCTGCGGGGCCAGGTGGTGGAGGAGACGCCTTGAGCGCGGGCAGCGCGCCGCCCAAGAACGCGGCCTGTTGCGACTGCATCGCCGACCCGCCAAAGCCGAACGGGTCCGCCGCGTTGGGCGGCGGGGCAAGTGCCTCCGGGAGCGGCGACGGGGGTGCTTGCGCAGGCCACCGTATGCCCGACGTCGCGGCGGCGGACTCCACGAGACTGCGCGCGCGCTGGTGGCTTGCCGCCGTGCGCTGTGAGCGCAGTGACAAGTTCGACGCGTTGCTTGCAATGATCGCGAGCGGGGTGTCGTCGTCTGTTGGTGGTTGGGCGAAGGAGAGCGGCGCGGGGGGTGTGATGCGTGCGGGTTTGGAGGGAGGACGGGGAGGGGAGGGAGTACGGAGCGTCGCAGGCTCCACCGGAGAGGCCTGCATGAAGTCGTCAAAGTCGTCAAAGAGGTTCGTCGGAATCGACTGGGAGGAGGTGGAAGAGAAAAGCCCGCGGTCCGAGGAGGTGGAGGACGGGAAGCTTGCGTCGTATAACAAGTTGGCGGAGGGCTGGGAAGGGGTGATCTGTGCGGGCGTGTGGAAGTCTGAGAACTCGTCGTCGTCGTCCAGCAGCCCTTTGGCAGGGGTGACCTTGGTCCCAGGCGGCGGAGGGAAAGCAGCAATGGGTGTCTGGGTCTGCGTCCGAGGTGGCGGCGGGAAGTTGAACGACCCATCGAGTTTGGGCACGACCGCGGGAGGCTTTGACGGTCCAGAGGACATGATTGCGGTCGGGGCCCGCCGTGGCGGGGGCGCAGCACCTCTGGTGTTCGCGGCCCTCGTGTTCAGCGCTGGGTTTGCTGGTGGCCTGGTGGCCCCAAGGCCAGCCACAGGCTCCGGATCTCGTCTGACCACTCCTCCGCTCTTCTCGTCGTCGAAGCCCCATGCAGAGAAATCGATGTCCGAGTCCACAGGCGACATGTTCTTGGGCACGGGTGTAGAGATACTGGGTGCAAGGGGAGGGGCAGACGGCTTCACAGGCGGAGGCGGGATATAGGTCCCGAAAATCGCCAGCTCATCTGTATCTGCATTAGGATCAATCTCAGGACGGCCTTTGTCGCCGGTCTTCTTTGCTGCGACAGCGGGCACGGCGGGGCGTGGAGGCGGTGCAAGTTTCGCGGGCAGTGGCACGGGCGCGTCGAGGAGTGCCCCCGTGATCTGGAAATCGGCGTCCGCGGAGCCAAAGCTGGGTCCTGCAACGCTGCCTTCAATGTCGGAGAGGAAGTCAAAGTCGCCCTCCGACAGCGCGAGGCTTTGGGGCCCTGTTGCAGCTGAGGTTTTGCGTCCGAACCGGCCCAGAAAGCGCGAGACGGCAGACGGTGCGGCGGCGGGAGCTGTCGTATCTGTTTCAGCGCTTGCGTCTGACTGCGATTGTGATGCAACGGGTACGATGGGCGGCGGCGGTGGTGGTGGCAGCGTGCTGATTGATGTGGTGGGGCTAAAGATGGAAGACGCGACAACGGACGTGGTGGGCGACACAGTAGTCGGTGACTTGGCAGATAACGTCGGTGACTTGGTGCTGTCCATGCTCGCGCGCGGGGAAGAGCCGGATGCCGGCGACGAGGAGCGACGGGAGCTTGAGCCCTCGACCACAGGAGGTGTCCCCGCACGGCGGCCGAAGAACGAAAGTAGCCCGCCGTGGCCCGTTTTCTTCTTGTCCACCACCGCACTATCATCCTTCTTTGTCTCGACGACACGCCACCCCGGCGGGAGCAAGTCCACCTCGCCCACGGCTTCGGGCCGGCGCTTCACGGACGCCTCCCACGCGGTCGAGCCTTTCGTCGCGCTGTAATGGCTCAGGGGGCTGAGGCGCACGAATGCGGCGCTACGTGAGAGGCGCAAAGCGTCTGCGGTTTGCTTTGCAATGGCGGACTTTAGGAAGAGACGCGGCGGGGGGAGGGTGAGATCTATGGGGAGGAGACGAACGACTGTCGGGTTTCTGCGGACGCGTTGCTTAGTCGGTATAGATATTTTAGGGGACGATACACGCACAGAGAGTCGAACCCGTCCATTCCCTTGTGGCGACTCGCCCGGTAGTCGTCTGGGTCGGGGGTTGGCGTAGGCAGGGGCGGGTCAAGATCGTTCGCGAGTTCAGTGAACTGAAGAAGTATGGAAGCAAGCAGCTCAGGCGGCTTTAAAACAGTGAGCTCGACGTGTAATTGAATGCGGTCGTCGGAGACTCACGACGTGCCTGTCCTGCATGACCTTTTGCTGTTTCGCGGCCTCCCATTCATCCACCACTGGGGGAAGCTCTTCGTCGCGTTCTGGCTCGTCGGCCGGCGTCCACGCAGGACCCCAAGCAGAGTCAGCTGAATCAGGCGCAAAGGAGACATGGGCAGGAGTCCATGGGTCCGAGGTCGGTGGAAGATCGTCTAGGCCAGACTCGAAGGTACCGAATGCATCGGGACTGCCGGGCGGCGATAATGGAGGGAATATTATTGAAGAAGATATTGGCGGCTCGAATGGCGGCTCGGTTGGAGGTTGAAACGCGACTTGTGGCTCGGGTTCAACCTCAGGTTCAGGTTCAGGTTCAACCTGTTCCTGTTCCTCCTCGTCCCCTTCGGAAGCAACCTCAGCATCCTCTGGCACCGTGGGAGGGGACGAAGAAGGCTTTCCCAGCGGAAGATCGTCGTACGGAGAATGCCACGAAAGAAACTTGTCGATTGCGGGTGAGCGGGAGCCCCAGAGAGAGTTATCGTCTGTCCAGGTAACCGGTGCTTCCCAAGACGGAATTGTAATGTCCTCTTCGTGTTCACCTTCCTGTGGAGGGAATGCGGGGGCTGAGGGCAGCTTGGTCGCTGTCGTGGGCTCACCCCAGGCATTGGCCCATGGATCGTCCATCAGAGAGCATGTGAAGCAAGTTGAAAGCTTGAAATATTTGGTCGATCGATCAGTCCATTCCTGTTCCTTACTCTCATCTCTACCTCCTATGCTACATTCTTCAGCCGCGCAGCATTCGTGCATCTTGGCACATCTTTCTCGAAGACACCGTCGTTCCCCGGTCACCCATCGGAACGCATCTAGCGCACTTAGTCACTCGTCAGCATTGGACTGCCCAGATTTTTTTTTCGTCTTGTGAGCACAGCCCAGCGGAACGTCTCCTCCAACCGGGACACCATCTTGTTGCTTCTGTACGTTTCTGGACACCGAATATATGAATCGCGGGTCTTTCTTTCCTCCCCTCCGACAAATGTGCTTTGTACATCTCCGGTACGTTGTTTGAAGAAGCGCCTGATTTTCCTCGTATTGTGCGAGTTACGAGGCTCCCGAACTTCACTGTTCAAATGGTCCAACAAACGCACCAGCTGCTCTGTCCCTGGCCATAACATCATTTGTCGCCGGCAACGTCCACAACGCATTCGTGGACCACAGACACGGAAAATATCATGATCAGGTCTTGAATGTGGAATTAGGAAGATGGCCGTGAATCGTGCTTAGGGTCTATCTGTATGTAGCACGTACACATGGAGGGCTTTACGAAGCTCAGTATGATTTGATTTTTGTCGCGTCGCGTCGTAGTGCCCCCCGGCAAATGCCGAGTCGGGATGATGGTGATCACGCGCAGTTCTGGACTTGGGCACACAAGCGGTTGCTCCCTTCCGTCATGGACTCGAATACGCCAGAGCGCAATATTCAGGAGTGGGACGAACACGAAGTGCATATATGGCTCTCGTCTCTTGGCTTCTCCCAATATGAGCCCCAGATCAAGGGTCCGTTCTCATCCGCCATTTCGCCCGTGGTGCTCATTTATCCTGTCTCCAGAACACAGCATAAATGGCGAGGTCCTATGCATGCTCAACCAAGACACCCTCAAGGCCGTCGGCGTTTCCACCGTCGGCCAGCGTTTGGCCATTCTCAAGGCAGTATATCTCGTCAAGATAGCCCACAACGTCCCCATCCAGCCAGATGATTATGTTCCCCCGTGTTAGTTTTCCTGCGTGGCAGGGAGCATTCGCTCATTCTTTCAACACAGCCGAAGCCTCAGAGCGCTTTGAAGGACTCACGGTGGACAAATTGCATGTCATGATCAAGGATCAGGGTGCGTGTGCATCGGTCTGGGATTTTTCGTCTCTGATCTCTGGTTATCCCCAGGCATACGCCTGCATCATTTAGAGGAGGAAAACCGACATTTAAATCACACACTGCAGTTGTTCGTGGAAGATTTCAACGCTCTCCGAAATTCCTTGGGACGATCGGTGCCTGCTTTGCCCCCATGCCATGAATGTTATTCTGATGCCCGCTGTTAATAGGACGAGAACCCGTCTCTCCGCCGTCAACCGTCATTTAAATGGGCTCAATACGTACGGCCACAAAAATCGCCTACGAAACCCGACATCGATTCTCCACATCCTTCGCCCCAACAGCTCGAGCATGACCTTTCGTATCGGAACGGACAGTCCTCCTCATCAACACCCCCCGACAAGCCGCGTGGGCCACAACTCACTGACTCACCAAGCCTCGGATCGACGCCAGCACCGCCGAAGACCGCACGAACAGATAGTTCGGAGCTGAAGAGCTTCAAGGTCAGCCTGGAAGACCCAACATGGAAGGTCCTTCCCGCGGCACTCAAGAAATATCGTATAAACAATGACAATTGGGAAAACTACGCCATGTTCATATGTTACGGCTCGACTGGTGAGTTTCGCCGCCGTGACGATTTCCTGCAGAATTTATCTCTCCCGTTGGTACAGGCAATCGGATCGAGCGGTGTCTGAGCTACGACGAAAAACCCCTTCTCCTATTCCAAAAGCTGAAAGACGCAAAAAAGAACCCCGTTTTCATGCTCAAACACATCAAGGATATCCGTTCGCCCATCGCCGTCGCCCAACAGAAGCATGCTGCGCGAAAGGCCTCGTCTATCATGACGAACGGTACCGCAACAACCTCCGTTGCTACTCTCGGACACACCGCCAAGGCGCCATCGACATCGACATCTGCCCGAACCGCTCACCGGCCGCCTAGACTGGAGGTGGATCTGAGTGCGAGTGGGGGTTCACCGGCACCAGGGATTGCGACGGCCGTGAGCCCCACACCTGGGTGGCCGGAGCTAGGATTGATGTCACCGGCGGCGGAGCGGAGTGCGGAGGAGGTGGTGGGGTCGTCGGCACAACATTTATCGACCAGTACGGCGAACACGACCATGTCGAGTTCTACCCTTGTTGCGAACTCGAACGGGGGACATGAGTCCCTAAAACGGGGCAACACGGATCCCAGCGAGGTGACGCCGAATAGTTCGAGGGAGATGCCGCCGGTGTCGTCCTCCGGCATATCTTACGCCGTTGCGATATATCCATACATGGCGGAGCAGGAAGATGAGTTCGACGTCGTTGTGTAAGCTGTACATTTTATTCCATTTTCGTTCGCTTAACGTCACTGCAGAGGCGATACTTTCATCATTCTGTCCCGAGCGCGGGGATGGTGGGTTGTACAACGGGACCCGACTGGTTCGGGCGTCGTCGACGCAGACATCGTCAAGCAGGGATGGGTCCCGGCAGGTTGTCTACTGGAGACGAATGTGCCCGTAGCGTCTGCCATCGCAGAGGCCACCGCTGCCAAGAGCACCGCTTCGGGTTCCCCGGAAGAGCCGCCGGAGACACCTGTGTCCAAAACACCTATTCTCCCGTTGAGCATCATCTCAACGAGTTTCCCCGGCATTGCCCTCATGGACTACAAGAAGAAGGGCGAGGAGGAGCTCGACCTAGTCAAGGACGATGCTCTGCGCGTGTTTAAGCGGTATAATCACTGGTCATATGTACGTTGTTCCTTCGTTTCGGAACTCTGTTGCTCATTGACCGCTTTTTGTCAGGCTGTCAAGGAAGAAGGCGGAGACCGGGGCTGGGTCCCTGTATGTTCCTTGATTGATCTTCTCTGTATGGCCCGAATTAACGGGCGTCGGTTTCTAGTCTTGGTTTATTGGCAAAGTGGCTACGGGCCCAGCAACGCCTAATACGAGCGCGCCCCCGCTTACATCCTCGATCATGGACGACGCAAACCAGGCGCAAGTGTCACCCATGTCATCCGCCTTCCCCGCTGTTCAGTCATCACGCTCAGTGGCGGTAAATTAACCGCCTTCTCGCCGCCCTTCTATCGTGGAGCCCGGCGCGCTATGGTTTTCGGGAGACTTTTGTGTCGCATCGCGGAAGCGCTGTGCCTCTCTTCAGACTATTCCGGCCATCGCCCATTCGTTTTTGCTGGCATTGTATTTCATAATTGCAGGTGACCGTTCCCATCGCTTGTGTCCCGGTCACCTTTCACTCGCATCACTATGGCATTAATCTGGCGTATTAATTGTATCTACTTACCGGCGACCTTTCTTTGTTCTGCTCTACATATCCTTCGTTATATCTCCAGGCTCAAATGCTCTCATCTGTACAGTACTCTATACACATCGTTTGTCCAGTAGGGATCTACTTCCCGCAAGGAGCAAGAAGCTAGAAAATGAATGCATGGTACGTCGTGCTCCGAAGAACAATCTTTTCTCAGGTGTTGGCGAAGCTTAGACGGAGACATGCAACTTGCCATTTCAGGACGCGTAGAAACTCCGGAACAAGCCAGGTCACCTCACCAAGGGCTGTAGGGCGTCGATCGCTTCCATGCGACTTCCGCCAAGTTGTTTGCCAAGATATCTGATTGAAGTTCATCCGAAGTGCTGATAACGCACTGGCACGCGCGCAAAATATCATCGGCTCTACTACCTCCTTCTTTGCGGGCATGTCTCTGCCCTGCTGGGGGGAATTCATATATGCCGAAATCATCTCGTGAATGGCGCCAAGGCATTTTCGCTTTAAAAGCGGATTGGCGAGGCACGCATACGTGGACTATTAGTCGTGGACTTCACCCATGAATTCGTCTATCGGGATCGACAGCCACCGCGTCGCGGTCTACTATCAAACACAGTGTACGAACAAATACCCCTCTCCGACAACAATCTCACCCCGTTCTTTCAGACGATAGTTCTCTCGCACCCAATTCCCCATACGGCCACTATGTCTCGCCATTGCCTCTGATTGCGTTCATCACTCAGTAATGCGATTCCTACGAGTCCTGACCAATGCTGACTGGCTACTCAGTCTTATGCTAGCCGCGTTCCACATCAACTTCGACGATGTCTCCGTGCATTTGAACGACTTCGTGCCCGAAGCTCCATACTTTGATCAGATGTGGGCCGACATAGCTGTAATGCAATCAACTGGTACCAAGCTCATCGGCATGCTGGGAGGTGCAGCGCCTGGAACCTACACATGCTTGACCCCCCAATATTTTGACACCTACTATCCAGTGTTGGCGGGCTACATCACCAAGCAAGTTGTCATTTTGACGCGATGGACACTAACGATCTCAGCGCTTATGTTGCAGATATAATATTGATGGCCTGGACCTTGACGTCGAGCAAGATACAGACCTAGGGGTTATCGTCCAGCTCATAACCCAGTTGAGGAACGACTTCGGCGATGACTTCATCATCACGGCCGCGCCGGTAGCTAGTGCGCTCATAGAAGGAGCCAATCTTTCAGGTTTCGACTACGTCGCACTCGACGCCACGATTGGACATGAGGTTGCGTGGTACAACGCGCAATTTTATTCTGGTTTCGGGACGTTCTTCCCAGACGACCTCTACCTCGAAATCGTGAATTATGGCAGCCCCGTCACGCGCATAGATCCCAGCAGACTGGTAGCGACCACTCTGACCAACCCAGCTGCAGGGTCCGGGTTCGTCGACATTGACAGCATTGTGAGCAGCGTGCAAAGCTTGGCAGGAATGCAGAATTTCGAATTTGGAGGCGTAGCGGGGTGGGAATACTTCAATTCGCTGCCGGGCGGGGATGAACAGCCATATCTATGGGCACAGACGATGCGCGACACGATGGAGCAGCTGATGACGAATCAGACACAGTTGGCGAACTTGAAATCGAGTAGCAGAAGATCCAGAGTTTGGGCCACGTAGTAAATAGCATCTGCGGTTAATTGCGTAACGGGTTTGGGCACTGTTTAATATCAACGATTCGAGCTGCCTGAAGGCCTGAACATGAGCAGTACATGAAAGTCGAACGACTCGAACATTGGTACCCATGTTTGTGAAGATTAGGTAACAACTTCCGATTTGGACAGATTCCAATTGTCCTGCCATTAACGGCGGCCACAACGGATCTGCCGGTGCCAAAAGACACAGCAGCGAGCACCCATTGGCCAAAGGCCTGTTACGAACATGATGTTCTCGTACAGCTGGAAGACTCTTTACACCCACGACGTGGCAAGCAACCCGTCGTAACAAGTGTGCTGGAATAAATGACTCTTTGAGCGTCCTAGATCTTTGGCCCCCACATGGATCCACAACCCCATCTCGTGCCCGGGGGAGCACTTCAAACCATGTTTTTTTCCCCGGGCACCGCGCATTTCCAGAACGCAAAAACCAACGGATCTCATGTCGCTGTGGAAAATGGACCTAGCCTCGTCCAGTCTAGCACAGGAAGATTTGCGCCGTCTGGAAGCATAGGAATACCTAATAATACCCGTGTCGACCGGCTGCCTCATGTCCCTGTGCCAGTACACAATTCTACGACCATGCCAGGCTTTTCCGAGTTCATATTCGCCCCACAAACGCCAAATCGCAAACGGCCACGAAACAATCAGCCTGAAGCCACCGCCGGGTCACCCAACTTACAAACGGAAGGCGCACAGCTCGAAATCCATCCCCCCGTAAAGCGCCCGAGAAAAAACGCGCGGAGTCAGCCATGTTTTTGTCAAATACTCGGTGGTTAACCCCGTTCTAGGAACCCTGCCTTCTTTGGACATTAAGTGGACTGTTCCACACCCGATCTCAGAAAAAATCAACTCCCCTCCGTGGATTAGCTTGGGCCGTGGTGGTGGGAGGGGAAGGGGTGGCCGTGGCCGCGGCCGAGGAAGGGGAAGAGGAAGATGCGGGAAGACAGGAGGATTCGAGCATACATTGCATCTTGATACGACTCGGCCCACCACAACTGTCTTTGATGTCCCAAATGAATCTGCTACGACGGTTTCGCATTCCGAACAAGCCCGGCCGCGTCAGTGGTCTAATGTGAGATCCACCGTTGCTCTCGTCAACTTCAGTCTCACACATAGTTCCAGAGCAAAGAAGAGCTGTTCACAATATTCCCGGAATTAACCACTTCCCTCAATGGTATCGCATCGGCGGAAGTGTTTGAGACTCCCATAATCATACTTGAAGGATTGAACGGCATGAGTGTCTCAAATGTTTCAAGCACTGATAGTGTCGGTATGGATATCACTATGTCGGCGCATGTTTTTTCCTTCAGTGTTCAGAAAATTGAAATTGTGTTGCAGTATTCGGGATTTCAGTCGTGTTCCAGCTCCCCGCATGGCCTCGCCTCCTATCTACCCCCAAGGCGCCGTTTCAAGCATTCAAAACTTCGTCGGTAATCAACAAGGACCTCCGTCCGTTCCACAGCGGTGGAATTGGAATCCCGTGGCCCCGCCTCCACTCTACCCACCACTGGCTACCCCCCACATCCAAGACTTTGTTGGGAATCAAGAGGGACCTGTGTTGGTTCCACAACCAAGGGCCATCCCTGCGACCCCGCTTCCACCCGTGGCTGCTCCGCATATCCAAGCCTTCGGTAATCAACAAGGACCTCCGTCCGTTCCACAGCGGTGGCATTGGAATCTCATGGCCCCGCTTCCACTTTACCCACCAGTGGCTACCCCGCACACCCAAGACTTTGTTGGGAATCAAGAGGGACCTGTGCTGGTTCCACAACCAAGGGCTATCCCTGCGACCCCACTTCCACCCGCGGCTGCCTCGCATATCCAAGCCTTCGTCGGTAATCAACAGGGATCTCCGTCCGTTCCACAGTGGTGGAATTGGAATCCCATGGCCCCGCCTCCACTCTACCCACCAGCGGCTACCCCGCGCATCCAAGCCTTTGTCGGGAATCGACAGGGACCTGTGTTGGTTCCACAACCATGCGCCATCCCTGCGACCCCGCTTCCACCCGCGGCTGCCCCGCATATCCAAACCTTCGTCGGTAACCAGTGGGAACATCCATCGGTACCACGTTGGGCTTGGAATTCCAGCGTCGATTGGAGTGACCTTCACCCCAATGACGCTCCGTTGAATCGTATTAAAAACGAGGAGCCTGACGACGTCGGTCTCCTCGACATGACAGGTCTAATATCATTCGATGAAGTTGAGCCCGTCGTAGCAATTGCTGCTCGTCCAGTAAAAATGGTGATTGAGCAGACTAGAACTGTGCATCCCGGCACAAGTGCACCCGTATATACGTATCCCGAGACATCATCTACGCGGCCTACCACCGCTTGCATAGCGCAGGAGACCAGCACAGTTCCTGGTCCAATTCCAAAAGATGTGCAGGCACTCATCGACGCGTATATCCAATGTACGCCGGTGTTATGCATCGTATCCAATGCGTGCATGAACACGTCCTGGGGCAGGAAGCTCCCAGAAGAGGTCGGTTTTGCGTACCTCGGTTTTCATTCCGTCGTCGGTGTTCAGGTGGGTTTCTTCTGCTTGGATCCCGTATATATGCTCACGATGAACAGGAAACTCGCCTGGGTAAAGACTCCGCTTCCAGCGATGCGACCGGAACGGTCGAATGGCGATTTAAATTGCGGTGGGGTTCTGGTGGTGAAGAACACTTGGGATTTCCCTCCGATGCCGTCGATATCACCACTCCTTGGTGGCTGTCTCAACTCGATACCAGCATGGAGCCCGCTTCCAATTCCACTTCCTCTCCGAACGATACGGACTTGTCAACCCCATATTACAAGGACCGCCGCGCTCAAAACCATAACTACCGCTTCAGGAACATGCCCATTGCCCATTGTTGCCCCTCTATTCTCCCTTTCCATCTCCTTGTCCCTCACAACGACGGCACGGAACTTGGCTTCGGCCCAGAACAAATTGCGAACGAGCCCAAGGGATACTACTGCGCAGACTGCGGTAAACTGAACAGAATCACGATGATGCGACACCGGCGGTGCAGCAGTTCCTTCTGCGCTTCGAAGAAGTCGCAGAAAAGCAGTGGATATTCTCTTTCGCTCGACTGCATTAGAGGTCCCCATCAGACCTTACCGGTGTATCTGCCGAACAACACACTTCCTCCGGGCGTCAATGAGCCCACCTGCCAGAGCTGGCCCGATGGAATGATGGTCTTGTGTTACATCCTGGGGACAACTCCTCCTGCCGATGGTCCCGTCCGATCAGAACAGCCCTCGCAGCGGCCTCAGCGCCTCGCAGGAGAGGTGTCTGTGCACCATGTCTTCACCGGAAATTCGCCTCTATTGCAATCGGACGCAACTGAACTTCTAGAAAGCATACAGATCGGTTGTGAATTGGTTCGGGATGCCAACGAATCACCTTATTTCAGCCACACCGCTGTCGCGCCGGAAACGACGTGGCCAGAATGTCTGACTCGTGCCCGAGCAGTCATCACGAAAAATGTCAAGACTTACATCGGCATGGGAGAACAAGAAATATCCATTCGGCGCTTGATAGCCAAAGGGTGGGTGGACAACGGAAGCCGTCGGGTGAGAATCTTCATACGACGCTTACTGAATTACTCACACACACCACAAGGGGTTTGACTTTCTGGACGTCCGTGGTTCAGGAGGATATGCGGCGATGATGTGCCTCGGGAATGAGTTGGTTTTGAAGATCCTCCCGAAGTCCGGATTTCCAGATTCAAATCTGGGTATACCGACAGACTGCATGCGTTCCGAAATCGAAGAAGAATCGGCGCAAGCGTTAAGCGTCATCCTCTCGGAACCTGGGCCCTCAACGGCACCAGAAACGCCGACCAAGGCACCTGGTAAACGCGGCCGGCCACCGAAACTCAAACCGACTGCTAATCAAGATGCCACCTTGGGAGTCACGGATAATGTGTTCCTCGAACCTCCCACCGTCTCTGACCCAGTCAAAAAACCGACCCGAGGTGGCAGCAAAAAGTTGTCGGTACCTTTCACCGTGACGTTAGTCCACGGCGACATACTTTTACTGTCCGGCGACGATTTCGATGTGAGTTTTATAGAATAGCATCTGAATGAGTTGGCTCAAATCCACTTTCAGTATTCTATCGTACGCTCCGGGACCAGTATCCGTGCGTATCTACACATTATCGTGTTGCCCCCGCTGATCGATCTTTTAGTCCTGGTTGCCTGTGGCCAATAAAGCTCGTATGTATTTGCGTGGAGGAAAATGTACCGAAATGCGCGGACAGTGTTGGACTCGGTCAGATGTATTGTAAACTGTATTCCTGAACTATAGTTCCTTTGTCGAAGAATCTTTCCAATTGTTGATTTTCTGGAGCCCCTATCTTTGATCGCTGTGGGTGACGTCATCAAACGGGGTGTCTTGTCAACCATGTCTCTGAGGTCTAGAGGACGCCGCAGAACGCGTCTGATGGAGCTTTTCATTCAGCTTTTCGTGTTTTTAATTATTGTGTGCGTTGGGTCTGTCAGATTGCTGCAAACATGTACACTGACCTCCGCCGACCTGAAAGCTATAGTCTGTATATCACCAGCATACAAATTGGCAGCAAGTCTCTGGCTCGATTCGCTGCTCATCAACGCACTCATCTATTCCATCTGCGCAGTCAAATGGCTCATATTTTATCACGGGTACCGAATCCTTGGAGGTTATTCCGCCGCACTCTCACAACGTTCTGCATCTGACCGATTTCTTGGACGAAGGCATATATGTCGCGGCAGTCCTGTTTCTGCTACCACTTCTAGGAATTGTATACATCTGGCTCTCCCTCGGCCGCAACACTCACAGCACTCCCAGATATCCTTTACCCGACAAGGATGATCTGACCGAGCCTTATGAATGTGTCAACCCCGACGGAGACTTGGCCACTTGTTCTAAATGCAATGGGGCGTGGAAACCCCCGCGGTCCCACCATTGCTCGACCTGCGGTGTCTGCCGCATAGAATTCGATCATCATTGTCCTTGGGTAACTCTCCACCCCGTTCGGCCACTGTGAACTCACATTGCTTGCTTCAGGTTGGAAATTGTGTCACCAGGTCGCGGATGAAGGCCTTCCTATTCATGCTATTTCTTGCTCCCGTCGCCTACGTGGTCTCCGTCTTTCCCATCTACCGCACGTTGACACGCCACATGTCTCTTGCGCTAACCGTCTCTCAGCACGACGCATGGGCGAAGCGAGTGTGGTGGGACTGGTTCGGCTCTTGGATCTTCGCCGGCGGTCCATTCGGTCGTTGGATCTTCGGCATGGCACTTGGTTTTCGCATCCTCAAGGCCCAAAGAAATCCCGACGCACCGATAATCGAACAGCCTACTCTGAGGCTATTTGTTATATGTGCCTTAGGATCCATTTTCTCGTTGTTCACTCTGGTAAGATTTCAGAAGATATTGGTCTTTCAAGGCTAATCTGGCGTTCACACCAGACCCTGGCTTTATGGACTTTGAAAGACCTCGTCCGGGGCCTGACAACTCTGGACGTGATGCAAGGACGCCGACAGAAGCATCCTTCCCGTTTTGTCTGCATTCCTGGAGATACCCCTCGCGTAAGGGATTTTCCAGAAGCAAGCCGCAGGAATGTTGTCCCCGTTATCGACGGAGAGCGCCTCTACGACCTTGGTTTTTGGTCAAATTTGCGGGATGTTTTCGATAGTAGACCTTATCACGGAACTAACACGTCCGTGTTCTCAACCATTGCACTTTTTAAAAACTTACCTTGCACACAGGGCACTGTACGGGTGGCCTAAAATCAATCCAGTTGTATTAGATCGCATGCGGAAAATGACACAATCGCAAAACATTTCGATAGATAATACAAACAACTGATACATAACGACAGCAAGCTAGAAATGCGACTACACTAAACTAATACACGAAAAGGAAACGGTTCGCCGGAACGTGAACGAGGAAGTCAGTAACCTCCACGCCACCATTTGCGCGACCGGTCTACTCGCGGAGCGTTCACGTCAGGGATGACCGGGCCTGAATGACACGATCAGCCTCGTGGAAACCGGGTTGCGATTGAAATCAATTGCCTCACCTGGATCGGCAGGTATGACGGGCCCTAGAGGGAACTCGGTCGGGAAAGATAGGCTGATAACGGGAGGCATGCCTAACGCACCTTCGGAATGCCTGTCCCGGCCATATCCGTTCGGCACTATTGTGGTTGGGCTTTTCAAAAAAAAGGGTAGAAGATGGGGTGCTCACCTCGATTGCTGTATACCGAGTGGACGGAATGGCGCCCCGTGGGGCCCGAGTGGACAGAACTGCGAGAGCTGTGATACGATGGGGGCGGAGAAATATAACCTCTGGCGTTGTTCATTTGCGGCGGCGCCGGAGGCATATTCCGCGGGTCCTGAGGGGCGGGCGGAGGACCTGGGGGAGGTAAATACCCCCGCGGAGAACGCTCTTGTTCGACGCCGTTAATAGTGTAGATCTCTCGGCCGTCGGGGTAGGTGCGGGTTACGTGTTCATTTCCCTGAATAAATAGAATACAGTCAATGTGGGTCCAAGCCCTAGAATCGGGGTTTATACTCACGTCCCAGTCGCGTCGCTTGTGGATACGGTGAGTTACACCATTCCTGCTGGTGAGCATCGTGCTTTCTTGGGCCCATCGGATCGGCGGAGCCCTGGTGCCAAAGGCCGGAGGTTCAAAACCAATTGAATGAGAACGTGTAAAAGGAGAGGGGAACGCGAACATGTCGCGTTCCAAATCGGCCATCATGTCCTGAATCCGATATATGGCCTCGAACGGGTCCCGTTGCCAGTCAGAAGACGAGCGGTGGACCGGGTGGTAAGATGGGCGCCGGTAATCGGAGAACATCTTGTCGAACAGGTCAAACGGCTCAGTAAAGAAATTCTCAAATGGATCCGGCGCGAATGGTTCATAGCGGTGCCCAGAGCGATATTGGGGCCGAGAAGGATACGGCTGCTCTTGAGGTTGCGGGGGAGGCCACACACCATGCGTATCATAGAGCCGCCTGTTTTCTGGATCCTTCAGCACCTCGTACGCGTTGCTAACCTGTAGAAGTTGTTCGCGGGTCATTCGCTCCAGTGACGGAGAGGCGTACGTTGCGAAATTGCTCCTCTGCAGCACGTTTCTCAGAGGGAGTGAACCCAGCTGGGAGCCGATCAGGGTGAGTTAAAAGCGCTTGTTTCTTGTACGCTTTGCGGACTGCGGAGTGGCTATGAGATACTACAGACCAGTGTGGCGGGGTGTGTACGAACTCTGATCTGGAGTGGCATCGCGGGGGAGTTGGAGGATGTCGTAGAACGACTGGTTTGAGTCCATGGAGAAACAAGTAGTGTGGTAGTAAAAGTACAGGTCTAAGCACAGGCTTTTGTACTTATGCGGTAATGAATTTTCTAGACCTTGTTTGCCCGTGCTTGGTTCCTTCGCCCCTGCAGATCACGTGAGGAAAATGCACCTTCGCGAAACGATTTTGTGCGCAGCGACGGCGACCGCTGGACCTGGCGCAATAACCATACACGATCTCCAGACGGGCTCCACCCTTGCGTCGTTCAAGCAAACAAATGCCCCTCCACACGGCACTGCTGTAGTCCAGTCCCAGGACGGCCAGGGTGGTGTTTTGCTTGCTACTCAGCAAGACAAGTCCATTCTAAACGTGTACAACTTCCAAAAGGTTCTCCCCAAAGCCTCCCCCTCTTTTTCCGTGTCACTCACTACCTTCACACTCCAGGACCAGGTCAGTTTAAAAATAGTCCTGCCCGAGAAGCTTTCCTGTATCACCGTGGACCACTCTGGCGAATTCTGCGCTGGGGGCACATCGCAAGGGCGAATATATCTCTGGGAGGTCCGTCCGAGTGCATAGATAGTGTCGTTTAGATTCCCATATTTTTTCGCCCAGGTTGCTTCCGGCATTCTATTCAATTCGTGGGATGCGCATTATCGACAGGTAACTGTCCTCAAGTTCACCCATGACGGTGCCGCGCTGCTATCGGGTAGCGAGGATTCTGGCGTGAGCGTCTGGTCTGTATCCAGGTCAATTTGGCCGACCTCTATCCACTAACGATATTAACTCTTGTTCTGTAGATTGCTGGATGAAGACATGCACAGCGACCTACCTTTGCCGTACTGTGCCCTTTCGGATCACACTCTTCCTGTAACAGACATTGTATGTGGAATCGGTCCCTTTCCAAATTGCAGGGTCCTGTCTTCGGGTCTGGATCATTCCGTCAAGGTAACGGCTCTCCCACTTTCAATGCATGTGTGCTGATTCCCGAATAATCTCAGCTTTGGGACCTTTCATCTCAGACCCTTTTAACGACATTCCAGTTCCCCCAGCCGATTTCCTGTCTGGCATGGGATTTAACAGAGCGCATGTTTTTCGCCGCGTCAAAAGATGGGTCAATACACCAAATGAACCTCTTCCGACAGAGAGAGGATAAGTCTGGGGGTCATATCATGGAAGCAATCGGAGGAGCAGGTGTTACAGACATAATCCGCGTCGGTGATGAGGACCAGACGAAAGCACAAAAGCGGCGGCTCATATCCGTCAGGTCAGTGCCCTTACCCGTTCTTCGATCGCATCTTATCGTATATCCAGTGAACCTATCGTCTCGATAACCATATCGTTGACGTCTACGCTCTTACTAGCCGGAACTTCAACGGGAATTATCCACATATACGACATTCCGTCACACCAGCTTTTGCGCAGCGTATCGACACA
This sequence comes from Mycena maculata, assembly GCA_029448575.1. Classification (NCBI taxonomy): domain Eukaryota; kingdom Fungi; phylum Basidiomycota; class Agaricomycetes; order Agaricales; family Mycenaceae; genus Mycena; species Mycena maculata. The sequence continues at coordinate 73,109 of JARJLG010000096.1, read as the reverse complement.
CAAAGGCTTCTCAATCACCCACCTCGCGACGATGCTCAAGCCCCCAGATTTGATCGGTCACGTCAGTCTAAGCATCCACGCGGGCCATTCATCCATAGCAGATACCATACCCGTAAAACACGTCGCGCCATTCCAGCGAATGCGCGACGCTAAAAGCCGGGAGGCTCACGATATCACCATGATCTTGCCTGTCCAAGACAATGTAATTGCCCCACTGTCATTCCTGTGTCGCACATTTAATTTTTATGATCTAGGTATACGAAGACGAAGGAAGTATATATACGACCGAGGCCCTTCTTCGGGACCACGATTTCTTTGTCCAACCCGCGACATCCGCCGGCCAAGATGCCGTTTCCTTGCAATCCAAGGTCAACGAGCTGGAAACGGAAGTCGCGCGGCTCCGGGAACAGCTCGGCAAGGCAAAAGGCCTCAACGACGTCATGTGGGAAACTGTCGTGCAGAAAGTCGTAGGCAAAGAGAAGGAGGGAGAGAAATCTGCTGATGGCACCGAAGACGAACGACGCCGAAAACGTGGGCGAACAGGTGGTTGAATGCCATTCGTTACAAAAGTAAAATACATCATTTATTTCTTCCGGTGAATGAAGCTTGGCTGAGAACGAGAACTCTATGTCTACGTCCCTAAACCAAGAATCCTGTCTCACGCCAGTGGGCGACCCATTTCCCGACCAAATCGGGACTGATCGGTGGCGATGCACGGATGCTAGGAGCCGCTTTGGCCGTCTTGTTGGTCACGAAAACCATGGGCGGTCGATGACCTTTGCCATAGCGCATCTGGAAGAAGGGCTTTTTCGTTGCTTTAGTAGGATATCCAACACAAAAAGAGGGAAAGATAACCCACCAGGAGTTTAATGGTGGGATTCTTCTCGCCATCCGAGTCGGACTTCGCCAAGCGCGCAACCCACTCTGTACGGTCCACCGTCTCAAATTCGAGGCCCGCCGTCCTTAGAGCGGAAAGTATATCGTCCCAGCTGGAGCTGACGTTTGGATTGACGATGTGGTAAACGACGGCGGACTTGGCCGGGTGAGGAGCGAGAACCACTTCGGCGATTCCTTTCCCGGCATAATCCACCGGCAACCACGAAGGGTGCTATAGGGATGGAGCTCAGAAGAAACGCATCCAACAGTCGAGACAAAATTTACCTCGTCGGTAGCCGGAAGGGCCCCAAAAGTGTTCGCCCCTTTGAACATTAACGGCCAAGCTGCACGCCGCGTGAGCAACGAACAATGAAGACTCGCCACGTACCCTCTGTTTCGTTCCAGATGCCGTTCACGGAGTCGCCGACCATCTGTCCGATACGCAAGACGCCAACGGGGACACCTGAGCCCGCGGCAGCTCTCTGGCACAGCTTCTCGACGACCCACTTGCTGCGCGCATATCCAGTCCCCGTAGCGGTTTTCGGCGATGGTGCGAAATCCTCGGTGCACGTGGCGTCCGGCGCACCTTGGCGACAGCTGATAGACGAGCTGAAGAAGAATGCTGCGGGCTCGGCATACGGCGAAGCCAGACAGAGATTGATTAGGTTCGCAGCTCCGCCGATATGCTCGTCGTAGCTTTGGAGACTCAGAACGAAGTTCACGGGCCAAGCGTTCTGCAAATTTCGTCGATGAATAAATCGAGCAAGAACAGAACGCAGCTCACATGAATCACGTCGGTCACCTCGTCGCGGATAAGATTATACTCTTGTTCAGTCAGACCGAGGAGGGGAGCGTTGGCATTTGCAGCGTAGGAGACAAGTTTGACGCCCGGCAGGGGGAGCTTCCGCGCCGTCATCGACTCGGCGATACGGTTAACAGACTCCTCGTGTGACTTGGCGCGAGACAGACATATCACCTTGCGCACTGACGACGACGAGATTAGCTGGTGGAGAATATGCGCGCCAAGCGATCCAGACGCGCCCGTGAGCACCTGCAGCAGCGTCGAAATTCTGCCCAGTCCAACAATATCGAGACGTACGATTACACGCGCGTTTTCGGGACGTTTGGCTGCACTCGCGGCCGGTTTATGTGCTTTGATGTGGGCTAACCATTTGTCTACCATCGCCATCATCTGCACCTCGTGCTGGTCGTCCTCCTGGCCCGCACCGGCCTGCAAACCCAGGATATGATCTGCCAACCTGAAGACAATATCAAGTCCGTCGGGTCGATTGAACCATCCCGCACCACGTACTTCTCAACCGAGGGGTATCCATACACAACTGAAGGACCAACATGGATGGTCTGGGATCCCCACGAGTGAAGAAGCTTACCGTTCTGGCCTAGCGTTTTCCCCGCCAGGAAGAGGTCCTTCTGGCAAACATTGCGTATACGCGTGCCCTGCAACGAGTCCACGCCAAAGGCGAACAGGTCCACCTTGCGGTCGATATTGGCCGACTTGGCGGGGCCAAGGGCCTTCACGATAGCGTTCAGGATAAACTCTTCCAACTCTGGCTTCGCCAGCTTCAGTTTGCTCCCTTCATCACCCTCCTGTTCGAAGCGCTGGTAGATTCCCTCTAGTCGCAGTGAGTAGGATTGAAACGAAGAACCATCTAAAACCAACCCACTGATGACGTCTTTGAACTTGGCGTAGCACGCGGGCCGCAAGATGCTCATCTTGGAAGCGATCGGGATCTCGGTGCCATACCTTTCGCAAAAGATAAAGCGCAAATCCTAAACGGAGAGACGGGGCTGACGGCAGGATCTCGATCATCTCGGGCAGAAGGCGCGAATGGGTCGGCGCCTGTGCGTTTGCCTGTTCGACAACGGGCCACACCTTCTCCATGAACTCCTCGTGCGAGAGGTCCTTGCCGAGTTCGGACGGGAGGATTAGGCAACCTGTTTGCGGCTTGCCGGCGCCGAAGACGATGGCTGAAAATCATAAGCACAGATGTTCACTCCCGGAGACGGGGACATGCCTTCGGTGACATATGGGCTGTTCCCGCGAATGCAGAGCTCGATCGGCACTGGGGGCGGTAAATACACTAGCCAATCGTATACAGAAAAAAATATGCCTGGATTTGTCTTCTCGCCAAGGGTCTGAACAAGCGTGTCGTCGAGCCGGCCGATGTACTTGTACCAATTATCGTGCTCGGGATGTCGTAGGAAAAGATCCTTCGTGGCATAGGACCCGTCGGGGCGGTTTGTCTCGATCTAAGTGTAGGTGCTTTGGATCAATGAAGGAGAAAATGGGACCAAAAGCGAACAACCTTCGGCGGATAACCATCTTTGACCACTGCTTCGAAGGTGTTGTCGCCACGAGGCTCCATCACAATGTAGTCGAGGATGAGCCCCCGGGCACGTAGCCAGTTCCAGTTTTTGTCTGTGGCCATCTCGCGTTCAGAGTTGAATATACTGCCGGTCTGGAGAGAAGAGAGTCAAAAACCGGGCCATCTCCTGACGAACAGCCGGTGGGATTTGCGCACCTCGGTGGTACCATAGATACTGAAGAGATTGACTCCCGCGGCTACCAACCGTGTTCCCAAATCGTCCTAATTATAAGATGGATGTGTGGGTGGCTCGCGGAGCAAGTAGAACATGCGTACCGGGACTGCAGCTCCAGCATATCCAACAAGGTCGAAACTCGCGAGTGCGGATGTCCCTTCTGCTGTCTCTCCGAGTAGCTATTATATTAATTCAGGCAAAATGTCAAGTTGAAAAAGGAAATCGAGAAAAACCTTGATCACATATGGGACTGCGAAGCATTGTTTGACGGGCGGAGAGGCTGCCAGAACGGCACATATGTTGGCGGAGGTGAGGGGAAGATGGGGTGGGAAAAGCGTAATCGGTTTCGCTGAATACATGCATCGGAAGCTGGATATCGGGATATGAGCAAAATGGTGGGAGAAACGAGATAAGAACGCGTACATGGCGAAGTGGCCGTATCCGTGATACACAGGTAGCGTGCTGAAGCCAGGTTTGTTCTGATTGATCGCAACATTGGCAATGAGCCCGTGGTGTGTGATGAAGACTGGTTTAGGGAATCCAGTCTACAAAGGACTAGTCATTAGTTAATGGACGCGCTCGTAAAAGAAACAAAAAGATTACCGAGCCCGAAGAGTGTAATATCACTGCAGGCCTGGCATTCTCTTGCTCAGGAGTCAAAATGGGGGCCAAAGGTTTGACTTGGGCAGATTCGACACCCCCGTCGCCCCACAGCGGGAACCGCATATCAGGAACCAATCCCAAGTCATAATCCTGGGATTTCAAGATTGCTTGCGCCTCGTGTGCCTCTTTGGTGAACGTCTCTGAATAAATCAGGTGAGAGGAGTTTGTAAGCTTGCAAAGATGGGCAATGGCCGGGACGGAGTTGTTAACAGATAATAAGAGGGCGGCCAGGCCTGAAGCGGAAGAGTTAATCTGGAACGTTGGTGCTATGGATCATTACAAACCCAGTTTAGCCAGGGCTATTTCAAGGAACGATTCGTCGATTGCGGAGGTAGCGAATACCGCAATTATGCGAGGAGGAGGTAGCTCTCCTGGCTTCGCCTTAGGGGTCAGGCCCAGAGTAGAATAATGCCACGCGACACGATCCACTGCTTTCTGGACTTGTGAGTATCTGATATCATTCTCAGCGATATTGGGGAAAGCTGGAGAGAGATTAAACACGTTAGTTTCCTCAAGACTATACTGTTGTCCTTCTCCGGAATGCCAGTATACACCGCGGCATCGTCAGGTTGTTCACGCGCGCGGATGGCTGCGAGACATGAGTGGATGAAGAGAGATGGATGGAAAAGATACCAACCGAGAAGCTCGGTGAGGGACTTTGCCTTGTAGACGGGAACAGGCATGGCGTTGAGAAGTTGTATTTCGCCGCATGACGGCTCCTAGTATAAAAAGACAAGGAATCCATATCCGGCCCGACGGGCCGATCGTATCGATCAGATTTGATGTGAGCTGCATCAATCGTGATCGGAGGCCATCGAGGCCATGGCTCTTCAAGAAACTCTTTCAACTGAGCGCAACACATTCAAGTTCAATGACTGATCGTTGATGCTCAGTCTGCACTACTTGGGTCGGGTGTATCATTGAAAACGACGCAACAGATAAATCTCGAATCTTCTTTTTGACTCTTCTCGAATCTCGGGACATCGTAAGTCGGCGATTTCACTGGCAGATGCACGGTCCGGCCGGATCGTCGCTAGTCATCGCCCCTGCTCCAAGGAGATTGACCTCGGAGGTTGAAATTGGAATTTACAGGAGATCACCCCAGACTTACCCCAGACTCATGCGCACGTACGGTCCGTCCGGATCGGCGCCCCGAACCCTCTAACGTCCTTGGCGCTCCCTTGGGAAGGTTGAAATTGGAGATCACCGGACACTAGCCCAGACTCATTCCGCGGAGTATAAAGTCGTGCTGATTGATCTCTTTGTTCGGGCTTTCCTTCTTCCATCGTAAAGCACCATGTCCCTCAAACTTGACGCCACCGAAAAGCTGGAAATCGAGCAGGCGGAATATGCCCCCAAAATCCCCAAAGATGTTGTCGACGTTGACCGCACCCCAGGCGTGCTGGGTTATTTCCTCAAGAAGAATCCTAGTCCCGATTTTATCGCGGATGTGGCCACCATGAACGATACAGCACTGGACGTGAAGGAGATCAAGCGCATGTAAATGACCCGTTCGACCCTCCACAGTAGCTTAAGTTTTTTTTTTCTCCGCTCTCCAGAGAACGCAAGATCGACTGGCTTATTCTCCCAGCCCTGTCCGGTACGTCTCCCATATATTGTCGTCGTTATAGTGTCACTGATCAAGTATTAGTTTGCTATATGGTGTGTGCATAGTTGCGACGCTTGGCGCCTTCTGAATACATGACTCTCCGTTCTTCTAGTTTTATTACGTGTAAGTACCAGTGGTACTTCCTCCGCGACTCGGACATCAACGCGGCTTTATAATGCAGAGACAAGACCACCCTCTCTTATGCCGCTATATTCAATAGTAAATGGTGTTCCGAAATCCTTCTTCCACTTGCAATATTAACCACCCTGAAGTCGAGGAAGATCTAAACCTCGGTAAATCGGAATATGTAAGTATCTCCTTTGTTACTTGTCACTGGCTGAATTCTTCGAGGGCAGAACTGGCTGTCCAGTCTATTTTACTGTATGTTTGCGCCTCATCTCCATGGACCATGCTAACTTTCGTGCAAGTCGGCTGGCTCGCCTGGGCTATTCCAACGAATATGTTAATGCAGAAATTTCCTCTGAACAAATTCTTGGCGATCAATGTACGTAATTCAGGGTCAACTCGATTTCGACCCCGCTCGGTAGATTTTTCTGTGGGGCGCGCTACTCATGGCACAAGCCGCAATTTCACTGATATTGCCATTTTGCGCACACTGTCCGGGGCCGCTGAGGCGACTGCTGATCCTGCCTTCGTCCTCATCACGTCTACGTGGTACACACGAGCGCAACAGCCGGGTTGGTTTCATATACAGACGCTTCATTGAACCATTTTAACGTGCTCCCCATTCAAAGGACGTATCGCCGTTTGGTATTGGTAATTCTTGCTCTGTTGCCGGGTGAACGTTTTCTTATAATATACTAGTGCCAATGGTGTTGGAATCGCGCTGGGTGGTCTTCTAGGCTTCGGCATCGGTGATTCATTTGTTTGCAGCATTTATACAGATTTATACATTGCTATTGCTTGGCTATTGCTAATGTTCTTTTCGCAGGTCACGTGAGTCCTTTCTCGCGATTCGAAACACTGAACGGTAAAGGAACTATCCTGACCTCTATTCATAGATCAAAGGTTTGAAATTTCCTAGAATATCCATGGCATGAGTTTAATCAGCCCCCCAAGGCCTGCCGAGCTGGAAATACGAGTTCTTGATCGTAGGCGCCCTGTACTGCGGGTGGGCCATCTTTATGTACATCTTCATCCCCGATTCCCCGTACCAATCACACTGGTTCACCCGTGAAGAGCGCCTCGCAATCGCCAGTCGCAAACGGGACGACCAGAACGGCATGGACAACAGACGGTGGGTTGGATTCCTTACCATCCTTTCCCAGCATACTGACCGGTACATCTATAGTTGGGATTCGTCGCAAGTCATCGAAGCGTTCGTGGACATCAAGACGTATCTGTTCTTCCTATTTGGGTTCACCGCCAATGTCCCCAACGTATGTCCAACAATATATGCTCTTATACGGAACTCACATCGGCATACATAGGGAGGAACCTCCAATTTGTGCGCAAGCCCCGCTCGTGTTTACCCCCACTGATCTTTTTCACCTTTAGCGGCACGCTAATTGTCGAGGGGTAAGCACCTCACCTTGGTTCTTCGACGTATGCCCACACCTGGCCCCACCAGGTTCGGATTCAACACCTTCCAAACAACCCTTATGCAGATTCCATACGGCGCGATCATCGTTTTATTGTGCGCAACCTTCCCTTACCTGACTCGGAGAGATAATCTTACCGACCCCTTCAGCATCGTCGCGGCCGTCGTCGCGAACAACAAGCTACCGGCGGGAAACCGCACCTATCTCATGGTCGCCACCAACATTCCGACTGTTGTGGGTTTCGCGATGGTGGCCTGGGCAAAACCAAAAGCCGTGCGTTTAATCGGTTTCTGTGCGTTTCCTTGTCCAAAGCGTATTTGCGCGGGCCGCTGATTTTCTCGCAGGGATGACCGGCGCCTCAAGTGCGTTCTTGCTGGCGCGGTGTGAACCCTGAAATGAACCCTTCTCCATCAACCTTCGTTGTCGGACTGTCCCTTGTATCTGGCAATGGTGCGTATCACTTACAACTGCATTCCTTCGTTCGTAACTCATCGCGACGGCGCGCAGTGGGTGGCCAAACGAAGAAAGCCCTCTCCAGCGCGGCAATTTTCTTGGGCGTCGCTACCGGGTCAGTCCTTCGCGCGCAACCCAGTTATTTCCTGGCGCCTAACCAATCATGTCATATTGCAGCAACATCGTCGGCCCTTTCTTGTTCAAAGAGTCTGAAGCGCCGACATACATCACCGGTGTCGTCGGCTGCATGGTCTCTCGTGCGTTATTTCCCCCCGCAGTGCCACCCACCAATTCTCACCTCGAGGCATCAGGCATCCTCGAGATATTCACAATTCTCGCGCTGCGTGTGGTCTTCGTTCACGCGAACAAGAAGCGAGAGAGTGCCGTCGCCGAGGGCCGTGTCCAATACGATGACCGCGTTACCAGCCTACAAGATATATCCGACTGGAAGAATCCCGCCTTCCGATACGTTTTAGTGAGGATCCTTGCCCTTTTTACGTCGGCTTCATTGCTGATCTCGTGTTCTTATAGTGAGCTGTCATTCGTAAGACGACGATTGTAACGACGAATGTAACGACGAATGTCGATTCCCCTGTTTGTGGCGAGTACTTGTCGGTCACCGCAGGAACGATTATGGATGATGGATTTTGTATGATAGATCGAACTACTCACTGAACTACTGGCAAGACGCTTGTGTAACAAGTGTATTGAATAGGCCCCTGAAAACATAAGATACAACAGCGGTACATGATGAGTGGTAAAAGTAGGAAAGCATGCATGGGACCGCTGCGGCCCCGATTAATGGCTGTAGTAGATAATAGTTGTCCGTCGTCCACTCGCTCCACCCTCACATCACGACGCACCCGTCGCCTGAGCCCTTTGGGCGTGTACTAAGCGAAACCCGCGCCGCCTCCAAAAACACCTCCGCCACCCCACGGTTGTGTTTCGAGCTGCATTCTGGGCGGAATGAGCACCGGTTGTCGGCCGATACATTGCTTAACGACGCACCGAGGTAGCGGGACGCGCGTATGCGTCGCGCAACAGCAAGCCCCTCTTCGTACTGTACTGGATGCGCCCCGTACCGTTGTAGTCGCTCCTTCACGGGCCGGTCGTCCCGGAGGTCGCACTTGAGCGCTGTTGTAAGATAAGAGGGAGGAACGATAAACCGGAGGAAATAATTCTGCACCGACGAGGACGAGCTGGGGGCGGATCAATCGGTGCTAAACGGAGATAGTAAGACGCGTACCTTGACGCCCGGACAATACTCGAGTATCTCATCCAACCACTAGCACGCACGTTGGTGAGCATCCAAGTAACGCGTCGCACAAAACGCACTTTGGTCTCTACATTCTCCAGCGAGACAGGGTTGTCCACCTGTAACGGTCAACGAATGGATAATGCAGAGTTGGACAAGACGGACCGAGAAGCATATCATAATAACATGAGTCTCGGCATATGATAGCGACCGTAGACGGTCAAACTCCTCCTGCCCTTCGTGGACGTCAGTGCCAGCACAGCGGTCCCACTTGTGACGAACCCGCCGTATCCCACAGACTCAGTTCGACCTGCTGATCGTCGACATATATGTCGTGCACATAGTTCTCAAACACCGTCGGTTCGCTATGAAGCACACGTCAACTCATCGCCGAGTCTTCGGGGCAGTCCAACACACTAGACCTGACTGAAGAAACCTGCGTGGCGTTAACGAATGCACACGGCAAAGAAATGCCGCGCACCTCGCGTAAAGACATTTAAGAGCGAAGTTTTGCCTGCCAAACACAAGTGCTGTCATAAGGTTCAATGTGCATGGCGCGCAGAGCGCGGGGGCCAACATACCACAGGCTCCGTCACCGCAGACTTTGTGATTGATTCGTTGAGATACTACCAGTCTTCACATTTATTCCACTGCTTACCGACGACTTTCCGTTGTATCTGGAACTCGTAAGCGTGTTGCAGAGACGTTGGGAAGATAGACGCACCGGTTTTCCGCGACCAAAGGTTCCGCGGGTCGATGTACCGCACAGGGACATCCGAGTGAGACTCTGAGAGGGTGAAAGAGTATATGGCCCACGTGATGATCCTTCTGGGCGGCCAGAAACTCTCATGCATCTTATGTCGTCTCTCGAATATGTCGGCGCCGTGAGATTTCACAACAAGCCTCGAGAATCGGGTGCCACTGAGAAGAATCGTCTCAAGAATGCACCAGGATTTCTCCACTGCTGGGACGCATACTGTATATCAACTCGAGTCTTCTGTGCCATCATGTATAAATTATCCTGGAATGCGGACTACCCTGCGGACTACCCTTCCACCGCATCCTTGAAACTCAGCGTTTAGCGGTCCGCGTCCCGCGATATTGGATACTTTCTGTTGTTCGTCTTCTCGGTACGCGTCACGTATAGTTCTGACCAGGGGCGAAAGGCGCAACAATGCGCAAGGCGCAACAATGACATTGGTTCAGATTCTTAAATTCAATTTGTGTTACACCCGAGTGGCAGCAGGTCGTGCCGCTTGACGGCCTGATGCGGCGGTGAGACGTCGGGCTGACCAGCCCTACGATCTTCAATTTAAACCTCGACGCGCAATCGACGCGTACCTTCTCTCTATATTAAATCTTGGGCCGCCTCAGCGTTCTGCGAGATTCAAGATCAGGTTTTGACGGCCTTGGGATTCGTATGCTAGCGGCAGCATCTGGAACGGGGCGCGTACTGTTTCATGCCACCATGTATCAATTGCTTGCACTGCTTCAAATGCGGACTACAACCCTTACATGACATCTTTGAAGCTCACTGTTCTCGCGGCGGGCGCCTCCCGTAATATAGGATACCTTTCTGCCATTCGCCTTCTCGGTAGACGAAACCTCACATTCGTTATGTGTTTGTCTGATACACACTCCAGAGAAAGGCGCGACAGTGACATTCCTCCGAGTCCTCCGGTCGCCTGCCATTTTTGACGACGATATTCTCATCCAAGGCCACATCAAGTCCAGACATGTCCGCCTCGTCAAGGGGATGCGACAAAGGAAGAAGATACTCGACGCGCTTGGAATGAAGCGGGCGTGGTTGATGTTTTTCTGTTCTCCGTCGGCAAGTGTCTCAATCTCGATCTCTGGATAACGATGCCCGCCTACTAGCTTGTCCCCAGGCAGGACATTCGCCATTCGCAAGGGTTCGTGATAGATAAGCCCAGTGTCTGCGCCCAAGGCATATTGAATGTCCTCTGCACGATGCCCACGTAGGTCGGCGCGCCGCAGCCTAGAATCGTCGGCATATCGTCCACGGGATTGACCCCTACCGTGCATGCCGCCCTCCCGCTACTGCTCAAACCCTTGTATGCGATGCTCAGTGTCCCTCACAAAGATAAGATCGGCATGGAGCGTGTCCTCGCGCACTGCGCCGGGTGGGCCTGGAATTCCGAAGCTGACAGCGAACCAGCAGCCGATATCGTGGGCGAGGGATGGAGAGAAAGGCAAGGTCCCCCTGGCCCCGGAACACTCAAACGTGTCCTAGTAATCCGACCTGCGCTGTTGGCAGATGGCCAGTGCGTGGCCGACAAAGTTGCAGCATCCGGCAGGGGACTACCGTGTCAGTGAAAAGGAGTTGGGTGGATACACGATATCGAGAAAGGATACCGCCCATCTTGTGGTGGATGCACTCGCTCGATGGGACGAGTTTGAAAACAAGCGTATAAGTGTAGCATAATATCTTTCCATGTAGACTTGGGGTTTCGTTTCTCACCCGTGCATTCAGTTTGGCCAGACCACTTTCTCGACTCCCGCAGGCAGTGTGTATCCGCCTTGCTTCCTTACCTGTCGTAAATGTTGGCAAGTTAAGCAATCATGTACCGAAGCCCTCACCTCGTCAAACACTGCCATCTCCAGCAAACTCTTGTTGTGGCCCCACGACGCGCTCTCACTCTTCCCATCCCTGATGCAGCGCGCTACTTCATCCGCCTCAAAGTGCATCCCATGCCCGACATACTCGAACGACTTCTCCTCTTCCCGGACAACCTTGCTGTTCGCCCCAAAGTACTCCACCTTGAAAGACGTGGGGCGGTAGATGGGTGCCGCGACGTGAATGGCGCCTTTCTCGCAGCGTATGGTGACGCCCGGAGAGGAAGCGGCAAGGTTGATGCTGCAGCTCAGGATTGCCTGTGCCGCGATCTTGGGGAAGGTGAGGGTAAAGGAGGTGTTCGCGTCCACTCCCGTCAACGGTGTTTTCAGTATGCTTGCACTAATGTTGGAAGGAGGCGTAAACTTATTAAGAGGGTTCTCATATAAGGCCATGATTGCCTGGAACAATTTAGCCAAAGATGCGACAGAAACCCATAACGAGCATACCCAGACTAAAGGATACGGGCCACTGCAAAGGCACTCAATCAGCAGGATCGCGAGAACGTCATAGGACTCACAGATCTAAGATAGCGCCCCCTCCGAGGACTGGGTCAAGAATTCTGTGTGTCTTCGGGATATCTACAGATACGTTTCGAGTCTGAGACTGGTATTCCAGAACTGGTACTCACTGTGAATATCGAAATTGCCAGATAAATCTGCATGCAAGACTACAGGGGCGCCGAGCTCCCCTCCTTCCAAGAGCTTCATGACTGCCTGAGGGAGTGGCTGGAAACGCGTCCACATCGCCTCCATGAAGAATACACCATTTTCTTTGGCGGCAGCCAAGAGAGCACGCAACTATAACAAGAGTCTATAAGACACGGGCACATGATAGGATCGCTGAACGTTGCCTCGGACGCGTTGGATGTGACAGGCTTTTCGCACAGAACGTGTTTTTTGGCGCGAATGGCATCGAGTGCGTTGTCATGATGGAGGGTGTGGGGTGTCGCTGGATTTAAGTACAATCAGTTTAAAAACTCGGAAACGGCTGTTCGAATAACCAATGTATATTGCGTCCACGTCCTGAGGGACACAACATCAGCGAGTGGTCAGGACGCTGACAAAATCTAAACACCTGGTCTGCGTAGACTTCTTCATAGGTTCCATAAGCCTTTACGGCTGGGTCTCCCCCTGCATTTTTATTAATAAATTCTTGAGCCTTCTCGACGCTGCGAGATGCAACGGCGGCCACTTTATGAACGACATCATGGACGTCACGCCTTCATCTGGTGTGGGCCAATATACCAAAGAACAGAGCGTGAACGCACGCACGTCTTGGGATCGACGAGCAGATCCTGGCGATGGAGGTGTAGATAACATCTAGAACTCAGGGAAAAGCGGGATCCATTACCTTGACAAAGACCCCTGCCTGCGAGCCAGGAATGAGCCAAGCTGGAGAAAATTGGAACAGAATAACGCGCAATGGATCCAGTGGAGATGATTCCCCAGCGAAGGACTGTGGCCATTAGAAGTCTATGGCGCCCTGGTATAAGACTGCCGAAAAGCCATTGGTGCCCTACTCACTCTGTTGATTCGAGAGCAGGAAGCAAGTTTATTTCCGGGTTTAGGGGCATCGGAGCTGCCTCGGAGTTCGAAATCAAAGATCCGAAGAAAACCCGGCTCTCCTATCCGGACCCCCGCTTCCGTCCTACCATGAAGTCTCTCCCTCCAATCACGGCCGTGGACGGCTCGCATCTCCCGAGCGTTCTGTCCATGTTACTAGAACCGTCAGATATCCTCTTTTCTACCTTGAGTCCTGGCCTTGCCGCCTCGGGGAAAAGGTTCGCATCGTACACGGAGCTCATCGATGCTGCGATTGCCCAAGTCGCAAACTGGGACCCATCTCTGCGCGCACAATTCATTGCAGGACATCCACGCATCGGGGAGACCAAGAATCTCTCGCCGCTTAGCGCAAAAGAGCAGGGAGCGACTCCGGTTGTTGCCCCCACCCCTCCCCAAGTCTTAACTCGGTTGGCGCATCTGAACGCATCCTACGAGCGGCGATATCCAGGCTTGCGCTACATCACATTCGTGAACGGCAGGAGCCGCGCTGCTATTGCAGTCGAGATGGAAGATGCCCTGGGGCTCGCTCATTCTCTGTCGCAGGATCAACCTCCTGTAGAAGAAATTACCCCAATAGAACCGGACACAGATGCATGGAGAATAGAGTTGGACAGGGCGGTGGTAGATGTGGGCCGCATAGCCAAGGGTCGATTGAGTACCATGAAAATTGAAGAATCCAGGTGTGTATGCGTTTTTATTTTCATCATCCAGCTTCAAAAATCTTTTCGCAGTGGGTAAATTTGTTCACGACAAGTTGAATGCTGTTCACGGTGACAGCGCCACTCATCATGATCCAATTCTCGAATGGATTGAAATCTAGACTCGAGACGATGTCTTTATTGGGACCAGAAGATACTCTGGCTGCAGCAGGCCTTATGACCGTAAATACAACAATCGAAAGCAGGGTGTCCAGAAGAACCACGAGAATAAAATAGGATAAAAAATAGATAAGCAGTACGGCGCTTTGCGCATGTCGAACTGCTATCAGGATGAAACAGGCGGTGAGGGACGCGTATTCGCGTTCCTTTCAGTACTCGTTGGCCGCTGTACAAGGCGATGCGTGAGAACGCGCCGAGTCGGAGTGCATGGAAACGCACCTGCAGCCTCTCCTTGCGTTCTGCCCACTCAGGATTCTTCCTGTAAAGCTCTGCAAGCATCCGCTCAACCATCAGTCGATACTCGGCGGCCTCCTTCTCTCGCTTCCTCATCTCCTCTTTCTCGGCCTCCGCCCGCGCTCTAATAATCCGGACGCGCTCCTCGTACTGCGCGTGCTGCTTCCGATGCCATTCTTCGCGTTCTTTCATGCGGCGAGCCTGCTCCGCACTGATCTCGCCTTCCCATTGCGAATGGGTGCGGGGGTGGAAACCTCGTTGGATATCATACGCCTGCAACATGTTGTAAGCATGCCTACACAAACGCGCACCTCAACGTGTCCGAATTGAAGTGCGTACCCGTCTCTTGTGAGCGTCGCGCAATACCTCGAATGCCCCATGGATCTGTCTCGTCTATGAGCAGACACGACGCCTGCGATCTTGGAGGCGCACCTCGTGGAATTTGGCTTCAGAAGCTTGCTTTTCCTCTGGCGACGCAGATGGCTCAAGTTTATCCGGGTGTGTTTCCAATGCCTTCGCCCTATAAGCTCGACGAACTATAGACAATCTTATCGCCAAATCCCGTGAACTTGTAGACGAGAAACGCACTTTCGTCGGCGGAGGCAGATTTCTCGACGCCGAGGATATCGTAGAGCGTAGGCGCGCTAGCCCTTGAATTTGAATCCATGCAAACAGGACACGATTGGGGTATTCGTCCAGGCCAGGATGGGCGGCGCAGGAGATGGTGAAGGCCAAGTTGAACCGCCGCGATCACTGCCACTGTCAGGTGCGGTCCGGGCACCCCAAATGCGGGTATCACGTTGATACACATGGCTCTTGTCTTTCGTTCCTAGCAACCCCAAACAACCGCTTTGTACTAGGTTCGGAGCAAGCCTGCGCAGCTCCGGGCCGGCAAGCCGGCGCCTTCGCTGAAGGGGCTTGCTTCAAACTCCGTCAAACAAAGGACTTACAAATCCTTTTCCTGCACCCTCAGTTGGTTCTCGAATTCTTAGGTGTAAGTTGGAACATCTAAATGACATGTATGGGCATCCCATTGCACAAATGTTTGGCTGCTCAGTGAATGTATTGTCCTCTAATGAGCAAATTGATCTGGTCTTCTTACATTTTGATCTTACTCAGAGGTCGTCGGTTTTATGTTTATTCCTGGGCTGTCTCCATGGATCCTCGTTGGTCAAATCAATCAGGGTATCGATACTAACCCTCTCGTATATTTTCATGATTTTAGAGGGAGTTGTGGTGAATGCATGGGCCTTCTGAGGTGAAGAACATCTTTGTCACAAGGTGTCACACCAGAGAGCCCAAACTCAACGCATCCTCATATCTTGATATCACTGGATTTTGGGAACTTACTGGATGGGAACACCAGATATTTCGAGGATGTTGAATATTTTCGCCCTTGGTGTAACGCGATTCTGAAGGTCACGTTACGTGTCAATGTACGCGATTTCGGTGATTTTGGAGAATCGATTGGCTATAGCTTTGCACACACAACAGCTACACACTTGTAACAACCTATCCTAGGAAGCTATGTGCCAGGGCTGTTTGTCCCTGTAGTGGGGATATTTTTCAGTGAGAAATAAATATCTGCGGCACACCTGAAAAAAACACAGGTTTACAGCACTTTTGTACGGCCCGTAACTCCATGAATATGTGACCAAATGCTATGGGCTGTAGACCGAAGTTGTAGCCAGGTTGAAAATCTAAAGGAGTTTCCAATTGACCCAGGGGCAAAGAGCTCGGGATGTTGCTGTGGAACGTGATTTCTAGGTCCTCTGTTTGACGGAGTTTGAAGCAAGCCCCTTCTGACGAAGGCATGTTTGGTATGTTTGTTCAGTATTTGCCTTGATTTGTCCTGGCCCGGCATCACTCGTGAGTTTCCGCCTTAAACGTAAGCACTCAATCGGGCAATTTGATGGTGGCAGAGATTTCGGCGGATTTCTCAGCAGAACCGCCAGCGAGCTTTGCCGCAGATTGTTTGTCCATTCAAGCAAGGTGATTCTCTTCCCTCCCTCCCACCATCATGGCAGCACGCGCAACCCTGCAGTTATACAACATCAACGATACCTCATTCAAATGCTTCAAAGGTGGTTGCAATCGCGAGCTCCGCTTGAAGCTCTGCCGTACCGGGAAGAACGCCCAAAGACGCTACCTCAACGTACGTTGACTACCATTCGTGTGATCCTCATATTCTGACCAGCAAGTAGTGTGATAATCCTGAACACGTCACACTGTCTGAAGACGCGCGTGGCCAACCTGTGCGATAACAAGATGTGCCTAGCGCACTGTCGGGCTCGTGGCAGCTGTTGATTGCACGAGCGAGAGCTGGCAAAGCTCCCCCGCCGTCTGGACCCAATCTCGGTGATAGGCAGCGAGTTCGACTATGTGCACCACCCTCCTCCTCCCACACACACCGCTCCACCCGCACCTACCCCCTCCCCTACGCCGTCGACACCCTTGGTGGAGCAACAACAACGCTTTACTCAATCTCTTGAGGCGCTTCAAGCGGACTCACCCAGCACCTCCCTCTCCCAAACCATTCCTACAACATTTCTATGCATAAGCTGGTATGCCAACAACAAGCCCGCTGTCGTCGAAGGTGTACAGACCAATACCTGGCCCACCTGGCGTAGGCCCGAAGACGGCGAAGAGTACGTGTTCTTGTCGACTCGGTACCGCGAGTGGGTAACGGTGCGCCCCAGCTCCGACTTCGTCCATGTCCTTAGCGACAACGAGCCCCTCTTCATCCGCTGTCCACCTGACGTCGTCGGCAGCAATGAGAAACGTCAGCTTGCGAGGCTCCCCGCACCACGACCAGCTCGCAAGCACCGTGCGCTACGTAGCGACGACGACGATGACGACGAGGTCGTCCTTGTTGACTACCATCCGCTCGACCGTGCCCGCCAACGACGCTCTGCCCACGCCGCCACCTCTACATCCTATCCCTCCATCCCCTCCCCTGTCTCGACATCCAAAGGCAAGAAATGTGCCCTAGACGAGGACAATGATGATGTCGTTGTCGTCGGGTACATTCCCGCGATCAAACACGAACTGACGAGCCTGCCGCCACGCACTCGCCCGTCCCTCAGCGTGCACATCCCCCTATTCTGCCCTAACCTCGGCTCGTCCTCGGAGTCGTCGCTACCTGGACTATCCTCCTCTTCGTCCTCAGCAGTGGGTCCCAGCTCGTTGGCATCGCCGGCATCTGACGATGACAAAATTCCCTCAACTGTTCTTCTGTCCCCGGCGCATCATGTCCACAAGCCCTCCTGGTCATTTTAGATTATCGTAGATGGACTCTTTTACTGCCACGGACTTTCCTCTGTAGTGTTTCGTACTCTGTATATCTCTTGTCCTCTGTAGCCTCTTACAATTAAATCATTGTCTGCCTAAACGCGAAAAGTCACGCTGTGACACGAATGACACGTCTTCCCTCTCGCCTTCACCAGCAAATCTCTCACGTCCTCGTTGCCCGCTCTATGTGAAAACTTGGCAATATGGAGACATTCAGGGGAAGATTCCGCCTCAACGGCTTCTGACACGGTGCCCGTTCTCCTCCTTCAAGAAATCTGACTCCTCCTTCGAGCTCTCCATACCCCTCCCAATTCCAGTACTTTCGCGCATTCCCCGACCCGACACCTCCAGCGGCACCGATTGGATCCTTCGAGTACGACTCCATCTCCACAAAGTATCCCTACCGGTGGGAAAGCTGGGTGGAATTCCAAAAATGGCGGCAATATGAAGAGCGACAACACTGTATTGAATTGCGACTGGTGACGACATTCCAGGGACTTCCGGAATACAAGCGACAGTGTCGTTATGTCTGCTCCAGAGGTGGCACGGGCGGCGTCAAAGCATACGAGAAACTACACCCTGAGTAGAACTGCAAGCACGAGCCAAAACGCACCGATTGCAAATGTGTCTTGGCTGTCAAGGAATACCCTGGGGTCACAACGGTTCTAGGCAGCTATATGAGTGACCACAACCACCCTACTGGAAACGCAAACCTTCCTTTTGTCCAAATCCCGAAGGAAACGAGGGAATATATTGCTGGGCTCCTTCGGCAAAAAATTGACCCTACGCACATTGTAAGCTCACCAGCCAGCTGTGTACTCGCTAACACTTAAATGATCCCTGCAGCTCAGTATCATTCATGGTGGCGTTTACGACCAAGACGACCTGTTCGAGCGCGACGAGACTGTCAAGGCGGCGAGGTCCGAGTTCATCGAGCTGCGCGATATCCGCCGCATAGAGAAGGAAATTGAGGCGGAGAATGTCCGCCTGCACCCCGACGATGGTGAATCAACGCTGAAGTGGGTACAAATCCTGCGCGCCAAGGGACATCTACTCGGCTTCAAGTCAAGGACCGACCCTCCTCCTCGTGGCTCAGATCTACCACCTGACGTCTTCTTGCTAATGATCCAGACGGAATTCCAGCGGAGGATGTTCGCCAAGTATGGGCAGCCGCTCTTGTGCATTGATGCGACTCACAACGTGAGTATGTACGAGAACCTGAATTTGACAACATTGGTGGTACGGGATAGATGGAAACATGGTATGACATCCATCTATCTATCCACTTCCACGCTCTTAGTCTCCTTCCCAGGTATACCAATTGCCTGGATGCTTGCAACGAGCGGATCACAAGCAACAATCATGTACTTCCTCAAGCTCCATCGGGAATGTTCACCTGCAACTATACCACGCAAGATTATGTCAGACTTCTGCTGGCCCCAAATCAACGCATGTAGGGACACGTACATGGTGTTCATTCTGTTGTGCTGGTGGCACGTCCTGCACGCCTGGCAACAGCACTTCCGGATTCAAGCAAATGAAGAGTTGTGGGATCTTCTCAAGCGGTGGATCCGGATGACAGAACAAGCAGAATTTGATGCGACCTGGCAAAAGATTCAAGACATCGCCCCCGAAGACTTCGTGGATTATCTCAAGAGTTACTGGATGTCCGAGGTTGTGATCAAGATGTGGTCAGCGGTCCATCGCACCCCTCGCTCAATGCTTGAAGACTGTGATACGAACATGCTTATCGAGGCGTACGTATGTATCATATCTGACTTGTCCCTTACTTACCCCGTCTTAGATGGCATAGTGTCCTCAAGTGCAAGTTCTTCCATGGCAAACGGAACCGACGGCTCGACCACCTTCTATATATCCTTCTCCATGGTGTTTTACCCTACTATGCTCTCAAACAGCGTCGTCAAGACCTCGGTTTTGAAGGCCCGGACATGGAGGTCAAGAAACATCGGGAGATAGTCGAACGTAGCAAGGTCATTACGGCAGCTGATGTCGCGCACATCGAGGATGAAAGGTACACCATTCGGTCCCGATCCGACCCATCAAAAGTCTATGATGTCGACATCAATGCGTACACCTGTACCTGCCGCGATTACCCGCTCATTTCATACTGCAAGCACATCTGTGCGATACAAGCTCTCTTTGCAGAGCCTGGAGATCCTACCGATGGTGTCCGGCCCCGCCCCGATGTGCCTCCCCTCCCTCTAAATCCACACCAGCAAGTACCACTGATACGGCTCGTAATTGCGTGCCGGTGTAATCATGCATTTTTGCACTTCTAGTCGCCAACTAGAGCCTCTATCCGGTGATATACAAGTAGAGTCAGAGTGAGCTCCAAGCTGCTGGCTAGGTGTTCATGACGCGAGAGGACTATTGTCTTCTAGATACAATACAGTTTGATCCTTATACCATTGGGGGTTAGCGTGCGGTGTCTGGGACTCAGTGGGCTTCATAGCATTGAATTGACTTCGCAAAGGGTCAGTTGTACTAAAAGCTAGACACTGTATCGAGGAGGTAAAAATGCCTAAACTTGAGAGACATGCATGAAGTCCACAGATTGGGCATGGAAAGTCATATATATACACTAGACCCTGGACGGGGTCTAGTCGTGACAACTATAACTTGGTTTGCGAACAGTAGTTCGAGCGAGAATCATGAAACCGAGAAAGCCGAGACATCGGAGATCGTCGGGAAATGATCGCGACGAGTGTCGATCATGGAAAGACGTGTCGCGATGGCAATCACACATAACGAGATAGTCATCAGAATCGATGACAGATGCTTAGACCGAAGGAATGAGCGAGACACGTCGATACGGCCGGACGGCAGTATTGCGTCAACCAATAAAGAGCTAGACAATATGCCGCGACCTACGTGGTCGCGCGGCAAGCAGTTGGGGCGCGTGTCCGGCTAGCATACGTGCTAGGACCGGCAGGCCTCGGGAACAAACCAATATACCTAGTATGGGTTCGAGCTGGTCAAATTTAGATGACTAGTCTCGGCCTCGTACTATGAATACCAGCAGCATACCTCCGCAGTTCCGTGTGCATCAAATCTCTCTTATATGTTGACTCATTCCTCATTACTATCTACAATTCCTGTATCGTATATAAAGCCTAGCAGAACCCGCGATTCAGTACTGCATCTCCCACCAAAGCAACGGTGTTGGTGCTGGTCTGAGCCTAGCGCGGAGATATGTTTATATAACTATCTTTGTTGTTATCGTTCAAATATAAA
Organism: Mycena maculata; assembly: GCA_029448575.1. Lineage (NCBI taxonomy): Eukaryota > Fungi > Basidiomycota > Agaricomycetes > Agaricales > Mycenaceae > Mycena > Mycena maculata. The sequence goes on along the minus strand of JARJLG010000096.1, from coordinate 52,271 downwards.
GTGGTCTTGTTGGCATATATAAGCTTTAAAGGACTTAAGCCGTGTTCGTGGAGAGTCGCGACACTTGTGTGAAAGGCACCTGTTTGGTTGTTACCTCAGGTCTGCTGTTGGCACTGTTCCAGTGAGTTCAGTCGCAGTACCCAGTCGTTGGCATCCATTCCAGTGAGTTCAGTCGCGATCACAAGTCTAGATCCAGTGTGGTCTCCGTCAGAGTACGGCAGGAAATCCTATCTAAGTCTAGAGAGACTTATAGGTCTTCGAGATTGCCTTTGAGGTGTCTAGAAGTATAAAATATATAAAACCCATATCGCTTCAGTTGAAGTAGATAATCCCTGGTCAGTCTTTGACTATTTTGTGCTCCTAATAAGACTTCTATCGAGTTGGCATTTTCGAGACACGAATACGAGAAAGTTCAATCTTACCTGTAAACTGCAGGACAACCCGAACTCAATTGTGTGTGTGTGTGTTGGTTGTAGTGTTTTTAGTTGGTTAGTTGCCGTCTAGCAGCTTTCTGATTATCTTCGCGAACATCAGTGTACCCATAGCCACTGTTTCACCGCAGCAAACGGCGACACCGGCGACAATCCTTGCACAGCCAAAGTCTGTTTTGACCAACATTGTCGAGAAGCTAGAACGACTCTCTGCACACCTGTGGCGGCCTCGCAAGAACAATTATTTGCTTCCTGGTCTCTCGGATCTCGAAGGCGTGCTTGATGAGATACTTCATCAAATGGACAACGGCACAGTACTCCCATCTGCCCAACGTCTCGCCCCTGTCGTCAAGGACCCCACCGCTCAGGATACGATGATGCCCAAGGTCAAGACGCGTCCTCTTCGCACCGGAGATCCCAAGTACGGGGGCGGAGCAGCCAGTGGTAACAAGGCGGCGAAGAATTTGAAGAAGAAGAAGCCAACTCCCACCCAGGTCCCTCTCCCGTCCATCCCGGTAGCACCACCGGCCAATTCCCTACAGTCGTGTTATCCTCCTCCTCCCACTTCGTCTTCTCATCTGCCTCCTTCACACCATCCCCAGTCGGCGCAATATCAGCAACAGCTTTATTATAATATGTTCCAGTACCCTAATAACCCGTACTTAGCCTATGTTACTCGGCCGCCGTCTAATATCTAATGTATTTTTCTCTGAAACTTTTGCGAAGCTGACTTAGTGGAATGCAATGGAATGCAATGGAATGCTGGCCGGTTCTGCCGAGAATTCCGCCGAAATTTCTGCCGCCATCAAATTTCCTAATTCGTTGCTTACGAGTGCCCGGCATCACTCGGCTTCGTCAGAACGGGGCTTGTACCGAACCTAGATTTGTACTTGCTCACAACCACATTCCAGAAAAAAAAATCTTTGAAAAAAAAATCGAAGCAACGAAGGGTAATATCATGTATGTATATCGACACCTATTTCGCCTTGCAAACCTTCTTATGCTCTTTCCAATGCCCCATCTGACATTCTTTTCCGCAGTAGTCGACCTCTTTACACCTGCTGCATTTGAGGAGTTTCGCCTCGGCGGACTCCGTTTTGTGGCAGACTGCACAATTTTTCTTCGAGCCGTTGGAAAGTGAAGACATTGCAGTCTTATCCTCCAGCATATCGCTTACCCGCTGATCCACCGTTTCCAAGTATGCGATCCCGAACAAGGGAGAAATCGCCACTCGGGTCATTAGGGGGGCGAGGTCCTTCCACCGTGGATCGAGAGATAAAGCACCCAGATCGATCCCTTCTCCGCAACCACAGAGTGGGTTCTGAGCATATTTTACTGAGGCTGGGACCTGGTTCGAGTTCACGTATTTACAGTTTGCGGTGTGCTTCCAGGTCCGGCAGCGCTCGGTGAACCCAACAAACAAATACTTCCACGCGTCTGCCTCATCTCCTCGAGTGTTAATGGTCATTCCTTGGGATGAAAGGCCAACGATGTTGAGCCCTCGACGTCCTTCCATCAAGTCTTCCGTGAGCGGGAGTACACAAGCGTCCACAATGAAGGTGTGCGAGGACAAGTCCATCCGGATTCCATTGCAAAAGATGATGGTGTATATTCCTCCATCATCTGGATTGGACAGCCGGATGACATTGGGCCCTTTTTGTTGGATGATTCCCGCGAATAAGGCCATTATCGTCTCTTTAATTTGGACAATAAGATACTGCGACGAGTTTTTTCGAAGACTCTGTTCGCGATCGGAAAATGACAAATCGCAATGGACAGTCAGGGTAAGATTATGTCGATCGAGAAGCTTTGCCTCCATAATTGGAAGAGATGCCAAATTTACGCGAGGAATATTCCAGACAACCGGCCGCCGACCTTGAGCGAGAACTGAGGTGATTTTCAAGGAAGGAAATTCCGAGGAGGAATCTAAACCGTAACGAGCAGGGGCCTCGACCTAATCGATTCCGTCAAAAAAATCGATGAAACGCTGTGGGAAACCTACCTCAATCCAGCCCGACTTTCGGGCAATGCGGACCTTAGCTCGCGTTCCGTCGATAGGAAAGGGAAAGACCATTTCTTTCCGCACTACGTCGTTCATCACCACCTGTATGACACAGGGAGAGTTCTGTTTATAGTCCACTTTTGCTTCTTTGACATTTCTCCGCTCGCTTGCTGACATTTCCCAGCGGGTCGTCATCGTTGAGATACGGCATTCAGCAATGGCGACAGAAACCTGTGTGCGTGAAATGTTAAATGTGACTGGCACCGACGCCAGCGCACTCGGGCTGCAATCAGGCCTATTCATCGTGACGTAGACAGCGCTCGTGTCCGTGACATCCGCGGTGAAGAGGGTCAACATCGGTCCTAATATACCCGACCAGGTCACAGCAGTTGTCGGGGTAGTATGGAGTCCGAGGGTAACTTGTGTGCACTGCGGCTCGAGGACAAGATTGGATGCTGGAACGAGGACTGAAACGACAAGAGGTGATATCCCAGACCATCCAGCCGCGTCTTCCGCAATGCTGACCCGGCCGTCACTCCCACTTCCCTGGAAAGACACCGTTCCCAGGACGGCCTGGATGCAAGCGAAGATGCACTGAAACGTCTGACCTCGCAGTCCGCATTCGAACATCGGGGACCCCAATCCTTGACTACTCATCCTCTCCAGCCTTTGGATTCTTTCCCGCGGAATCACGAGAACGACGCAAACCAATGCCGGTATTTCCTTCCAACCTTTGAATAGACCACTGCGATTGATGACTGCACGTCGCGGACCCAAAAACTCCGGACAATACACTCCTCGAAGATAGAGCTGGCAGCATAGTTCCTGGAAATTACTCGACCCCAAGATTATGTTGCGATCGGAACATAATCGGTCAAATAATTTCTCCATGACCATCGACCAGTCCGTCTGAATTCTGGATTTGACCAGGCCAAGCAAGGCAGCAAATGATCCTCTGTGATAATGGACGAGATTCTGGGCTATGCGTGAACCATTCACGATCTGGCGAATATCCTCGTCCGCAAATATCCGCTCGTAAAGGCGGAATAAGACGTCCGCCAAGGCAGATGGATTCGGAAATGATGGAGTCATAATCTCTTCCCGGGGAACCTGCGAGCCGATGGGATATGGGAATTTCCAACCAATTCTCTCGCGGAACTTCTCCGCGATTTCGTGCAGGCCCGCCTTGGGAGTAGAATTGAACTGTGAAATATAGCCGGTGGGAGATACTCCGAGCAGCAAGCCGATTGTGGGGATATCGGCAAACAATAGCTCGAGCAAATTCGAACCTTCAGTGCCTGCAGTTTCTTTGTCAAGGACGGCTTCGGTATACAGCACCGATGTAGGGGCCGGAGTTAGAAGTGGTACAGCGGCAACAAGAATATTCAGCAGCCCGACGTGGTCAGTGAGGTTGGAGGTATCAACCACGTCGAAATTGGTTGGCGCGCCGGGAATACTGTGATAGTCTCCGCCATCTAAAACCAGCTCTGCTGTCGTCCACGGAGAAACATATAAATGGTTGTCCGGATCTGCTGGTGCGCTCTGGAGGTGGTCCAATCGCTGGCAGAATGAGAGTGCATCCCCGATAAACAGTCTGATGGTGACCGTTTTCTGGGACGACGATATGGCTTTAAACGTGGAGCACCATTCTTGAAACTGTAATTTCGCGCACGAAATCAACCGTTCCTCCGTGGTTTTCTCCGTCGAGGGGCTAAGGAAGGCAGCTGCGAGATGGAAACCTTGTAACGGATAAGTGCCGTAGTGGAGGGTGCAACAATATCCCGCCAGCGAAGGGGTGGACGACTCGGAGTAAACGAAAGTTGGGTTGACAAACATCGCCGCCGCGATACGTGTGGCTGAACGAGAGACAGTTCCCTTCTGCCAGTAATGGAAAAAGTGCTCGCTCAGGACACACCTAGCGTCCATAGCGAACGGACCGGCAGAATGGGCGGTGTCGGGGACAATTTGGGTGTGGTGACGAGCTTCAAACTCGCGAGTGAAAGAGGAGAAGAGCTCCTTGTGTTTTTTTTGGGAATAATCTTCAGTCCGAGCGTAGAGTCGGAGGTACCGACGCAGCTGCGATACGGTGTATCTGCTACCGAACCTTAGAAACCTGGAATAGGGAGATTTCCTCCAGGACCCCAAGTCGCGAGTGATATCGAGGAGCTTTTTGGTTTGGGAAATTAGGAGCTCAAACGAGGTTTGGTCGACTTTTATGTTATAGAATATGTCCCATATACGCTCATTCTGATGACCATCGTATATGAGAGTGAAGAGCAAGACGTTGCGAGCTAGAACAGGGGATCAAACTGTTACTCAAAACCAGTGCACCAAAGCCAACATACCTATCACGGCTGGTTCAATATCGCAACAAGTCACGTCGAACACAGGTCGTTCTGAGGAGAGCGGTCAGATGGACATCTTTGCCGAAGGAAAGCCAACTCACGGATGGGAGGATCGACATGAAGTGTATACAATATGTGACGAGGGTCACCGCATCCCAGCAACAACACATTGGCCGGGTTCTCAGGAGGAAGATTGTCGGTCAGGCAAATGGCTGATGAATTACCGACGGGGTAGAAAAACGCCTTGGGCCAAAGGACAGGATGCGACATGGTGGTTGTCGAACAGATCGATGGAGTGTACAATGGCCCGTGAGAGCATCGATACTGCACCCTACACGAGGCAGCTGCGCCCTTTTAAATTAAGCCATCTTCATTTTGTTGGTGGGTGCTTTAGGAAGTCGCAATGCATATTTTCGAGTCAGGAGGTATTTCCGGTGCAGACGCACCGAGACTCTTAGAAGCTGCACGCATTCAAGTCGCGATCATCGAAGAGGAAACAATCGAAACCCAGGCGAAGGACGTGCAAAGACCAAGGTGAACCAAGATTGAATTGTCGAACCTCTGACCGCTGAAGAAGTCGTCCCTGACATACCGCCGAGGTGCAGTGAATCCTGGTCCAGTCGCGACAGTGCCGTACAACCAACAACTCAAAAACAAAACTTGCGCAGCGGAAGAAAGCAAGAAAGATCGAACATTATAATGGCAGATCAAACTCCGACACTTCACAAATTCGGATCTCATGAGCATTCCAGAGTTCACGGTATTACCCGGTATACTAACGAGGCACACCACTACACTCAGGGAGAGACGACAGCAAGCATCAATTCGCCCAAAAGATATTTTAACCCGCGCGGTACACTCAGTAGACATATCCCAAAAGTTTTCCACCGACGTTCTTTCGTCTGGCCTCCTCGTGGTCCAGGATACCACTGCTAGTGGTCTGCGGAAATGAGCCAGGGATCCCGATCGTTACCAGGAAAAACTCACAAGGATGATGATTCCGAACCCTCTGGCCGGCAGCAACAAGTTGACCCAGCTCTCAATCTGTGTGACCTGGACGTTGAACCGCGGGGAGATGACTCCGGTTTTGTTAAGGCGTCCGTTGAGCTGGATGACAATCTTGCCCGAACGGTGGTCGTCAATTATTTCGAATTCGTTGATGTAACCTTTATTGACAGTCAGTACGGTGCAGACCATGCCAGATAAGGGAAGGAAAGGGAAAGATGTGCTCCCATTTGTGAACCCGTAGCCTGTTGGGCGGAGGTGCGGGTTGTATGGTATCCGGGGACTGGTGTATGATTTTCCGAAGCGTTAAAACGAGTAACGGGTAGAGACGAGACCCACGTCAACCGTAGTTATCGCTCCGGGGGAAAGGATATAGAATAAAACAAAAAAAAAGAAACGAGGCTAACCGTGGCGTTGCATGACAGACAAGAACTTGACGACAACTTTTGAGGATGGCCGGATGAGGACCTGGCGTTTACCGCGACGCTCGGCATTGACGATGTTGTTGAGGCAGTCGTTCTAAGGAGAGATTAACGCACAATACTCCGAGGAGAAAAAGACACGCACGAGGACGGAGATGCGGACCATTTTTGCTAGTTATAGGTGAGTGTCGATAAACCCAGGAATGAGTGTCGTGCTATGAAGAGCGCGAGTCAAACGGGCTGTCGGGGATAGAATGAGAAAGAGACGAGGGCCGGGTGCTGGAGCTGGAGACACCATTTACCTTGGATCGTGGAGGAGCAGAAGACAAGTCAAAAAGTTGGCGACCATCTTATTTACCTTTATTGAATTCAGACGATCTGGTCCTAGCCAGTTGACTCACGTGCTTCAGCTATCAATCCTCTTCACTCAAGACAAGATGGTAATGTCGTATCCGCCGACATTGCTGGCGGCATCGAGCTCATAGTATCCCAGGGACGTGTCCGCACCAAAACCACCAAGCGTGCCTCGCGCGTTCTCATTGAAAAATAGTCAGTCCAGCGCTGGCCGAAACAATCTTCAAAAAACTTATTTATTTCACCAGCTACCCCCGCCTCACGCTCGACTTCCACACCAACAAGCGTATCATCGATGAAGTCGTCAGTGCACATGTTGAAAACGGTCCATGTCTTATACTTATCTCAAAACACAGGCGGTAGTACCTTCAAAGCGGCTCCGCAACAAAATCTCTGGTTTCACCACCCATCTCATGAAGCGTATCCAGAAGGGGCCCGTTCGTGGTATCTCCTTCAAGCTGCAAGAAGAGGAGAGAGAGCGGAAGGACAACTATGTCCCCGAGGTTTCTGCTCTCGACACCTCGGCCTCTGGAGGCCTGGACATCGACCCGGATACCAAGGTGCGTTCTTCGTCCTTTGTATATTCCATGTCTCACTTTATCTACCAGGCTCTCCTTACGGCCTTGAACTTCGACTCTATCCAGTACAACCTCGTCCCGGTGACCCTGCAGCAGCCTGAGCGCAGCGGCCCTGGTGGTGGCCCCAGGCGGGAGAGGCGGAACGTTCCCGGTGCTGCTCCCCGGTAAACGCACGCGCTAGAGATTTGTCGAGGCATGCAGTATGGTACATGTGTCTTACCCGCAAAAATTCTTATTCTATGTCATCTTCATTCTCAAATCGACTTTGAGCGCTTGCATTGTTCTTTTGAGGTCGTTGATCGTTCTTTTCCCGTGCAGATGAGTCGCGCTGGAGAGCGGTAGATTGCCACCGTTACCGCCGTTACCAAAACGCGGTCATGTGTCCTGACTTCTGAACCAGTGGTCCACCACGATGTAGCTTCTATCCCGGTCCGGGGCTCGATATCTCGATGACTTGAGCCTTATCGTGGCGCCCCACTGACCATGCATTCGACATCCACACTCGAAATGCTCAAGGTTGTCGCTTGTCTCGCGATCGGACCAATGGTGGCGGCGGCCCAGATCTTGAAAGTTCCTCGACTCGGGCTTCAAGAGCGTTTCGATACTGTCGTCGATATGGCTCCGAACGAACCATTGTTCATTGAGGTTCGATGTGGCCAACGACCCCTACTTCCCGGTTAACACTCGGGCAGATGCCATTGGACCATTTCAATGCCAGCAATCAGGCTACTTTCCCTAATCGTTACTGGGTCAATGCGACCTACTATGAGGCGGGTGGCCCAGTCTTTCGTTCGTCTTCGCTTTGTTCCGTCTCTCCGTGCATCTCTGTTGATCTGATGTATGCAGTTTTCGACTCTGGGGAGCAGAACGCCGAGCCCCTCCTCCCGTACTACCTCCAGGTAAGAGGAATGGAAATCGACTCTTTCGGAATGTAGAATTATTCCAGGAATACCACGGCCTTTCAGCAGTTATGCAACTCGCAAAACGATACCGAGGAATTGCATTTCTGTGGGAGCATAGATACTATGGCGACTCGCTGCCTTTCCCCGTCAATGTGACTGTTCCACGCACAAATACCTGCTCCAGTAACTGAAGGCTTACAGGAAAATACAACTGCTGCACAATGGCAGTACCTGAACACAGAACAAGCCCTTCAAGACGTCGTTTTCTTCGCCGAATCGTTTCCCCAAACTGGGCATCTGACCAACTCATCCTCGAGCGATCCCACCAAGCTGCCTATCCACCCGTCGACCGTACCGTGGATCTTTTTGGGCGGTTCTTATCCCGGGATCAGAGGCGCCCTGCTTCGTGTGCGCAATCCGTCCACCATTTTTGCGACTTGGGCGTCTTCGGCGCCTGTGGAGGTAACGACCGGTCCTCGTTTATTTACTCTTACGCCTAAATTGGAGTAGGCTCAGGTAGACATGGCTAGTTATTACAAGGCCGCAGAACGAAGCCTGACCCGCAACTGTTCTGCCGACTGGGTCGCTGTGACAAAGTAGGATTCAGGATCACTCAAGGATACATAATATCTCAACTCTTTCGCAGATTCGTCGACGACACTCTCAACGGGACGAATGAGACGCTCAAGATAGATCTCAAGTTTGACCTGCTTAAAGCAAGACTCAGCGGGCCCGGCGGGAACACTACCGGTGCCGATGGACTGACGAGACAAAAGGCCAATGCTACCAACAACGTTGACGTCGCCAGCATATTGATGGACCCCTTGGACTTTTATCAGGTATACATACCCACTTCCAGTAACGAATGGACTCGACACTCACAGGAGAATAGTACTACGGCTTCCAAGACTCCGTCCTCCCCTTCTGCAATCTTCTGGAGACGCAAAACTCGACCGCAGAACCCACCGAAGGCGGTATCGCCGCTTCCAAGAGCATCGATGTCGCATTCGATGCTTTTCTGGTGGCCATCGCCGAACTCGATTACGCCGCCATTCCCGGGGATCCCGATGATCCCGTCCAGGATCTCTCCTGGATGCGGCAATACTGCTCGGAATACGGTGCTGTCCTCTTCATTCCGCCCCGAGCGCCTTCCTGAGTCGACTTTTTAAGGTTTCTATCAGCGAGGCGACCCGGAGAACCCCCTCTCGATCGAGACGTCGTTCCTCTCGCTCGAACTGTTCCAGCAGCAATGCAGCGAGACCTTCCCGGACCTGCCACCCTCCCCGCAAGTGCAGCTTGTGAACAAGTACGGCGGGTGGAACATGACTCCATCTAACGTCTTGTTCACGAACGGTGAATGTGAGCACCGTCCAATGGTTTCATTTCATCGACTGATCCTTTTACGTAGTTGACCCGTGGCGCACGATGGGTCTCGCCTCCATCGAGTCGAACTCCCCCCACCGTCAGCCCACGGTATCCGTACCTCCGTAAGCGCGACTCGCATGCAAGTGTTCTCATACATTCATCATCCAGGTGCAACTCCCCCGCTCCCGGGACCTCCTTCTTCGGACTCACCCACGCTAACATGGTGCATGTCTCCGACATGCGCGTCCTCCTCGTCCCAGACGCGAACCACTCCGACTTCAAAACGGTTGGGTTCTACAGCCCTGTGTCGCAAGCGCCATTTTACACGGGCCTCGGCCTGTTTCAGCTGGCACTCGACGAGTGGCTGCCTTGCTTTCACAGTACTTCGCTCGATATGTAATTTTCATTCTGTCGAGGTCCATAAATATTTTGTGTCTACTTTTGGATGCGGGCGTTGAGTAGTAGTGATCCAATCACTGACACGTCCCCGCGCTCTTCCTTGACTCTCAGAATATTCTGTCGCATCTTGAACTTGGCAGCCTCTTGTAAAGGGAGCATACAAGAAAAGATACGAGGATGTAGATCGAAGTCAATCGTCGTTGTTCTCACGATCCTGACTCGTATGACGGTGCCGCAAACGCGCAAATGCTCAGATCTCAGAACTTGGACTAGACCACCATGTACACTATCCGCCCTGCCCAACTCTCGGACGTGCCTGCCATGGCCGCGCTCTCTGCCGACGGCTTCTTGACGGACCGTAACACAATGGTCAAAGCCATGGGCCCGGACCCTTACGACCACAAGGAGACGATGGAGATGCTCCTGCCTGGCTGGATCGCGCTTGACCCCGCCACGCGCGGCTGGACCGTCGTCGCCGTAGAGGACGCGACCCAAGAAGTCGCAGGTTGGGTCTCGTGGGGGCGCGCTGGGTATGTTCCCGCGCCATCCGCCGAGCCGTTCGACCACGACGAGAACGAGCGCAAGGCGCAGGCCGAGCCCGATCCACTCGAGCGGCTCAACAAGCTCTCGAGCGCCAACTTCAAGCGGTGGATGAACACCAAGCTGATGCCGCCGGCATCTGGCAAGGAGAGGTGCTTGTATGTGTTTTCCATTTCTGTCGCGCCGAAGCACCAGGGTCGCGGTGTCGGTCAGCTATTGGCGCAGACGGGAATGGCAGAGGCGGACAAGGATGGGGTGGACATCTGGGTGCACGGTTCTGAAGCAGCGCAGAGGCTGTTTCCGAAATTGGGCTGGAAGGTCATTGGAGAATATGATCTCGATCTAGACGAGGTGAGCGTGCGCGAGTAACGTTGGACTAAAATTGATATCCGGGCAGTACGCCATCGCTCCTCCGCCTCCACCAGACACCAAGTGGGGTCACTACGTTTTCAAGTACATGCTTTACACTCCAAAGCCGAAAGAGTAGCCATTGTGTCTTTTCTATATACGAGCATCCGTTTGAACAGACCAGTTGAATAAGCCACTGGATAGTAGGAGTAGTGAATATGGTGCCGCCGCTGGAAAACGCCCGCGTCGGTCGAGTCTGACGTATCTCCGAAATGTTCCATGAACGAATGCATCAGTTGCGTATACATATTTTTCAGACTCAAACACTGTCTATCACAGAATGAACCCCTTCGCAGACATTTAATATAGCTACGACGGTATGCGACGGAACAAAACCAAAGTACAAGCTTTGTGCTATGGAACATGCGAGCAGAGAAAAAAATAACCAGGCGGGGATTGCAGGATGTCGATGATGTGATTTATGTGGGATGGAACGGGTTGAGAGAGTTTGCCAAAAGAAACAAGCAGAGCGCATGGTGTATACGTATGCAAAACCAGCATAACATCAAAAATCAGCCCCGAGCGCTATCGCACACGGCACATTTATCCTTGACGTCGGGCCCGTTCATTAGCATGCACGTCCCGCACGTCCACGGCCCCGGCCCGTTCGCAGGCTTCGGCGGCGGCGCGCCAGCTGCGGCCCAGTTAAACGCTTGCACCGGCGCCTTGACCGCACCCGGGCGCGCGGTCTCGCAGACGGTGCACTTGTCCTTGACGTCGGGCCCGTTCAGCAACATACACGTCCCACACGTCCACGAACCCGGCGCGCTCGCAGGCTTGGGCGGCGGGGCTCCCGCCGCGGCCCAGTTGAAGCCTTCTCGTGCGGGTGCCGCCTCGTGCGCACGGCCCTTGCCCTTGTCCGGCGCCGGTGCAGTAAAGTCAAACGTCGGCAGCTTGCCCTTGTCGAGCCGGCGTGCGGCGTCGCGCGCTTTGGAGTGGTCAAGCCTTGGAGCGTTGGTGAGTACCGTAAAGACGAACGCGGGCAGCGAGCTCCTCGCCATCGCGCGCGCCACATCCTTCGGGTCCTGCGTCATTGCGGCTTTAGATGCTGCGGGGGCCTTTGGCTGCGGTGGCGGCGGAGGGTCCATGGGGAACAGATTCTTGTCCTTGGGCTTGTCCGCAACGGGCGGCGGAGTCGGCGGCGGCTGGAACGAGTACCGCAATTTCGACGGCTCCTTCGGAGCGCTGCTGGTGGCCATCGGTTTGGGCCCGAGCCGGACCCCGAGCGCGCTGGTACCGTTCCCCAGTGTGAATCCGTTGGAGTTGAAGCCGGATGGGGTTGAGGCCGAACTGGCAGACGAGAACGTCGTAGACGCAGGTGCAGGTGCGGGCGCAGGCGCGGCCTCCGCGTCCTTCTTGGGTGCATCGGCTGCGCCATTGGACGCGCTGTCATTCACTACAGCGTTCCCGATCACCGCAGGCAGGCGCGCGCGTTTGGCCGCCGGCGCTCCTGCTTCCCGCTCTTCCTTGTCCTTCTCCCCCGCGTCCGTGTCCGCGTCTACATCCGCCTCAATGCGCTGCGGTTCAAGGCGGGGGCTGCGGCGCGGCGCGGGGACCGACGGAGCCGCGAGGCTGTTGAGGCTGGCGCTCGCGTTAAAGTGCGCCGGCGGGCGCGAGCGCTTGCTCCCTTTCGGCAGTGTAGCCTCGATGATCGCCTGCGGGAGGAGGGCCTCCTTCTCCTTCTCCTTCTTCTCCTTCTCTTCTCTCTCCTTCTCTTCCTTCGCTGCCTTCTCCTCTTTCTCCTTTGCCTCCCGCGCCTTCCGCTCCGCCGGGCGCCCTGTGGCGCGCACGCGCTTGCGGCTCGCAGCCTCGGGTGGGTGGGTGTTCGTTACACGCACGCTGACGGGACTTGCGCTCTGGTACGGATTCCGCACGTCCGCGCTCTTTGGCGGGGCCGCCGCATCGGCATCGCGAATGAGGGCACTGAGGAGCGCGGCAGCTTTGGTCGGTGTGCCTTGTGCGGGAGACGAGCCGTTTGACGACACGGACGACGCGGGAGAGCCGCCCCACGCTTGACGCAGCGGGGACGGGTTCGCGGGCGCCGTCTGGACCTTGATTATCGTGGAGCGCGCGGGGGTGGTGGTTGAAGCAGTGGCTCCCGGTGAACCAGAGATGGGGGACGACGCGCGCGTGTTACTGAGGGGGAAGGGGAAGTACTGCGACGCGGCGATGCGATTGGGGGACGGGCCGGGTGCGGCAGAGCGCGGCACGGGTGGCGGGGTCGCTGCCGGCGTCTCGAGCCGGCGGCGCTTTGGCGATGCATCGCTCTGCGCGGGCGAGTCACGGAAGACCAAGCGCTCGGGGGTCGCGCGAGACGGCGTACCAAAGGCAGGGGAAGCGTAGCGGTTCTTGGATGGACGGGCGGAGCCGCCGCCAGACCAGCGGTAAACGCCATTCGGGTTCTTTGCGAGGGTCTTGCGGGGGGAGCTGCCGCCTAGCACCGAAGTGGATGAGGAGGCACCAAGGGTGAAGATGTCGTTGGGATCAGCCGGGGAATTGCCGCGTGTCGGAGTGGAGGGGAGACTTGCACTAGTAGAGAAGCGGAATGGTTCTGGTTTTTCTTCGGCTAGAAAAGAAAAGTCAGAGGTTGGGCCCGGGACGGAATGGCAGACAAACCCGGAGTGCTCTTATGTATAAGAGAAATGAGACCCTCTGCTTCAAGAGGTGAAATGGTTTGACCCCGGCGCTGCTCAAGAAAAGCGGCAACCGTGTCCAGATTTTTCTTGGGCGAAGACGAGTCGGGTAGCAGGGATGGCACTTGTTGTTCCATTGGTGGACGAGCAGGTGCAGTTGGGTTGTGGGCCATCTAAAACGCGATTAATATAGAGGAAAAAGCCAAAGCAAGTGCCCAAGCGCACCTGGCGACCACGAGCAGACAGGGATTCCGGGGGACTCTCGTCCGACTGCGAGTCGGACTGTGGTTCTTCATCGTCGTCAACATCGATGGGGGACAGCGAGCGCGAGTTAGAGCGTAGACGCAAGGGATTGAGGTAGTTCAAGAGGCCAGTCGCGATCGACCAGGGCTAAAGCACAATAAGCCATCCAAAAAACGCGCTGAAAACGGGAGGACGGACAGATTTCTTTGCGGCTGTTGGTTTCGGGCGAGCATAAGGGAGAGACGCGGCAGAACGGGCTGCACTGCGGCGGGGATGCGAACGGACCACACCGGACATGGTGGCAGAAGGACGAAATACAATGCTACACAGCCACAAGCCTCATGTCTGTTTTGCTCTCAATGGAGACCTCACATTTGCACCAATTAACCGGCACTCACTCTGCCACCGGAGCTGACCTCGCAAATATTTTTATTTTGTCTTCCGGAGTGGGACGACGATGTTGATTGCAATCCCCCTTGTCCCTGCGACGCTCCTTTGCTTATGTCGCCAGTGGAGAAACATCGCCTTACACACCCCAGGCCTTGGCGCCTCGACCTCAATCGGTTTCGTCTCGACCTGTATCCCGACGGTTTAGACCATTTCTTTTGCGATTGGCTTGCCAGGTCAGGGAACTTGCCGCCCTCACTCGACATAGACGAGGGCGACTCGTTCCACGTCCGCGGGAAGCTAGACCCGCGCCAGCTGCATCTAGTTCTCTAAATGATTGGACGGCGTGCAGCTCAATGGCAGAAAATTTCGTTGTGCGTTTTCACTCATTTAGCTCCTCTCTTTCCCGCCGGAGCCAAGTTTCCCCGGTTGAAGAAGCTCACCGTGGTTTGCTCGCATGATTCTACCTAAGATCTCGTCGGTTATAATTACCCTCCACGCGAATTGAGGAACGCCCCCTTACTCGAGGAGATTCACCTCTTCAGAGGCCAGTGGATATACCTTGGCACCGGTTACAGCGTAGACGTGGCCAACGTTCCGAGGGCATCGAGGTCCTACGTAGCGGTACCAGCCTTTCACGATGCGCGCTTTCCCTCGTCCCGGGCCCGATCGCGCCATTTCATCCCTTCCCTCCATCACCAATCTACAGGAATTGACATTATCCGAGAGTGCACACACCCCAGAACCACTTCTCGTGATGGCCCTGCTCAAGCACCTGACGCTCCCCGCTCCGAAAGACCTCACCCCCAAATTTTTACACGTAGGGAGCCGATATCACCGAATTTCTGTCCGTCACCTCGCGCTCGTCGCTCCAGCTGCAATCGTTGACCCTTTGTCTCATGCCCGATTCATTCCCTCCATCACATACCTCAAACTCCATCTCTCCACACCCGTTGGCGCCTTGCTTGACCGGCTCGCCTGTGATGCCGGATTCCTCCCCCACCTAGTGAACGTGGACATCACCAATTTCTCGCCGTCCCGCCGCCGGCCGACGGCGCATCCGGGTCCTAGCTCGGAGCAGATATACGGCGGGGAGACATGAGTTCACCACCGAACGAACTCGCAGTAGACTGTGTCCCAGTTCAATTGGATTTATTCCGGTTCGAACATGCCAGGTCGGAGGCGATGAACCTTTTGCAGGCTGAAGTGGTATCAGACCCGAGGTATCGAGAGTTGTGGACGCCGGACGCGTATCTCGAGGAACGGTCGCGGTACCAAGAGTGGTGCATTTGATTGGTGATTGTGGAGTAGATACCACGGCAAATCTAGGGGTGGCGAAATATCGCTGTCGGTGAAATCCGCGTAAATAGTACGCTCGACGCGTCGTCTGGGGTTTGTAACTACTGTAGGCCAACAGTTTCGGCGCGATTTCAAATTTCATAGGCGGTCACGTGTGGCGAGCACTTTTTTTTTCGCCTCGATATGTCTACTTCGATTATCCTCTCCGGTCGGCCGATAGAGTATCAAAAACAATGTAGTATCGTCCAGCGCGTCGATGGATCCCTCACCTTTGCACCAGTCAATCGTTTTGCGCTCACTCTGCCGCCCGAGCTCACTTCACAAATATTCTTATTTTGTCTTCCACCTCCAAACTGGAAGGGTGAATTCGCCAAACCCGATCCTTCCACCGCTCCCCTACTCCTACTCTCGATTTGCCGCCAGTGGAGAAACATTGCATTACACACCCCGGGTCTTTGGACCTCCCTGTATCTCGACCTCAACTGGTTCCGCCTTGACCTCCCGTATCACGGTTTGCACCGTTTATTTTGCGATTGGCTTTCCAGGACGGGGGACTTGCCGCTCTCGATCAGGATAGACGAGGGAGGTTGTTACAACGTCGACGGGGAGCTCGACATGCGTCAACTGTTTCCAGTGCTGGAGATGATTGGTCGCCTTTCGACTCGATGGGAGACCATCTGGTTCAGTGTCTTCCCAGAACATTTATTCTCCGTGGAGGGCAGGTTTCCCCGGTTGAAGAAGCTCGGCGTGGAATGCTCGTCCGATTTTCAATTCGAGTGGCACTATATCGACTACCCTCCGCGCGAATTGAGGGACGCGTCCATGCTCCAGGAAATTCAGCTCTTTCGAGCACCGTGGACGACATTGACCATACCGCCATCATTGCCTGTTTACCTCTCGGAGAAGATTGGTGTTTATGAGGGCCTCGATATCCTGCGCAGCGGTACCGGCCTTTCACGCTGCACCCTCTACCTCGTCCCCGATCCCCCTCGCTCTATCATCCCCCTTCCACCCATCGCCAATCTGCAGGACCTCACGTTGTCCGAGTGCGCAGACACCCCAGAGCCACTTCTCGTGATGAAAATGCTTAAGCATCTGACACTCCCCTCTCTGAAAAATCTCAGCCTCAGATTCGAGGACGCGGACGACCGACTTCCCGCCGATATCACCGAATTTATATCCTTCATCTCGCGCTCCTCGCTCCAGCTGAAGCTCCAGACGTTGACCCTCTGCCTCGTCCCCACGTCAGAGACGCGCCTGCTGCAATGCATCCAGTCCATCCCTTCCCTCGTTGCCCTCCAGCTCCAGCTCTCCACACCGATCAGCGTCGTACTTGATCGATTCACCTGTGACGCCAGATTTCTGCCCCGCTTGCAATCGCTGCACGTCATGAATTACTCGTTTTTATGGGGCCACAACGAGACCGAGCCGCACCAGGCCCCGGACGCGGAGCAGGTGCTCGAGATGCTTGCGGCGAGGTACTCTCATGAGATGCCCGGAAATTGTGTTCAATTGCAGTCATTCCGCTTCGGCCATGGGCGGTCGGAGGCGATGAAGCTGTTCGCAGCCAGAGTGGTATCAGATTCAAGGTATCAGAAGCTGGCCGGAGCGGGGATGGATTTGTTCTTTGGGGATGGAACGGCGGAATACGATTCGTGGTATGTTAATAATTAATTGTTGATTGTGAAATTTAGTAGAATGTCCGAGATATTACTTTGAATCCATGGGTGGCGAGGGATCTTCTACGGTTAAATCAGTATATAGCACTCGATTTCGGCCTGAGGTACCACTCAGTTTGAATATCACACCGGCCAAATTGAATATTCAGCTCGGCTGATTGTCACCCGAAAAGATCCCTTTCAGCTACTTATTCAGCTTGCGGCATTTTTGCCATTGGCTCGGAAAATGCCGAGCCAATGGCAAAAATGCCGCAAGCTGAACATGTTGCCGAAAATGGTGTTTTCAGGTAACGTTTAGGCAGCATAATCCCGGCTGAATATTCACTTTTGTAGGTGTGTATAGGGAATCGCACCGTACGTATGGCTTACGGTCATACGTACGGTACGTACGTGCACCGTACGTACCGGCCGTACCGGGAGCTGTTTTGCTGCGTGGCAAGAAACCCGTACGTATACGGATACGGGTCCGTATCAAGCCGTATTTCGACAAACTCGCTTGAACTTCGCCGGAGCTGTCTCGGTAACCCAGACGTTCTAGTGTTGTTCTAGTGTGACCTGCTATGAGCGCACTGATTGATATCTTATCTATCACTTTCGGATTGATCCGGCGGAGTTTAAATAAAAGATAAGAGAAAGATGGGCGCCACACCGTCGATTAGCTAACTTCGGTGCAACCGAAGTGCAATTCGAAACCTGTCCGGGAATTTTCCTATTGGCTCGGCATTTTCCGGACCAATGGGAAAATTCCCGGACTCATTTCAGATTGCACATCAGGCGCACCGAAGTTAGTTAATGGCCGGTGTGCGCAGATCACACTAGAACGTCTGGGGCATTTGGTATAGCAACACCCCCCATGGTGTCACATCCCTCCTCCTCCTCCCTCCTGCCGCCTTCCTGCCCTGCTGCCTGCTCCTATACTCACTTCTATTCCCTCCAGAGCCTCCACAATTTTTTCCGATTTTTTCCCCCACTTCCTGTGCTGTTGTGGGCCGTCCAAAATGACAACTATTTGGCAGGCATTGAGTGCGGTTGGTCCAAATTGACCTCGGGCTGCAAGTCCAAAAATATATATTGTGTTATATACAGATAGACAACCCTTCTGCATTATTTTGAGCATCCTTGAGGCATGCTGAGGTGAGTGCGACACAAAAGTGAGGGAGGTGACATTCCTGGGTGTGACACCATGGGGGGTGTTGCTATACCAAATGCCCCAGACGTTCTGGCGTGATCTTGGGCCCGGTTTTCTTATCATTTATTCAAACTCCGCCGGATCAGCTCCGGATAAGATAAGGATCACGCCAGAACGTCTGGGTTACCGAGACAGCGCATCGACATAGTTTGTAACGCGTTTTCGTCCGATTAAATCCGACGCGACCAGCTCACCTCAACCCTTCGCCATGTCCATCTCGATTGTCCTCTCCAATCGAGCCACTGAATATCAGGGCCAACACAAAATCATCCAACGTGATGATGGATCCCTCACCTTTGCGCCAGTCAATCGTTTCGCGCTCACCCTGCCACCGGAGCTCACTTCGCTCATATTCTTATTTTGTCTTCCAGACGATGAATTCATTTCCCCCGAGCCTTCCAGCGCTCCTCTACTTCTTTGTCGCATCTGCCGCCAGTGGAGACACATAGCACTGGCAACGCCTGGCCTTTGGGCCTCCCTCTTCCTCGATTTGGACTGGTTTTTCCCCATGGCCCCCAATTTCGAAGAACCAGCACCTGATTTGGGGCTTTTCTTTCGCCAGTGGCTTTCGAATGCCCGCAGCTTGCCGCTTTCCCTCCGCGTGGAAGACGATCCGAAGTATGATGACTGGAAGCCCGGGCCAACTAACGCTGGATATCGTTCTGTGTTTAGAATGATTGGCCAGCTTTCAGCCCAGTGGCGGAAAATCACCCTTCGCGTCTCCCCACCCTATTTTAACGATGCGTACCCCTCCAGTACAGTTTTCCCTTGGCTCGAGCAGCTGGCGGTGCCGCAGGTCGAGATGTCCGAAACGCCTTGGATGCGCAATATCCCTTGGAAACAGCTCACTGTCTTTCGTTCAGAAAAGATCAGTGTTTCTGAATGTGTTCATGTTCTCCGCGACGCTCCCAACCTCCTACACTGTTCCTTTTCCATTCGTCGAGAGAGTTCTCGCGTTGTCGCCTCTCTTCCACCTCTTCATCTTTGGGTCCTTCGGGTCCTAGAGATCACGGACTACGTTGGAGAAACGAAGACCCTACTCCAATCCTTGACATTACCGGCTTTGCTGGGCCTTACACTGAAGTTTCCCCTTCTACGGCACGTCCATTACGAGATTGGCCTAATCCCATTCGCCTCCCGATCCCCCCAACTCCGCGAGTTGACCCTTTGCCTGATACCAAGCTCACAGGCATGGCTTGTAACATGCCTTCGGTCGTTTCCTTCCGTCACCACCCTGCGACTTCAGCTCCCTAAAGGCGCGGACGACCTGATCTGTCATCTTAAAAGCGACATCAATCTTTTTCCTCGCTTGGAATCCTTGCACATCGTGCAAAATACTCCGTACAGCAGGGCCCCAAACGTAGATGGATTGCTCGAGATGCTTTCGGCGAGATGGGATCCTCCTTTCGACTCGCAGAACAGCCGGAACCTGAGAGCCCAGCTACGATCTTTCGAGTCCGAGTATTCCGATTCGACAGCGATCGATAGCTCGATGTTTGCAGTGAGGCAAGATCCAAGGTTTCGGCTATTGAAGGAACGCGGCATGTCTTTGCAGATCGGGCTCCGAAACGTCTGGTTTCCAGACTGGTGTACCGAGCGGCCGTCGTCTTGAAATATACTCCAGTCCGTTATTCTTGGGACTCTTAATTCCATTGTGCCCCAGATCTCGACCCAGGACTCGATGCCTTACTTTTCGCCCCATCCCGCTGCACTGCGTCGAAAGCGTAGCCTACAGGCGTGTGCCCGACCGCCTTCGATGTCGATTCCGGTGCGGTATCCTGTCAATTCCCCGCACCTTTGCGCTCCTCTGCCCTGCACACTTCTAGTACTCCCACACATGTTACGACACTGCGCTCGAACGAGTTTCGTGTAAATTGCATGATCTGCACACATGTCGCTAAAAAGTGCGCACGAGTCCCGATGGATCACGTGAGGATTCCTCTCGAGTCGCCTCCCTTTTGTCTCTTTAGGCTTTCACGTTAACTTCAACTTCACAAATAGACATGTTTGCGCACGGCCTCTGTTTTTAAATCTCTCATGGCCACGTCACGGAAGATGTCGTGGCGACGTATAATATCGTCGACCTGTCCGTCAAGGCAGCGGCCGTACGATTATCGATATAGAAACAGAAGCCGACTTTTCGCCCCAGTCACGTGTTCCCAATAAGGCAATTCGCGTGTTGTGTTTGGTTTTTGAGCCCAATGCAGTAAATTGTTCCGGCCGACGGTGGAATTGTGACAGTCTCGTGTCTGGCGCGTCGCGTCGCGCCTTCCAAGTCCGTGTGCCACGGTACGAAGTGGCAACTGCAATAGATTTACAAGGAATTCAGATGTCTGCCGTAAGTCAAATTCTTATAGTAAATGGGTTCAATATTCATTTTCTGAAGTGTATACAAGATTGGGCCGAGCAGCCAAGTAAGGATGGTAGGAGGTAAGGGAAATACGCAAAGAAACCCACGAGCGTGAGACGTGGCAGGTCCTTACGTGTTGAAATGATCTATCTACGCACGAAAGGATAGGTGGCAAACTGGGGCAGACTCCAAACTTACCTACCCCTACGCGGCCAAAACCACTCGGCAAGGTGGCATGCAAATTATCCACCGGGTCGTCATCCAATCACCAAAATGGGACGTGCGCGCCGTGCGAGACAGCTGGTGTCGGGAAGCGACGCGTCGTGCACGGCACACGTGGCGATTGACATGAGGTTTGTTGACGGTCGTGGCGTCGTGGAGGTGGCGACGGGATAGCTAGATGGTCCAGGAGCTGGATGTGGTCGGGGACGGCGGGAAGAGGTGAAGTGGGGCATCGGGAGCCATCGTGGTAGGAGGAAAGGACAATGGTAAGTGACAACAGTCACATTGGTTCCGTTTACGGTCGTGCAGCAAACATGGCACGCGAATTTCTTCTTTTGGATGCACGTGACTGGGGCGAAAAGTCAAAAGCTTATAGAAACTCCACGGTCAGTGTCATTTTTCGAATATTGAAGCAGGGGAGAGTATCTCGATGATCACATAGTCACCGCGCAACGGTTGATATTCATTGAAGACTCAAACCCCGTTTTCCAAAGTATATGTGGATCTTACCATCTTAGAATTGTCGGCTGATGACGTACAACTAGCGCATCCCGACCTCGTCGCCGAAGCGATTCTCGAGGAGACGATTCGGCTGTAAGATCTGCATTGCAAGACTGAACGGGCTCTCAATGTAAGCATCCACTTTTACAGCGAAGGTCGACCGAACGTACAAGAAGATTTTACAATAACATGTCGGCTGCAGCAAGGTAGTGCACACTATGTCACTTCTTGAGCCAAACCAACGGTGATCTGCAAGACGCCGAATCGGTGGCGTCTTTGATCAATGACGCGGCGAAACTGGTCGCTCGCGTTCACACAACCAGCGTATACGCCGTGAGCGGCGTCGAAGCTCAACCTCCAGATGTGACGATCACTAGCCACCAACACCTCATCCGCACAACCGAGGAAACCCTTACTTCTTTGACCTATGGCGATCGCGCCAAAATCTTGGCTCCCGCGGGAAGCTGGATCAGCCACCAACCAAAACTGCTTAGAATTATCCCCCACCCATCTGGTCCCATCATTTGCATTTACGATTAAAAGTCGAATTCAAGAGTATCTCTTGAGATCAATGATGACGGACGCAGCAAAACACATTCTTCACTCATTCTTCCACGCCTGCCGACACAGGAGGCAAACCCAGCAACATCGTTTCCTCCTGATTTCGACTTCACTACAGTCGTGGAAACGGCTGTGAACTTCGGACATCGCGTTTGTAGCCAGAGCCACGAGAGTATATCCCGGATTTATTTACATGAGCTATGCTCGGTACATGCACATATCGCAGCATTTGATGCCCGAGATGATTCTGAGGCGAAGTCGTTGAAAGCGACGACGTGCGTCCTCAAAATCACAATCGTTCACGAAATGTCGCATTATCTGGTCACTGGGGGTGAGTTCTAACAGATCACTCTTTTGCTGCCGTCATGGTTTTGACATAGATCGCAGATACCCCGCCTCGGGAAAATGTGCTCGGTGGTGCTGAGCCACGATTTGACAGATGCATCCGAGATGGAAGAATGGAAGCGGGGCTCATCATCCAGCGCCTGAGGATAGTTAAACTGTATGGGTTGGCGTACGACGTCGGTAAGTCCAGACACGATTATTTGAACGTCATTGTGTATTCACTCCGTGACAGACGATCTACTTGCCGTTTTTATCGAACGCCAGACCACCACCGTCCTCCCCGCAACACCCTCGTTGTGGCATCCCGAGACGGCGAAGTAAGGGATGTACCGCTGTCCTTATCGTCGTTGGTTTCTTCTGGGAAGGAAGAAGAGGACGAGGAGGAGGACAGCAACGAGGAAGCGTTTGCGGAAGCGATTGGAGTCCCTCGGACAGTCTGGCTAAAAATCCGGACATCATCTCCCAGTTCAGTGGGCCTGATCTCCCATTGTTTGCAGGCGGGATGCCCAAATCGTTCAATGCTGCCAGACGTTTTATGCACGAACGTGCTTCTCCGTCCCCATCCCATCCTTCGCCCTCGACCCTTGCTCGACCCCCTGACCGCACCATGGCTCCAGTTCTGCGCCCAGAAACCCCTGTTACCCCCACTCCCCCTCCAGGACGTCTGCGAGTCGTGGTTGGTCGATGTGTCGCACGCTCTTAGCCCACATGGTAATTCATTCCAGACATTCCATTCGGAAACTGCCAGTGCGCAGACGAAGGTGTTCGACGCCACCTTCGTCTTTAATAGACCCGGTGGAATGGACCCACCATGGCTATGGCGGTCACCGAATTAGGCTCTCCGTCTCTCGTCCAGCCATGTATGTAAATCATGTGCTGATACACTGGCAAGACGTCTCTTCCAGCCCAGAATGACTCGGACTGGCAAGCTTGCACGGATATTTACCAATGCGCATGGCGTTCCCTAATTCGGGCGCAAGGAATTTGGAACTCGTCCCATTCAAAGGCATTCATTGGAGACTGGTGGGAGCTCACACGTACACCGTTACTGAGAGAATATGCAAGCGCCCGAAGCTGACAGTGATGCAGCGAATCAGATTGTCAGAATACGCCAAGTAAATTGCAAGTACTTAATAGGTAGTTTAGATATCTTTTTGCTCCCGGAATCAGTGAGGCACTGGTGACAGTGGTGACCAGTCTCAGTCTGTTGGTCGAAACTTGAACAATTCCGACGCAGCGAAGGCCTATAACGAGAAGGTCAATGTCCCAGAAGGAAGTTGAATCTTGTTAGGTTCCAACGGCATCACCATTCATTGGAAACAAACACTCCGAGTTGACGATGTCCGCGATTCGGCCGGCGCGCGAGGGAAAGCACAAGTATCCCCTCATCGACTCTGACCCTCATGCATCCCGCGTATTGAGATACATGCGGCCCAGCGACTACGCTATATGGGCCGCCTACACCGCCGGGACTCCCGCCGTTTTCTGGGGATGGGGTGAGCATTGAGCTCGGTCCTCTCTTTCTTATCACCGACGACGAGCAGAGAAACTTGACCGCACGGGATTCAATCTCAAACCTCAGCTTAAAATCGGCGCCTGGCTCGGCTTCTGCGCGGGCTTTCTCATCGCGTACTCGAGGTCTAGCAGTGCGTTAAGCCAATTCTGCGTGTTCTAATGGACAGAAATGAATGCAATTGCCATAGGGCGCTTCTGGGGCTGGTCGGAGAATGCGCGCGAGGAGGCGCGCGACCTCGAGGAGCTGACCCAGCGTGCGCGTGAGGGCAAGCCGCTCTACGGCGAGTCGTCCCAGCCGATGTGGGTGCAGGCTGCCGCCCACCGCAACTCGCAGTACTCCCAGCTCAAATTCTGTGCGTCTTACTGTGTCTCTCTGCATTCTTATCGCCCTGACGAGTTGCAGCGCTCTTCCCCATGGTCAATCTCGTCAACCACCCGTTCCACGGAACGGACCCCGCCAAGTACGGCGTGAAGGCGGAGCCCGCTGTTCTGGAAGATTACGAGGGGCTGCGCCCCGGCGAGCTCCACCATAAGAAAAAGAACCCAAAGCCGACCACCGAAGCACCGACCTCCGAGGCGTAGAGCAGCTGTCACCAATTTGTACACTTGCGAATTCATGAGATTGTTTCCGTTTTCAATTGCGATGGGACTTGAGGGGATGGATTTTCTTTCGGGATTGAATTCTCTGCCGACCTGTTCCTAATCCAGCAGACTACCATAGGCCGTTTCAGACATTCCTTCCGATTGACGAGATGGGTTTTAATTGATCTGGTATAGAATGGGACAGATATATCACTAGTATGCTACGTTTACACGCTTATTTTCAAACTCGTCCCATCGAGCGAGTGCATCCACGACAAAGTGCGCGGTATCCTTTCTCGATATCGTGTATCCGCCCAACTCCTCTTCACTGACGCGGTAGGTCTTTTTCTCCTTTCCAGACGCCGCAACTTTGTCGGCCACGCACTTGCCATCTGTCAATAGCGCAGGCCGGATTACTAGGACGCGTTTGAGTGTGCCGGGGGCAGGGAGACCTGGCCTTTCCCTCCATCCTTCACCCACGATGTCCGCTCCCGGCTCGCCGTCGGCCTTGGAGTTCCAGGTCCACCCCGCACAGTGCGCGAGGACACGCTCCATGCCGATTTTATCTCTGTGAGGGCCATTGAGCATCGAGTACATGGGCTTGATCAGGTGCGGGAGGGCATCATGCGCGGTGCGGGTGAGTCCAATGGATGAGATCACGATGATTCTAGGCTGTGGCGCGTCGGCGTATGTGGGCATCGTGCAAAGGACGTTCAGGATTGATTGGGCGCAGAGGTTGGGCTGATCAATCACGATCCCCTTCAAGATGGAGAAAGAGGGTGTTCCCCCTATGGGGCCAGTTAGTTTGTGAACAAAATCATCCCGAGACTGAGATACTTGCCAACGGAGAAGATGAGAGCATCGACCACGCCTGCTTCATTCCATGCGCGTCGCGTGTCTTCTTCCTTGGTCGCATCTCCTTTGACGAGACGGACATGTCCGGACTTGATGTAGCCTTGGATGAGAGCATCATCGTCGAAAACAGCAGGCGACCGGAGGAGAAATGTCACTGTCGCGCCTTTATCTGGAGTGTGTCTCAGACAGACACATAACGAATCTGAGGTTTCGCCTACCGAGAAGGCGAACAGCAGAAAAGTATCCAATATTGCGGGATGCACCGACCGCGAGGACATTGAGCTTCAAGGATGCCATGGATAAAAGAGGAGGTTGTAATGGTGGAGGGAAATTCTATAGAGGCAATTTATACGTGCATGGTAACATGAGATTGGCTGGCCCTGATAGAATACGCCGCCACGTACGCGTTCCGAGGCGGCAGCGCAGTCTGCTGCGTCGTAGTATGTTTTACTTTGGTTTACTGGAGCGCTCCGCAGTGACCGTGACTGCGTTCAGCACGGCGAAACCAGTAGCCCGCCACTTAGTATTTAGGGCAGACTGGTGTCTAGGTCATCAATATGAGCTGTGAGGACGACATAGACAGGCCAGGTCGGAGAAAGTAGGCGGAAATGGTGCCAGTGCCTATACCGCGAGATCGTCGGCCGTAGTCAAGCCGTAATCGTCACCCCGTAATTGCATTAACGTACTACTGATTCCGCCTATACGGCTCTACGGCTAGCTACAGAACTGGATATCCTCATCATCATACGGCGTCAGCGAGCGTGCCACGCGCACGCAACAGCATTTGTGTTTACCGCCAAGTAAACGTATCTAAGGCGTATTGAGGTTTGAACTTTGGGGAACAACTACGACCGAACAAAGCCGAACAACTCGATTGGATCACACGGACTCAACGCCCATGTCCAGAAAAGGTAATTCCCCAGAGTATGGTAGCAGACAGAACTTCGTGACAAGTTTGAGTCCCAATTTGGAAATCATTACTAGTGACTCAAAAGTTTCTTAATTTTCGATTAAAGTGTGCAAAAAGCACGGTAGCAAGGTTCTCTACAGATCCCCCGGAGCAGAAGTTTGAAATTCCAAAATTATTGTTTTCTGGCAGTGATTTCGCGCTTTTGATGGCGGGCCGCGTCTTAGCCGATGGCTAGCCGGTGGCTGTGCTATTCCCTTTCAGTACTCGGCATGCACAAAATCACTTGAGATCCCTCCTCTGGGCTCCAATCTCTCAATGGGTTATTTTCTTTACTCAATATGGTCAAAATGACTGTCCCAGTTGTTAAGTTTGGCCAGTGAGGTACACTAACTTTTTAAATTTTTGGCTGAGATTTCGCGCTTTTTTTCCCATGGTCAGACCGCCTTCATTTTTTCTGAAATGAAAATTTTACCTATACAACAGCCCATTCTGGGTCTAAATCTCAAATCTTAGAACAATGTGATGGAAATTCCGGCTTGTCATGAAGTTCCGTCTGCTACCATACCTCGAAGCGCGAAGACATAGGAATGCTCACCCATTCAATCAGTTTGTTTGATGCAAGTGAAAATTTCACTGCGGGGATCAATAAAATTTTCCACTGGAAGAGGTCGGTACAATGTATGGCTACCACGGCCGCACCGTTAACTTAACGCTTCGTTAAAATTCCAGAAGTTAATATTTCACAAAAGTTTCGTTACTATAATCGAGCTTGGGGACCCATTCACAGCACCGGTTCCTCAATTGTATGGGCCTTTTAGTTAGCTCCGCTTTTCTAAGTATGGTAAAACAAATAAATTAGCCCCAAACTCAATTTTATATGTCTGATTTGGGATCCACCCAAATCTGATATTATTTGTTCTAAGATATTTAGAGAAGTGGAGCTAACCTAATTCCGGCGTACTCAGAAGCACGAGGAAATAGCGAAGCGGCGACTCCCGGCGTCGAGCCGAGAGCCCCAAGAAAGACATGTATAGCGGAACGGTACGGCTATAAAGGCTATTAAGTGATGATGGAAAATTATGTGATTAGCGCACCCGAAATCCGGGCATCGCAGTGAAGGGGGCGAGTGGAGGAATGTGGTGAGATGGTTTGTAGAGAGAAAGGGAAAAAGGAAAGGAAATTGAGCAAGGCGATGGGAAGAGAACACGATACATGTCTAGGGAGGTCCGGTAGCCGAGGGCTGATGGACAGGATGGCCGAATAACATCGCTTGGAGAAGAACGGGGTTCTTCCAGATGTAGATGCGGAAGGCGTCGGATGCCCAGCGGCCAATGGCCTGGATAACGTTCGGGGGAACACCGGCCTCGGCGAGGGAGGTAGCGCCGCCCGAGCGCAAGGACTGGCCGGCGACATCGTGGGGGAAATAGTGCTTGAGGCGAGAGATGAACCATCCACACGACGGCACTGATCCGTTGGAGCGCAGCCAGAGCTCGCGGTTCAACGGGAAAAGGCAGTCGCGGGAGGCCAAGTAAGCGCGGAAGAAGTGATGGGGGTTGGATTGGCGGGTTGTCCGCTGAATGATGATTGTGTTTCCCTCGTAAAAACCATCAGCCTTGTGGTAAGGGAGGAAGAATGAATAGTCGTTTGCCACGACCTTGACTGTGTGCCTGAGTGTGATTTTTCGTACATTGTGAAGCCGGATGGTATCGGGTACGGTCATCTCGCCTAACCGTAACAAACCGTCACGGCCTGTGGTCAGCATGCTGAGGAAAAGGATGTCGTCATGGATGAGGGAAGCACTGAGTGCGGCAACAACCAGGACAATGTTGTCCTCACCGATGGGTCGCTTACGGTGAACTGGCGTGCCAAACCTGCGCAAGCATCCGGCGAGCGTGCGAGAGACGAGCGGGCCGTTTCGGCGGGCACGCACATTGGGAAAAAAGGTCTCGAGCTGGTTGCAGATACCCGAGAGGTAGGAGCCGACGGAACGGGGATTGATGTGTGCAGACATGTACACAGTGTAGAAGCTGAGGGTTTCTTCGGTCGGTTCGATGGGAATGCCGTGGATTTTGCAGAAAGTGAGGTATGAGTTCAGTGCAGAGGTGTATGCGGAGGTGGAATTGGGATCAAGCGCGAGACCGAGAGCAATAGCCCGCTCGCGAACGAGGCGGTCTAAGGTCCACGGCAGCCTGTGAGGCTGACGGGACGTGGGAGTGATATGGATCATTTGGTGACGCCCCCAGCGTTCCTCGCGGGGTTATAGGGTGATGGAGATGATGAGGAAAGCTGGCCGAGGACCCGCTCAGCTGAAACGATAACGACGCTGAAAAAGAGGATAGTGAAAGATGGAGGGGAAAGGGGGAGACTGCACCGCGAGAAAGGATTGGTGGGTCCACCGGCACGAAGCCCGGTTGGAGCGACCAGATCAATTCTGCTGGCGGTCAGGGCAGTCAGGACCCTTGTGTCCAGCAATCTTGCAGACGTTGCAGACGTGCAAACACCTGCACTTGCCCGCATCAACGGTGCAGCGTCCGGCATTCCAGTTATTGCAAGCCTCCGTCTTCGGCTTGCGAACAGCACCTGAGGTTGGGTCGCGTTGAGCGCCGACGACACCGACGCCAATGGAGTCGATGACGGCAGTTTTGATGTCGACGAAGTGGTGGAAGTCAGTGAGTTCCAAATCACGACGCTGTGTGACACGCTTACGGACCGCCTTGTCGAAGGAGATAATGTGATCGTGGAACAGTGGGCTTGTGGCAGCGAATAACCCGATGATGTACTCACGATAAGCCTTGAGCTCCTTCGCGCGATGAGGAAAGACAAAGAGGGTGGCGGTACACATGCGGTCGAACGCGATGGTCCACGTCCCTGCATCGCTGATGAGTTTGGTAGGGGCGACGGTGCCGAACCGGAGTTCCAGGCCGCCGCCAAGGGGCTCCGAACGTTCGTCATCTGTGGTTGTCGAGAAGAAGCTGCTGATGACCGAGTCGAGACTGACTGGTCGGCTGCTGACAAGATTTGTCCATTCGGAGTCAGGGAATTCAGGCGCGCGTGGAGACGTGGAGATGGAGCACTTTGCAAATTTGGGATCCTGCAACAATACTTTGAGGATGCGCAAAGTCTCGGTGAGATTGTGGGAGAGAGGTTGAATAGAAGACTCAATGAAATCTGACATTGCCCAGGGGTACTGAGACTCGAGAGCCGCACTGGAACGTCCACCCTGTCGCTCAAAAAACGGCGGGGTGGGACTTCTGTGCAGACCTTGACCCTCTGCCAAAGGTGGAGCAGGCTCGCGACCACGGCCGCGGTCAGCGGCGCCACGCTCCTGTTCGTCATGGTCGTCAAGGGCCCGGAGGAAAGAGTCGAAAGCAGTTTCGATGTCTTCGGGGCTCCCAACTTGTGCGGCAAGGAGTTTCTGATGAATCTCAGACAAAGCCTTGCCTTTAGGGACCTGCTGCCGGCGATACTGGTCGACAATGAGTTCGCAATTGGCAAGAGCGGCCTGGACGGCGGGAGAACTGCCGCCAGGGGAAATGTCGCCACCACCGGCAGCTTGGTTCACGGCAGGACCGGCTTGAGCCTGACCCTGAGCAGGACCTTGCTGAGCAGGGGTGTGCGCATTGCCAGGGCCAGAAGGAGAAGGACCAGTACCAGGACCGGGAGAGCCGAGGTTGCTGGGCGCCAGAATTTTGCGCCCGAGGTTGGGGACATTGTCGCTCATGGAGATAGACTCGGGATAGACTCGGGGAATGAGAACCGGAAGGGTCGATGGAAATGCAAAGTATTTCGAGTACCGAGAAAATAAACAGCGAGGCAGGAATTCTTCGCTGAGCGACGAATGAGCACCCCTAGCTCTGCGGGTGCTGCTTTTATAGACACTCTGTGTCTCAGGTAAGATCGGCCTGTAAAATGTTAAGCCCAAGGCAGTCCGACTGCTCCTGAGAATTGAATACCGGGTCAGGGCAGCCCGGCTGCTCCTGAGATGGATCGCTGGCCAGGAGTGACTCAGGAAGGCGGACAACCCGTGTTTTTCGAACAACGACCTGGCGTTGGACGTCAGGAAGCCGTGAGGAGGAGGAAAGAAATAATGCTATTCATACCGTGTGCAATTAGACTATAGTAAAACTAGTTCTAAACTCGATAAAATGTGCACTTAATGCATTGGAAACACCTCTGATTGGCTGCTAATGAATTAAATGGGCATTTTAGTTAGCTCCACTTCCTTAAGTATCTTAGCACAAATAATATTGGATTTGGTTGGATCCCAAATCGGACATATAAAATTGAGTTTGGGCCAATTTATTTGTTTTATCATACTTAGAAAAGCGGAGCTAACTAAAAGGCCCATTTAATTGAGGTACCAGCGCTGTGATTATGAATTCTTAAAACACAGGACACAGGATCGTAAGATCATTCTAAGACTGATGGTCCCCATTGGGATAAGTCACTTGGAATATAGCCTGGCAGCGCCTCGCTTGCACCCCACCAGGAACATTCATGGAGGAGAGAAGCAGAATATATTGAAGCCGTGTAGATAAGAACATAATAAGCCCGGTGCTGTTGGCGACTGGGGGGCCAACTCACATGCGACATCAGTTTCAGGTAACCTGCTCAGAGAGGGAGGGAGCAGAGAATACCAGACACAAATGTAGCAAACGGCATGAGGGTGTTCTTAATTTTGGAAAGAGCCAAGGTGTGCGACGTTTGGGATGCGGCAGAGGAAATGGTCTTGCAGGCTTGAGAATTGACATGGAGGAAGGTCCAACAAGTTCTTTGTATATCTTCTGAAGGTCTTGATATTACCAGAATTAGATTTGCAGTCTTGATCTGTCATGGTTGACCCGAGATGTGGCGAGAGCAGAGCTGAGGAGAGAAATTCCGAGACTTGCCAGCACAATGCTCCCTGTGAGACTGGTTGTTTGGAATACCTGAAAGCTGTCTTGCCAGTGACACAAAGTCTTGATGTTGGAACCTTTCAACTCCACCCGGGGCACAGGGAGCGTGGGGAGGAATCAGTGCAGAGCCTGAGGTCATTGGCAAGAAGACAGATCACACGGGCCCAAACTCGAACCACAAACAAATAGCGACGGAGTTTGAAATAGCAATGGAGCGTTCCAGAGCGGCGGGCATCACCGGTTGCACTAAATCACTAACCTTGCCGTGCCGGTGTCTTATGACTTGACAAGTGTTTCTTACGGCGTGACAGGTCTTGACAAATTGGTAAGGAAAGTCTTGACAATGCCGGAACAAAAAGATTGTTACGATTATCATAAGAATAATCTAACGGAATGTTGCTATTCGGGTCTTAGGAAAAGTTACAACAACTGATCTTAAGATTTCACAAAACTTCTGTTTGGCCGTGTAGTTCCTATGGTAAAACTGGGGAATTTTTCCTGCTTTAAAATTTGAGTAAAACAGAGGCCTTTTCCTGTGCTTTTTCAGTGGGAAAAAGGAAGTTTTTGAACAAAATTTTCCTGCAATCTTTTCGCCCAGAACGGGAATCCTGTTTCCTCAAGACAAATTCCGTCCATTTTTTCCTAGGGTAAAAGGATCTCTCCGTGTGAAGGTAAAAGGCAGTGAAAAATGGTTCATTTTTCCCACAAAGTTCTGGCTGTAAAAGCCTTCATTTTTCCTTGTATAAACGGGTAGCCCCTCATAGGTTCATTTTTCCCTGCCTTTTCACAAAGGGAGATCCCTTTACCCTGTGAAAAAATAGATGGAATTTGTCTTGAGGAAACAGGATTCCTGTTCTGGGCAAAAATATTGCAGGAAAAATTGTTCAAAAAACTTCCTTTTTCTCGGTGAAAAAGCACAGGAAAAAGTTCCAGCGGAAAAATTTATCAATCCCCGTAGTGTTTAGTGCGGAGGCGACATTCTTTACTTTCTGCCCACTTCCTTCTGTCCATTCACACTCTCTTGTGGTGACCTAGACCGACAAATCTGCACGCCCACCCCAATGATCCTATTCTCTCATTGTCGGGGTCTTGCGACAAGTTGAGAGCATCAAAGATGACACACTGATGCTTGATGGGATCACCTAAACTCAACGCCAGTGACGACCCGGCCCAGCGTCCAAGATGAGAAATCTGCCCAGGACCGCACAGTATGCCAGAGCTAAATCACGCCAATTCCTCGACATGCCCTTTTCGAGGGAAGCTGTTCATATCTTTGCGAAGTTCATCTTTCAGGTCCTCATGATCTTTGCTCCCAGGTACTTTCCCGTAGTTTTTAGGATTCCAGGATAGCCATTGTCCCGTCTTCATCCGTCATCTCGTGAGATGTCTATGTACTTACACAGTATGTAGGCTACCACAGCGACTTGGCCGTTGATGTCTGTAGCGTACGTAGGGTGCCCTGTACATCGGTACAGTACCTGCTTGTTCCTGATTGGGACCTCTGCAGTAATACACTCCTCCTCCTCCTCCTCCCTTCACATGTCCTTCAAATCAACGACACATCCAACAAATGTGGCTGATGATGCCGATCATGTCAGTCTCAGGCTCTACCTCTCTTTCAGGACCCAGGCTAATAGGTGGGAAGCCTTATAAGTAGAAATCCTGACATAAAGTGACCAAGAAAAAAAAAGCTGAAAAGCCCTCCTTCTGAACAAATTCATTTTCGCTGCCTCAAAAAGCGTGGGAAATCTGAAAATGTCCTGATTTTTTTTTTTTTTTTTTTGCCAGTACCATAAGGGGCAGGTACCTAAAATGGGGCTTATGTCCAAACTGGTCTGCGTAAAAGCATTCCTTCCTGGCGGAGTGTAGTCACACTCTATCATTTCGGGTCACAAATTCCTGGAGACTACCTTGCGGATTTGTTCTCACGAACTAATGTTGGCCCAAAAGGGGGCTACGGCCTAGACCCAAGGGGGGTACCCATGATACGCTCATGGACTCTGACAGGCCAGAGGAAAAATCCTTGTTGCCCAGGTCAATGACTGCTCAATCCAGTGTAATGCCCTGGCTCTTGTGTTGACCCATGCTAGGGTAACTGGCAATTGGGTTCTAGATAAAGACTTCCCAGATCTGTCATCCCATTTGGAGGTGACAGGAACAATTAGCACCCAAGATGGATCAATGCCCTCCCACTCAGGAATTTCAGGACCTGCTGAAGTTGAGATATCTGTTCACAGACTTGAAAATAAATTGAATAGTACCTGAATAACCATCACACTGAACAAAGACACAACTGCTGGAAGATTGATTTGCACATCAGACCCCAGGCTCCTACCCACCCTCGTGTTACGGGGTTGGGACGACAGAGTACTATCGATCACCCACCTCTGCAAAATGGCGTACCTCTGCAAAAAAAAGTTGGACGACTTTGCGATATAAATACTGTCTCAATCGATTCAAACTAAAATACGGGGAGAAACTTTCGATTCCCAGGAATCTACCTGTATTTTTTATGGACAATTTGGAGCGGAACTAAGTCCAGTAGAAATTGATACTTTCTTTTGCAAAGGTAGGTCATTTTGATCGCTGGGCTCGGCAACTTCACTAGGGCCTCAATTCGACCCCAGAGCCCAAACAACTTCAGATTCAATATCTTTCGGTGGTAATGATACCGCCTGTCGATGCCGAGCCCCGTCGGACATGATTTACGGGTGTAGCATTGCCATCAGAACTGTTTTTGCAAAGGTGGGAGATCGATAGTAGGGGTGCTCAATTCTTAGCTCATCTCGCCCATCTCGAAATTCGCCCATCTCTTATTTGTTCGAGATAAATAAGAAATTGATATCGGATCATATTCGGCATGCCTACTTTTCTCTTCGACAAAATGTCGACATGAACTTGGAGAGAGAAATTTCAGGAGTTCGACAATGTCTGGTGAAATTTGGTCATTTCGAAGCGCCATTTTCTTGATTCTCCCTCAAAATGGTCACTTTGAAAACAGCATTTGTGACTGGTAAAACTGAATCAATGTCAGTGAAACAAAATATGCTATTTTTCGGATGGGTTAAACTGTGCAGGAGCTCATAAAATCACTTAAGTTCATGTGAACATTTTCTTGGAGGGGATTCGGCCCCAACGAGATCGTGGATGCCGCATATGATCCGCGATCAAATCTTTATTTATTTCGGACAAATGAGAGATGGGCGAATTTCGAGATGGGCGAGATGAGCTGAGAATTGAGCACCCCTAGTAGCGTTAGAACACGGCTCAATGTCAATAGTGATGTGAAATGTCAAATCACTGTTTGCCGAACTAAAACATCTGAACTTCACAACCTTGAAAAGTTGAACCCAGAGGCTGGCCTTTAACAAGCGTAAACAACATAGCCACAATTTGGCGAAATATTCAGTCCCAACACCTAACCCTCAAAAAAAAAAGTTTTGATGCTAATTGCTTCCCGCCTCCATGTCCGCCCCGCAGCTCTCCGCCTTCCGCAAAGATACCGAGGGTTTTGCTTTGGGTGAGCCCTGTCTAAGCCTGCCACCGGTATTTGGACTCTAGTGTCTGAGGAAGTCATCTCCGACGTATTCTTCCGCTTTTCCGACGACTTCGCCTGTATCGACTTCCTCGTCGGGGAGCAGCCTCATGCCGTCGGCACAGGTGCCGGCGTCTGGCTCTCCTGGGCGTTCAACCACGACGTCGCGGACTGTGTTGAGAACACG
The DNA here is from genome assembly GCA_029448575.1 of Mycena maculata. Classification (NCBI taxonomy): domain Eukaryota; kingdom Fungi; phylum Basidiomycota; class Agaricomycetes; order Agaricales; family Mycenaceae; genus Mycena; species Mycena maculata. The sequence continues at coordinate 17,632 of JARJLG010000096.1, read as the reverse complement.
GCCCTCGCCACTCGGACGTCGCTGCCGTTTGCGTTGCTTAAAGAGGTCGCGGACCGCCTCCAGCTTAGCCCCGGAGATCTCGTCTGCTGCCAATTTCGAACGCTCCCAGGCGGCGGCTTCGACGTCTTCGATGCAGAGAGGGTCGATCTCCTTTCCGACACGCCTATTCCAGGCTCGGCCCCTTTCCCTGCCGTGTCCGTCGAGGAGCTGTACCGCACCTTCACCCTCCGGCCAGTCTCGGACGTCCGGCTCCATCTGGTCAGCATCGGTGCATTGGGCCAACAGCTTCTTTTCAAGGGCACGAGGCTCTACGCCGCAGAGCTTCTGGAAGACGCCCGCTTCATGGCGTCTGTCCCACTCTGACTTTGTTCTGCGTCCGGTTCACACGGTCATCAACGCCGCGGGCCACTTCGTAGGTCTGCTCATGCCCTTTGCGCCAGCGTCGTCCCTCGAACGCGTCCTCGGCGCGACGCGTGCATCTCCGTTGACGTGGGATCTCAAGGCGGCGTAGTGCATGGACATTGCCGCTGCGCTCTCATGGCTTCACGCGCATGCTCCCGCACGGGGAGATCTGAAGCTCGGAAACATCGTCCTGTGCCCGGACGGACATTGCCGCCTCATCGACTACAGCCCCTCGGAACGCGTCACCCCGGGTTACCAGGCGCCAGAGAAGACCAGGAGCGCCGCCGCAGACGTATATGCTCTCGGAGTCATTCTCTGGGCGATGCCGGCGGTGCGCCTCAACACCCGCTTGTCTTTTCCATGGACGCCGGCGTGCCGCGGTGGTTCTCCGCTCTCGTCTCGCGTTGTTTCTCCGATACGCCCGCTGTTCGTCCGACAGCCACCGAGGTTTATGATGTGTTGCACAAGCATAGCTAGTCTGTATATATACTTTTCCCCTCCTTGACAATCGTCTAAGCACAAACATAGCTACTCTGTATATATAGAACAAATCAATTGCACCGTCCTGACATTTTGTCAAAACAGAAATCGGGCCTCTCTTCCTCCCTCTTCCCTTTCATCGTTTCCTTTAAGAGGGGTACTCAGGCAATCCGAAAGTTCCGCTCAGACATCGGGCGCTTGAAGGCCCATCGGAAGTAAAAACTATTCATTCAATGGTATATTTTACTATCTTCAACGGAGCTTCATAAGCACTGGACGAACGGAAGTGAGTTGAAGATCTCTATCAATTTTAAGGCACTCACCTGAGAATAATAGGGTGGCGAGATTGCCTCGCAAGTGAATGGGGAGGCGCAGACTGTGGGACCGGTGTATCCAGTGCCTACAGAATAATAAGACCGATGGTTGCGTTCAGTTGGGAGGAAACCCACCCCCGCATTGTCCAAACTGTGTCTGCGTTGGTCCAGACGGCGAAGTTGTCGTACTAACCCCTGTTGTGGTCGTCCCGATTGTCGTTGTAGCAGTGTTGGAAGGCGTCGTGGCGGGAGGAACTACAGACAAGTCAGCACGCGCAGCCAGCGACAGCTAGAGGTCTTTTTTTACCTGTTGCTCCCGGTGCCGTCCCTACTTTACCGTCAGCATTTTAGCCCTTTCATTTTTTTTGACGTACCTTGGTTACCGCAACCTGTGCTTGGCCAGAGCGGCGCGCTCTGCCCACTAATGCAGGCACCTTCCCAAAGCGCACTACCTTCACCGGTCCCGGTCCAAAGGCTGCAGCTCACTTCCATGAACGTACCCAAAAGCGCGCCATGGCCATTAGGGAAGAAAACCTCGCTGCCTCCTGTGTCTTCGCAAATGTCAAAGCTTGGGACGTCAACATAGGGGCCGTCAATTAGTGAAAAGCACTCACTGCACCGGCATGTTAAACGTGTTTACGGGGTCGGTCGCAGTCTGTCCGCAAAACACCTTGACGCACGTCAGCCTCCCGCTTCGCCCAACGCGCCACGACGTACCGCGTTCCCGGCGACTGGGCACATGTCCGTGACCTTCACGACGATCGACTGGCCGAATGGGCCCGTGTACGCGGGCGAGTACGGGTCCTCGGTGCCCGTGAGCGCGAAGCAGCGCCCACACGCGTCGCCGGGGCCGAGCCCGGGGTCGGACCCAAACGCGAGCTGGCTGATCGCGGCGCTGTACCCGTCCGCGGCGATCCCGCACGCGGGCTGCTGGCATCCGCTGTACATCGTGAAGCTCGCGTTCCCGGGCCCAGGACTCTGGATGTACCCGCCCGGCGCCGCGCGCCCTTGCAGCGCCGTGCCGCGAACGCCCGCACCTAGAACAATCGCGATGATAGTGGCTTGGAGAATCATTCGGTCGATGCTTAGTCTCTGAGCCACGTCGCGCGGGCGCGTGCATTAAATACGCAGCGCGCGCCTGAACCTCGGGCGACGAATTCCCGACGTGTTTCCGCGGGGCGCGCACAGCGATGGCTGATCTATTTTCTACTCTTTTCGGAGGTCACGGTGCCGCGGGCTCCTTCTTTTCGTGGGCAACGTTCGCTGGCTATATCGTGTTTCCGCACTCTTTGTTACGAGTTCTTTCCGCTGGTTATCCCAGTCCCACTACGTGCGTCATCTGGCCGCATTCGCGGCTTCGTTCCCCCCGAGTTTCGAACGGAAGCAGTTCCATAGCGATGTATATACAATAACATAATATAGGCGCGTACAAGGGCTGCAGGAGGCGTAGGCGTAGGGATAGGAGCGTACAGATACAGACAGCAACGTATGCGAGCAAACACGAGGTGGGCGGGTTGCGAATGGGAGGGAGGGTAAGTAAGAGGGCATAAGTGTCGTTGTCATACAATATTCGTGTAACTCCCTGCGAGCCGCGCCCGTCAGCCACCAAAGCAGAACAGGCAAATGGGAACGCACATATCCGCGCGAGGTTGTCACCGCTTCCTGAAGCGAGAAGGTTACCCACGGGGTCGAGGCTGATCGAGATGACTAGAGAAACGAATGTCCAGTCAAAACCAGCGCTGGCGCACTAAGTACGCACCCGAGTTTTTGTGCCCTTGGAGCATGCACTGCACTGCGCCATTCGAGTCCCAGAACTGCACGCCGCGGTCCTTGGAGCCGGACACGACCCACTGAGCGTCGTGCGAGACGGCGACACTGAGTACGTAGTCCTATGTGGTACGCGTAGTCAGCGTGTGTAGCACCTATCACGACCCACGCACCTTGTGCCCCAGGAAATTCGTCGTGCACGGGCTCGGCTTACCGCCCTCCTTGCGCGCCTTGCCGCCCCGGAGGTCCCAATACTTAAGCGTATTGTCGAGACTCCCGCTGACGAGACCCGCGCCGTCGCGCGTAAACACGACGCTGTAGACCGAGTCGGTGTGCCCGCGCAGCTGCTCTACCAGTGCGCCGGTCGCGACGGCCCAGATGCGCACGATCGCGTCGACGCAGCCCGCGGCGACGAGCGCGCCGTCGGGTGAAATCGCAACACTCGTCACGCCTGCATCAGCGGCAGGCGCGGAGGACGCGGGGTCGGGATCAGGTGAGACGGCGAGAATGCGCGAGGTGCGGTCTTCCATGTCCCAGATGCGGACGGTGCGGTCGCCCGAGCCAGAGACGATGAGGCGACCGTCGAGGGAGAAGTCAAGCGAGTAGATCTCCTGCTGATGGCCGTCAAAGACGATGCGAATGGAGCGCTTGGCGATGTCCCAGATTCTGATGCGCTTGTCTTCTGCGCCTGTGGCAAGGAATCTACCAATATCAGCATGAAATGGCTGAGTAAGAAGTTGTAAGGACACGTACTTGCCGTCAGGGCTGAAGCGGACGCTGCGGATGTACAGGTCGCCCGTCTTGCCGGTCGAGTCGTCCGCGAGAACGCTGGGGGCATTGATTTTTGTAAGGCTGGAATCAAAAGAAACTTACCATGTCTTGTGCCCCGTCTGCACGTCATATATTTGCGCCGTCCTGTTACATCCCGTCGCGAGCCACTTGCCGTCCCCAGAGAACTGCACGCAGCACACGACAGTCTCGTGCATAAACGTGTGCACGAGGCTGACATCGAGAGTGCGCGGAATCGCGGGGTTGTAGAGGACGAACCAGTCCGAACCCTCCTTCTTCCACTGCGGCGGGACATTCGCGGGGTCGGGCGTGTCCGCGAGAAAGTCGTTCATCGGCGAGGGCCGCGGGGGGATGCGGGGCGGGGGCGACAGCCGGGCAGCAGCTGGCGGCTGTGGTGGGGGATGCGGAGGCAAAGCGGGTGTCGAGCCGGGGCCCATGAGCGGACCCAGAGTGGACTCTTTGATGCGCTTAGCGTCGCGCTGGACCTCGTTGAAGCGTTCTCGGTCGAGCTCGCGCTCCCGGGTCTCCCTTTCACGGTGCTCGCGAACGGTTCCCTCGCGCTCGCGGTCGGGAATGCCACGCTCGCGGTCACGCAGAGCCACGCCGCGCTCACGATCTTCGCGGTCACGGTATGTCTCCACCGGCGCCGCAAAAAGAGTCGGCTGTGGTTGCGGCGGAGCACGTGAGCCTTGTCGGCTTGCATAGAGCTCGGCACGCAGAGTGCGCAACTCTTCGTCGTACTGCTGGCGGACTTTGCCATGCTTCTGCTCGAGCTCATAGAGTGCCTGGCGGATGGTGTTGAGCTCGTCGACCTGGGCATTTATGGTTGCCTCATATTTTTCGCGCTGTGTCCTTGAGAGAACGAGCTCGCTCGCGAGCCCGTCAAACTCCTGTTTTATGAGGTCAAGGGTATCCTGCAGACGCGCGGGGTTGTACGGATCTGGTGGAGCCCCAGTCGGGCGCAAAGATCGATGCTATGGAAATGTGAAGAGAGTGCAAACGGGGCAAAGGTGTAAATACCTGGTAGATGTTGCTGGTGCTCATCTTCCAACACGATCTTGCAAAGTCGTTGTTGCGGTCAAACCCTTTTCATCCGTTTTTGGCAAAGGGAGACGTCGGTAGATCTCATCACCCTGTGGCTGTGAATCCATCAATTTGCACAGCCACACACGTCAGCCTCTGTTCCTGTTCCGTGGCGGAACAGGCAAGTAATCATTTAACAAGTGTGGTCAACTTGTTTCTTCTCCAGAGACGGAGATACGACTGACAATAATCGGGCTTTACCCACTGTCGGAGATAGAAAGGACCGCAGCTAGCATCACGACCGATGCTTACGACTCGAGTATTTTAGAAGAGTGTCGGGAATCAGAGGGCTCGGAATCGTATTGGTTCGTTGATGAAGCGTGCCGTTCAGCTGGGTGGACACTGGATTTCCATGACTTCGCCAAACTTCGGCAGATAATTCCGGAGTGAAAGCGAGATGGATCCAATAAACAGTCTGAAGGATAAATACATGTGTGCATACACGACCCTAAATATGCTCGTGTCTATTGCTTCTTCTTTTTCGGTGCTGGACAGCCGTGTCAGATACATACACTAACTGGAGAAATAGAATGAGACTGACCCCCTGCCTTGGCCGGCGCCTCTGCCTTCCTTTTGAGGCTCTTGGACTGGAGCTTCTTCGCCGCCGCCCCCACAGATGCACCCGGGTTCTCCTCGCAGTCGGGGCAGAACCACTCCCCCTCCGGGATACTCTCGAGCGGGGGTGTGAGACAGCCAAGATGGTACGGCGCGTCGCACTGAATAAAGGTTGGAATGCGAACAGCGTGAAAGCAACGACCCACCCACCTTTTCGCACTCGAGCACGTCGTCGACGTCCTCGCCGTGGTCTTCTCCGCATTGGATGCACGCCTCCGGGGGATCGACGTCGATAGGGTGCCTCGGAAGATCCGAGTACTTCCCCGTAGGCTTCGCGAGGAACAGCGTCGTGTTCTGTCCCGCTGCGATGTCGATAACGGTGACGCCGGAGAGGGGAATGTGCTTGGTGGGCTTGGTAGCGCTCTTGGGTTCGTCTGGGCCGAGACCAAGTTCACCTGAGAGGCTCGTCAGAACGCCCAAAATCACATATGCTGCCGTGCATACCGTTGGCGGCGTTTTGCCCCCAAGCGACAGTCATGACGGCTGGTTCTCCGGTCTCTGGGTCGTCGTCATCCGGAGTGAGAAGCCAGTGCGTCACACCTCCACAACATGCTTTGGTTACTTTGCAGGCCCTGTTCTTAACAGTGAGACGAGATAGAGGAACTCAACGTAATGAACGTACATGATGTCCTGCATATACCGGAACGAAGAGTATGGTGACCCAGAAGAACCTTGAGACACAGTTTAAAATATCGGGTTCGTAACGTAGCCAGAACGACTTGCCTTCCCCGCTGTTTTTCCACTGCATGTACCATTTAGCGGGACATTGTATAGCTTGTCAAGCGATCTCACCTTGCCCGTCATCCAATACATGCCCTGCCGGTCTACCACTACGCTGTTGCTCGGACCGGCAACAACTAAAGCTCCCATCAAGAGTTCGTTGGTGCCTGCGAACTGGATCCATAGTTTTAATGAAAGGGTCCGTAACCCGAGGGGGCACGCACATTTGGGACCAACTTGGGTTTGAGCTCGTCCGCCTGCGTTCCGAGGCCAAGGCGACAGTATCCACCGTAGCCCCACACATACACCAAGCCGGTCGAATCGAGGGCGATGCAGTGTTGTTGTCCTGCAGAAATTTGGACAATTTTTTTGTTATCGATGCCCTCAACTTGAGCTGTATGAAGGCGAGTCAGAAAATAACAGTCAGACTTGGAAGTACGAACAAGGTTGCGATACAATGTCAAAGGCAACTTTATTGCCCGTGACGATCCGCTCCCCGGTTTTTCCGTTTCCAAGCTGCCCCTTCTCTCCACTTCCGAAGGTGTAAACTATAAAAAAACGAGTGAGCGACAAGACGTGGAAATGGGGTCCGATTTCTCACCCTTTCCTGAATCCGTGAGGACGGCGGAAAAGGTGATGCCCGCCGTAGCTTTCACGACGCGCTCCTTCGTTCCCGCATCCGAGACCACACTGACGCTCTTGAAGGTTGGGACGTCCGGAGCCACCGGTTGCCCGCACTGCATCATGTTATTTCATGCCCGAGTGACAGAGTCGCATTCCAACAACGCACCTGGCCAAGGGTGTTGATGCCCGCGCTCCAGAGGCTGCCGTCCGACGCAACCAACAGAGTGTGGTTTCTGCCGCACGCAGCGTGTACGAACTGGGTTCCCGCTGGCGCACCGAGTTCCGCTGCGGTCAGTCGCCTGGGAGCGTTCTCCGAGATGGCATCGACAGTGTTTGGGACACCGAGCGCACACGACCCGTTCCGCCCAAACAACCATGCCACGCCATCGATATCTAGTACCACTGAATGGCATGCGTGGGCTGAGGTGTGGACGCTAACGGCTTTGATATTGCTGAGAGACCGAAGAATATGCGGCTCCAGGAGGTCAGGGCCGCTGCATCGTTCGTGTGGATTCAGTTGTCGCGGTGAAGTCAGTGAGAGACGTACGGCTCGCCCTCGCCAGCATCCGTCTTTGCCCCTGCTTTCTTTCCTAGTCTCGGCCTGGTGACGGGCAGGAAGAGAAAGGAAATAGCGAGAGAACCTCTTGTGAGAAGGTGAAGCCAAAGTGGTTCAACAGAACCACATGCTTACCAGTCTGTTCCCCCGCATATGAGAACTATAAGGACAGCTTAGCGTCGAAGTGAAGCATGGAGGATGTTGGTTATACCTCTTCCCCACTCTGTGGCTGCGCCAGACCCGGTCTCTGCATTTTCGCTGGCGTTCATGTTGGTTCAGTTACACAAACAACGCGAAGCACGGATGATTGCAAGAGGCTGGCAGCCTGACAGGATACGGCCTCAACTCTACATGGATTCACAAGTTTAAGGCAAACTACAATACAAATCCACCCAACCCGCCTAACCGCGGTGTCTGCTTTGCCCAATCGTTGCACGTCCGAGGCCATTGAATTGGTTACGTACGTAAGAAAGGCTTGACGTTTTAAAAACCATTGGATTCATCGTGTACACCGTGTACAGAAGAGGAGCAACAGTGGGAGGGACGAGGGTTGGTAGTGGTCGAACAACGAGAGTCTACGTTGGATTCCGGCGACTACAGGCCCAAGCTGACAGGCATTTGGTCGAAAGTAATGGAATAAATGGAAGGATTGGACACACGGAACAAAACGAGGAAAGCTTCGCAGGATTAGATGTCTCAAATTTGAAGGTGTGGGCGTGTGGCCGAAACAGCGCATCCAAAGCACATCCGACAAACTCAAGTCGGATGAGAAAAGCAAGGGCCAGAGTTCCGCAAGTCCTTGAGATTGTGCAGAGCGAAAGCGAAAAAGTCGGTGAGACCTGTAGAACGAGGGAAGACAGCCCATGGGCATTCGTAGTAGTACGGATACTCCCCAAGTTCGCCGTGTGAGTTGGTGTCCATTCCGATACCAAAAAAAAGTGGTGCCGCCGCGACCCGGAGGCGACAAGAGAGTACTGTGCGTAGTGTGCTGGCTGCCTCCAGCAGAACCGAGATACGCCTAGCTTTAATGCTCGGACCCCGAGATGAGCAACAAACCTCGAGGGCTAGCGCAACGGAACAGAAATGAAACCTAGAGACGTTATATACTGAAAAGATGAGTTGCAAAGCGAAATATGAAGTCTCGCGGAGCGATGATGGTGGTAAGAAGAGAAAGCCATCCAAACAATTGCAAAGGGTCGCCGGCGAGTTCCGAAATTTCAAATTTGAACCAAGATAAAAAATAACTAAAAGGTATACATTCTTTCCAAACGGTTTTGGAATCGGCGGCCCGAATCTTAACGGCCGGCAATAACCAGCGCATACAAAGCATCTCGGTCATCCGAGTCATCTACCATGCCGCGGAATCTTCCATTTTCAATCTCCAACAACGCTTTGGGACTGTCGAATTCGACCTGGAGTTCAACATGTCAGACATCACAAACACAGGTCAGTATAATGGTCTCACAATCCGACCAGCATCCAACACCATCTGTTTATGTCATTAGCCAAGAGGGGATCCTCATGAGAATGAAGCTTACGATCTTATCGGCATCCATAATCGTCTGTAGCCGATGGGCAACAATAAGCAACGATACATCTCCCCTCAACTCTTTCCGGAGGGCCGTTTGGATGACGGCGTCTGTTGTGTAATCTGGGGAGGTCAGTATTCTGAACACAGCAAGCATATGCAGCGTCTATTCACCGATGGCCGAGGTGGCTTCATCCAACACCAGGAGTTTGCTTTTGCGAACAATGGCTCGGGCAAGTGCAATGATCTGTCTTTCGCCGACCGAAAGGCTGCTGCCGCCGCTTGAAATAGAACTGTCCAAGGTCATCCGATCCTCGCCCATCTCATTCTGGAGGGCGGATAGCCCGGCGGCACGGAGGGCGTAGTTTAACTCCTCATCATCGTATTGGCCGAAGGGGTCTAGATTGGATCGCAACGAACCACTAAGAAGCTCTGGCTAGAAGACCGGGAACATGGATGAGGTTCTGCACTAAAGGACAGTGGGGATTGACCTACCACCTGGGGTATAATGGTGATGTTGGACCGCAACGCGTCCAGATTCAAACTGGAAGTTAGCAATCCGTCGTAGACTACCGTTCCCTCGGTCGGGATACATCTCAAGAGCGACAAGGTCAATGAGCTCTGTCGACATCATCAGCCACTTCTCCGCATGGATGCACACCAATTGAGCATATACCTTTCCGGCACCGGTGCGACCGACTTGGCCCAAATTCACGGTAAACATAGGGACCTTGGATAAAGTCGAAAAACGTACCGATCCCGACCCGTTGGCCGGATTTTATATGGAAGGACAGATCATGCAATACTTCGGGACCATCCGGTGAATATCTGGCGGAGAGATGCTCTACTTTGAGGTCGCCGGATCCCGGCCAGTATGCTGGCGGTTTTCCTAATTCAGTGGTCGGATCCTCGTGCTCGATATGGATATACTCGTGGAGGCGTTCGAGACTAATTGCCGTGTGAATACTATCCGAGGATCAGAAGTTGTACAACTCTACCTATTGGCTGTACGCCATGCAGGGGTCAGCAGGGAACAATCCATTAAGAGGGAGAAATACCTTGCACTTCAAACTCGTTCAAAAGACGGACCTATACACCAGCAACGTCGGTCAAGACCGGCTCTCGTAAAGAGTCAAAACACGGACGGTTATCAGCAACGCAGAGGTGAAGGCGACCGCCATACTGAGAAGGAACCCAGTTTCGGAAGCATTTGCCTGCTTCACATAAACAAGGTAGGTTGCAAGTCCGGCCGAAAAGAGGGACCCCAAAATAGTGATGCGCATTGCGACCCATCTCTGCAAGTTTGAAAAATTACGAGTGGCCCTTGAGTATCTGTTTATCTTCGAAAAGAGCTCGACAGTGAATTTTGATTGCGCATCGAAGGCGCGGATTGAGACTGGCACGGAGGTCATCAACAAGGGTTGAAGTCGAGGTTGGAAATCACCCACCTAATCCCGCGATCACCGCTCCGAGGCTAGGGAAACGTCACTGACGAATGAATTTGCGGTCGAAAAACGCACTGCGCGATGACAGGAGCACGAGCATTTGACCGCAGACGTTTGACAGGCAATTGGGCAGAGGTGTATATTTGCCCGATCCATGCCCCCAAGGCGCCTACGAGGGCTCCGGGGAAGAAAAAAATCGGTGCGTATATTAGTATAGTCCTGGGGGTGTGTCAGCCGACTCAGGAAGTCAGCGTGCATGAAAACACACCCAAGGCGTGTCTATGGAACTGTTCAGTATCGATATATGAAATCTAGAGGAATGTCAGACCAGCATAATCAAGATTCTGCCTGAAATTGGCATGATTTGATTGGGAAGTGAACTGTCGATGGCGCCCATATCGCTGGTCACTCGTGCGATGACCCGGGATGTCGGGGTTACATCGAGCCACCTGGATTCTAGATTAGTATGCGGCCGTATGATGAAAGTCGTGGTATACCTCAGAGGGGCTCTGAGAATCGATTCAATGAGCATTTTGTGGATAACCCTGCTGGATCTCAATTGTCCAAATAGCAAGAAGACGACGATTGCGGAAAGACATAGATTATAAAGAAACACAACACCCGCTACGCATTGTTAGCTCACGGAAGGACAACCGATTTCACACGAACCGAAAAGCAAAAGGTAACTACAGAAATCGTAAATAGAACGCGCGGCGGCTTGGAAATTATCGATAACTCACAAAACGACAGGCACTTCAGCCGCTGGATGCTCGTCGTACTGCAAGGCCCAGAACCCTAGGGTCCATGCTCTCAGAACGCCGAGGACTTGATTGATAAATATGCTCCCAAAGAGAATGAAGAAAAACAGGAAGGGGTGGTTGCCTCCCATTGCAACCAAGAACATTTTGACTAAATCATAGATCAGGGTGACCGAGCAGAGTGTGACCCCCAAGGGAAGAGACGTACATGCCGAAGAACTGACATGACCCACTTGGATTTCCTCCGCTACGACGAGCTTCCCGTCTGTTTTAGCAACTGGGACCTTGGGATTCTTGGAGTCGGGATGGTCAGTTTCTTCAAGTTGATTCTTTCTAAGAGTCTCCTCCTCCCGTATTTGTGCGGCGAGCGGACCCCGTGTCACGAGGTCCAATACAGAACCTTGGCTATGCAGGCCTCCATCTGAATCCAAGGTGACAACAAAACTAGCGATTGGATGCGCTAGCGCAACGTTATGGGTCTGTGCAAAAGTTGTGAAGTCACGATCACCTGACACCAAGCAGGACCACATACGATCAATATGACGGTTCGGCCGGCAACCAAGTCGCCGCCCAAGCATTTTTCTACGATCCACTGCGATGTATGGACATCAAGCGCTACGGAAACCAAGAGGTCAGACAAAATGTTCATGTCGTTTGCCGAGTATACTCACCAGCGAGCGGGTCGTCCAACAGCAAGATGTCGGCCTTTGAATACTATCGGCCAGAGTGAGGAACCCTGCTTGGAGGCATCGATGCATCTTACCACAGCCCGGGCGAGCGTGAGTCGCGCTTTCTGCCCCCCAGAGAGGGTCAATCCTATATCCCACACTTTCAGCAGAATATCGAGAAAAAAAAGTCGAGTTAGCAACCTTTCTCCCCGACCTCCGTATTGTCGCCAGCTTGAAATAGGGAGAGATCTGGCTCCAACGCACACTGGAATAACACCTTCTTGTAACGCTCTTCATCGAAAGGTGTATCAAAAATGATATTTGCCTATGAGGGGATGAATAATCGGAAGAAAGAATATTGCAACGAGCATGCCCTGATGGTTTCGTTCATTACCCATGATTCCTGGGCCGCGTACGCGACACCTGACCGTCGCGGAAGATTGTACCACGAGTCCGGCGACGAAGGAATCCAGTGCAGCTCGCCTAGGGCACAATCTAGCACTGAGCCACACATGCACAAATAAAGCAGCCTACCCAAGAGCGCCATCAGAAGGGAGGTCTTTCCTGTCCACAGTGTCAGTCCCTAAACATTCACCATCCGAGGTATCATGCCTGATCCAGTCGGTCCGACCACGAGATTCATTCGGCCACGCTCAAAGACTACTTCCTTTTCTATTTTCAACAAGAAATTGCGCTGTAACGCGGTGTCTGGCCCGCCGGCGTTTTTAGTCCACGAGAAGGCGCAATTGCGGAACCCAATGTTCTCGTCCATTTCAGCATCCGTGATATCTTCTTCAGTGAAGGCGTCCAATAGTTCGGTCTATATTGAGATCAATATCTGCATGGCCATCCGAGTACGACAACGATCCGGATACCTTCTGCAGGAAATCGTTCGCTCTGTCGAACGAAACCTTGCCATTGATGACTTGATTGATTCGAGAGTTCGTCTTGGGGATTATATTCAGCGAATCTCAAGAGATACGAGATGTAATCAAGCCGCCCACCTGGAAGATCGTGTGGCTAGAATACAGTCAATTAGCCAATCTGAAATGCGCAAAGAAATATCGAGTACCTTAGGAGCTCGAATACGGTCAGGCTTGAAAAAACCTTCGAGGCATTGAGAGGTTCGCGCATGACAAGAGTCTTATAATGATCATGAATGAGTAAGCAAAATTTCAAAACCGGGACCAACGCTAGATATGGATCGGTATGGATCATGTAACATGTATTTAATGCGAGACTCACTAGGTTCCAAATGTCGCGATCATGGTGAAAATAGGAAGAATTTGGCTGTTGTAGTTGTGAAGTCGTTTCTGAGATTATGTTGGAACACATACTTGATTAGACTGTTGAAAAGATCCCAAAGCCGACGGCGTCGCATCCAGACTAGCTCCTCGTCCCTCTGAGAGGTGTTAGCTCGGCAAGGAGAACATGAGCAGAAGGCACACCTTTTCACTGATCCTATCTGCAATTTTGGGTTCCCATCCAAAGAGTTTCACCTGGATTTTTTCCAACATGGTTAGCAAACGCTGCCAGAAGAATTGCGAGATACGGACCATTCTGAGCATATTCATAGCTAGAGAGTAACTGAATACTTGCACGGGCTGAGCCGCAAAAACTACTCACCTTCGCTGACACTTTGGACTCGTTGGTCTGTACGCTGGAGACGCTCTTTGTGGACTCTCTGGACCAGTCTCGCCACTGTAGATGTCTCAGAGGCGTATCGTTTGGGGGGAAAGTTTCCACCGACCGTAGCCCGGAACGGGGATCAGAAGGACGATGGATGCGAGAGCAACCCATGCAGCCCAGCCCAAGATCGCGTACAGGAACCAAATACACAATCCTATTTGAGTCGGCATGAATAAAACGAGGTACAAAAAGTCTCTGCTTTCGACTTGGGTAGTGATTAGTACATACATCGGGAAGCGTGTAGTCGGAGATGCTGACCTATGCTGGCCAGATCCGTCGTAACGAGATTGTTCAAATTTCCTTGAGATTTCTTGGATTTCTTGGATTTCCCGGCAGAGCCAGCGGCCTTTGTGGTTTCTGCCTTGGCGCGGATCCGCAAACTAGATACATATGAGGACATTCCCTCAGTATCAAATTCTCCACATACCTGTGAGCAAAGACTAATTCAGTAATGATGGCTTCTGCTCGAACAAGAACATGTGTCTGGTCATGATTAGGATATGATTATGCGTCAACAGTGAACCAACCCTACATTGATGAAGAGATAGAGCTGAGATCCTAGGGATTCTGGAAGAAGTCAATAATATGTTCTGGGCGACTCGACATTGTTCGAATTACCCAAGGTTGGAGCAAGGAAAAGGAGTACAATCCAGACCCATGGCTGAACAACCGCATCTTCACCTCTCGTTTCAAGGTATCTGTGGTGCTGAGATCTACAAACGGAACCGGGAAGTGAATACGACATCTACCGCAGTAACCGATTCATGGCGATCGGACTAGAGGGCACTCAGCTATTTTCTTGCACCGTGATGGCTGTGGTTACCTCGAAACCGTAGCCAGAGCCCGCAGAAGTATAAGACCACTCAGCATGAAGAATTCCCATCGGAAGATGTAGAGTAGTCCGAAGACAATGTGCCTTTTTTTGCTCCCAGAAAAGACATCCAAATGCTGCGCTAATTTTAGGGTCTAGACTCATAGTGGTTTCCTAACACATACTGGGAAACTCCTCTGCTTCAAGAATATAGCAGTGTCATCGTCACGCAGTGGATCCAACTCTTCCTCTTTGAGGTGGGAATTGCGGTAGGCGGAGACAACGATACGATCCAAGAAAGAAAAGAGCACAATTGAGAGCACAGAGGCCGTCTGCTCAGGATTGGGCTCTTTCATGGGGTTCTGTATTGTAATTAGCTGAGCTAGGATGGCCTCGTAGCAGATATGTTCTTACCAGAGGATCGATCGGAATATATTGTCGAGGGGTGACGAGAGGAATTACAACCGAGGCGAAGGATAAAACGGCGATCTTGGCCCATAGAACCGCTCCTTCACTCCGATCCTCGGGAACCCGTGTGAACGTGGCAAAAGGGAAAACATCCCTGTATAAATATGCGCAAAAGAGAACGAAAAGGACGCAATTGACGTGTCTTATCAAATGCTGGCGGTGGTATTTTGGATTAACTGTAAGGAAAGCCAGTATCGAAGCGTATAGCTAATTGCCACTTCGTCAGTGGCTCTAGCTCACGAGGTAGAACAAGTCGGAAGGCGCACGTATGTCGAGGCCAACGCTGCCTCCATTCCCTGACGACGCGTCCACTGATTCTCGGTCTGTCCGTTTCTACCAATGAACAAGAATGTGACCGAAATTCCGAGCAGAACGAGACAACCAAGCAGCCTGGCCGACCTATACACAAGGATGGTCCCTTTGCCTATCCCCGGGACAGGGATATCAGATTTCCGATGTAACGAGATTCCTACGCGCCCAAGCAGATTCTTGACCACTTGCAAGGACAAAAAGCATCGCGAAAGCAAGAGAAACGCGGACAGGATCGCGAAACAGACGGGAATGGCAAGTGTGTCGATCCCATTTGTTTGTGAATTGGTGGACTGGGTAATCATGACAATCTGGGAGCCATGTTCAACGGACAACGAAAACGGGGTGTCGGAATGCATAGGTTGTGAGCAACAGTGAGCAACCTGAAACGAATTGATTTTCTCAGCGGCTGATGAGTCGGTGACCGTATGATGGTGATTTGGTAGGTAGGTAGGTCCAGCGCTTGTCCAGCGCAGTCCTGTGTGAAGTATAGGAATATTACATTCCACTGGAATCCTTTCAGCAATTCTCCTGCAGTCTAAAATTTTATCGGGGTCCTCCACAGCTTTTCATTCACGGAATGCACTTCATGGGATTCCATTCGGCGGCAAGCGTTCAGCAGTCTCCTGCAAGGCTTCTCCTCCAAGTGAACTACTACTGCAAGGAGATATCACTCCAGTGAGTTTCTCAGATGGTTGCACAGAAATGCATTCAATGGATTTTCAGAAATGCATTCAATGGATTTTATGAACAGGATTCTATCCCACTCAAGCCCTCCATGGCTTTCCCTTCACATGAATCTGTGCATGGCAAGTCATTATTTGCAATATCTGGGAGGAAGGATACTGGGTGACTTCCCGTAAGATAAATCTATTCCTGCGGAATTTCCGAGCCTGTTGGAGGGTGCCAGTGATGACATCAATACGATAGATATTCGCGTCGTTCGTGCCTTTTATATTCGGGAAACACAAATTCTGGACGGGGGTAGCTACCCCCCCTCCAGAAATTTAATCTATTGGGTGACTGGGTGACTTCCCGTAAGATAAATATATTCCTGCGGAATTTCCGAACCTGTTTGAGGGTGCCAGTGATGACATCAATACGACAGATATTCGCGTCGTTCGTGTCTTTTATATTCAGGAAACACAGATTCTGGAGGGGGGGTAGCTACCCCCCCTCCAGAAATTTAATCTATTGGGTGACTGGGTGACTTCCCGTAAGATAAATATATTCCTGCGGAATTTCCGAGCCTGTTTGAGGGTGCCAGTGATGACATCAATACGACAGATATTCGCGTCCACTGTAAGACTCGGACCGGGTTTTTTTGACTGGTTTACCTGGTCACATTCTCCATTCACTCGCTACGCGGGTTAATACTGGGTTAAATGGGAACGGGTTATTTTAGCCCAGAAACAGCGGGCTACTTGAATGACCCACGTACCTAGTTAGTTTTACCAGATATTGGTTGCCCACATTTTTAACCAGTTAGATGGGTGATTCTAATCCGGTCCGAGAATGGTTACATGGACCTGTTAAATGGGTTATAATCATACGTCCTTTCTGTGAACAGAAAAAGAATGCATTACTCAAATAACTGCATTCAACTCAACCCAACCTATGTTTGGACGAAAAAAAATACAAACAATTCACACATCTTCTTTGGAACCCTTTTCTCCGACGTTGAGAAGAACGAAGTGTCGAAATCTGACAAGTCATTTGAACTCCGCCATCACATGAGGCGATATGGCGTGATTTTGATCGAAGTGATGGCAACCAAAGCCACGTCGCTTTTCTTTTCCCCCCATCTCGTCCCTCTCCGGCTTCACAAAACTCACCTCAACGAACCAAACGCATGCTGCAAATGCCCTGTCCTGCTGCGCCACCCTTTCCCTGAGCCCTTCCAGCAAGATCTTCAATGTCTCAAGACTGTTTCGGCTCTTTCCTGGGTGCCTGTGTCTTTCCCTTACCCCTCGAGTATTGCTCCAGTCCTATCAAACACTATCCCAGTCTTTCCTCCTCAAGTCCCTTCACAAGTCCTCCTCAAGTCCCTCCCAAGCCCTCTTTCCACTCCCTCCTCCCAACAGTCTCATCATTCCTAGGTACTCTACAGCTGATCATATTTCTCACCTCAATATCGTTGTCACAGCAACCTTGGCTGCATTTGTGCCGGGTCGGGTCCCGAAGTCCGTGTACTTCAATCTCATTTCTTGTGCTTTGCGCTCGTAAATCCAACGCGCACTTCTGGCAGCCCTGCTTCGAATTCGAAGCATCTACTTTCCTACACCCTTCCCCCCTCCTCTTCTTCCGTCAGATTTGTTCTACTGTGTCCCCACTTCCTCCTCTTCACTGCCGGTTGTGTCGACCCAGCCGTGGCACATATTTGATGTATCGTTGGCCATATTAACTGAATAAATATTGATTTTTCGTGTGTCATTTGGTGCCCTAAGAACGAGCCAACACTGCTGGGTATCCGGGTGATTCCTAAATACTAGATTTAACCAGGTAGTCGGGTTGCATGTCCTGCTTGCCGGGTTAAAATACTGTCCTTATAAATGGGTGTTTTAACTAGGTAGGTGGGTTTTATTCACCCGGTATCCAGAAACCCA